>OZ023274.1:46336018-46714162 GCA_964007475.1 Hybos culiciformis | reverse complement strand
GCCACCGTCTAATCATTGATAATAATTCTTGAGTTGAATATAGGGACATTTTATTTTTGAATGTGGGTACATATTCATTTTATATTTTGAATTCATTTTTAAAATTAAACCTATACTGAAAACCAAATGTAGCTAACTAAATTACTATAATTGTAGTCACACAGTAAAACCGTCATCAGACAAATGTAGAAAAAATTTCGTGATTAAAAAAAAAAAAATGCGAAATTTAACTTTGTATCATAGTTGTTATTGAAACTACAATTTAATTAATGATTATAAATTTTAGCATAAAATTATCGTTTTAATTTCATAAAATCTTACTTTATTTTCTAACTATAAATTAATATATGATATTATATAAGAAAGTACAAAATTAATATCTAAAAATGTATACCTTATCCTTTTCACTTCATTTTTGCAAATATGTATTGAATCCATTATAGAGAAAAAATGACAAGTAAATAATATAATGTCATATATAATGAAATATGTAATGAAATATATAATGAAATATGTGTAATTAGATTTTTATTGATCAAAATTAAATGTCAAAATCAAATTATCTAAATCACAGGAAGCTACAGAAAAGACTTAAATTCAAGTCTTAACATTTAAGGGGTCTGGGGGTAAAGTCTCGAAATGTACTATATATATATATATATATATCTGATCTATTAGTCAAGAAAAGCATTCTCATAATCGAAATTAAATTTTGTGAAGTTTTATTTTTTGAACTTTATTATATAAGTTGATAAAGTAATTGATTGATTGCAATAAAAAAAAAAATTATCTTGTTATTAATCAATAGTGATAGTCATCCTCTGGGCAGTTCTCTTTTATAATCGAAAAGAAAATTAAATTTATTCGTTTACTAATTAAATTTGTTTTAATGAGATTTTCTGATTAAAAAATTCTCATAAGAGATCTTGAATAATTAGGTTATTATAAGAATATCAGAATTTAGTGCAATTATGGTTAATTTTTTGAATTTTTCTTCTTCTGATCTAATTAACATTTTTTTCATTCTCCTCGATAGTCAATAAATTATGTACATAATGTATATCATAAATCATACGTATAAATATATTTAGCAAAAAATTCTATCTTTATTTTTTATTTTACTAAATTTACAAAAAAATTTATCGCTTTTAAGAATTTTCTGTAGAAACAAAGACATGATCTGCATAATTAAAAAAAAAGTCATATCAAGTTTTGATTGTAATTAATAAATTTCGGATTTTTATTCAATTTCTTGTTTTCAATAAAAAAAAAACAAAAAAATATGTTTTTGAATAGTTTTTTTTTGTTATTATGGAATTTTTGTTTAACCAAAAAGGGATATAAATATACATTTTCAAAATACAAGAACATATGCAAATAAATATTATGCAAAAAGATGCAAAAATATGCAAAAAATGCATCAAAATGAATTTTGAAATTTTAAAATATTGCAAATTTACAATGATAAGTAAATGAATTTTAAAACAAAATTAATAATGTAATCTGTAATGCAATGCAACAAAATTTTATTTTTATAAAAAAAAAAACCCAATTGTATTTTATTTGAACCTGATGCTGCTCATTATTTTAAATACATTTATTTGTTCAATCAATTTCTAAAACATCAAACTATGCCATACAAATTTGTTTTTTTTTTTTTTTTGGAGTTGTTCAAAACTATAGAATAATGTCATAATTTTACTATATTTTTACTACCAAAAATAAAAAAAAGTAAAATTTATCAACTTTTTAACGTTAAGCCTATGTCTAAATAAATTGAAACTTTTGAGAAATGATTCATAAAAAAAAAAAATTAATTTACATATTTATTTGCATATCATATCGAATTGAAGAATTACCAGATCTTTTATATGTTTTTATTTATTATTCAAGAAACATTATTGATTATAGAAAAGAGTAATAAGGATATATTTCTATATCAAGTATGAAAAAATATATAAATAGATAAATTTACAATTTATTGAAACCTCATTTAAACTAAGTAAATTTTACTTGCATTTTTTGTTGCAAATAAGTTTAAACCAATTTTTTTGCAATTATAAAACCCTTTAAATTAAGTTTCACAGACGACATAATAGTTATTATTTAAAGTGATATATTCCGGTTATCAAAGGTTGAGTTCTGCAGCGACAGTAAATTGAATTTCTGAATAAAAAGTTCAACATAATTTTCCAACAAAAAAAAGAGTATATTAAAAAATTACCAAAAAATAAAAAAATATTTTATTTATTAGTTTTATATTTAATTTTATTATTAGTTTTTTTTTTTTTTTTTTTTTGAAATTCTCCGTCACAAGAATATCTCAAGAGATGTTAATTAATTTTTTTTCTTAACAAAATTTAACACTTTTAATATTATTTACAAATGAAATTGATTAATTTTATTCTTAGTTTTTATTTCATATCTTTTTTTTTCTTAAATAATTTCATTTTATTTTATTTTTTTTTCCTTCGAATCAACTTAATATCAGAAAATTATATAACTATATGTATATTTTGTTTAAACAATAAACGCGCGCGCGACACTCTCGCTTTTATTTTTTATTATTTTTTTTCAACGAACAACACCGTTAAGAATCACAATAATTTTATAAGTAATTTAAAATTTTTTATATCATTTGTTTTTATATCGAGAAAACAAATTAAAAGTCCTAAAAAAAAAAATTAAGAAAAGATGAAAATTATGTATGACAGAAAAAAAATTCTAGTTTTGATTCCAGTTTATTTTTTTTTTTTATTAATATACAATTTTATAAAATTCTTTGTGAATTAAAATTTTTTATGATATTTTTATTATGATATTTACAATTATACTTATGTATAAGAAACATCTGATCTCATTGATTAAAACGTGCATCGAAATAAAAATTTACATACAAATAATTCTAACGTGCGTAATTTATTGTATATCTACACCTTTTTTTATTAACTACGATTATAAATTTTTATATTTCTTCAAATTAAAATAATTTTTAATGCTTTATGATATTATGAAGATTAGCAAGAATACTTATTTAATAATTTTTATTTTATACATATTTAGAATTTTAATTTATATACTTTTTATGTTACATTTATTATACTTTTATTTAGTAATTAACTACGTTGTACTTAATGTGTGGACGTCTTGATTGATTTTGATGAAATGTAAAATTTCGATGACCTCAAGATTGATTATTATAGCTGAAGAAAGACTTCAAGAGTGAAAACTGTCTACCTATATACTAAAAAGTTTAAAATAAAAAAAAAATTTAAACTACATTATTATCATTTAAAAATGCACTATCAATATTCAAATTTTATTTTTTAATAAAATAAATGTCGACCTGGAAATTACTGAGATTTATTTTATATTTTTAGTGGATTTTTAAAAAACAAAATATTGTAACTCAACTTTTTTTTATTTCAGTTTTTTTTGTGTATCATAAAAAAAGCGTATTTTCAATATTTTTAATAGACTTTTAATATCATCGCTCGAATAAGTACTATAAAATTGTACATACATAAAATTTCCAATTATATAAAAAAGTTATTGATAAGTAAGTACCCTTAAATAAAACAATATTCTTGAGAGCGAAAAAAATCTACAAAATAAGGAAAACTTCATTCCATTACCGGCATATAATTGTTTTTATTTTGGTTAAAATAATCGCAAGGTTGTTATTGTTATTTATTTTAAAAAATTATTCTTTTTTTGTCTGGTTACAAACAAGATTTAAATTCAAGAAAGCTTTTCTTGAACTTTTTTTTACTTTATAAAACAAGCAGAAAACTAAAAAACTTAAATAAAATACATTTGAAAGCAGATTATTTTCTTTTTTTGAGTAAAATAATTTGCAAATTTTAATACCTTCAGCAGAAAGTTTTTAAAAGTCGAGATATCATAAACTCAAATATGGATTGTATTGAAAGAGATGCATGGACGAATACTAAAATTCGAGCATATCTAATAGTAGCGAATTTTTGCAAAAATATATTGAACAGATTTTTGTCGTATTTTATAGGTATTAATTAATTAATATGTTTTAATTAACTCACTTTCTGTGTGATAAGTTTTGCAATCGATTTTTAACGAACTTCTAGATGAGCTAGAGACTTAAAACTTCAAAAAGGATGACAGATTGATGTATTATGGTAGGTAGGAATAACAATTTTCTATTTTAGATATCATCAGATGAAGAGAGACTGAAATAAATCCAAAATTCGCCTCATATTTTTTTGTAAATTTTCACACCCACAAGACTAAAAAGACTAAAATAATTATTATTTAATAATACAAAATAATTTATAATAAATGAAACACATTTTATTTAAAAATATATTTCAACTGTCTAAGTTGTAGTCAATTGCAATTGATTTACTTAATACAAAATCTGCACTGGTTGACATTGGAAATTATGTATTTGGTTATTGCACACAATTTTCTCGTATCATGGTCATAATAATTTCAAGTTCAATGATTTATAATTAAACAGAGTCTATCGATATCATAATTATTTGGAGGAATCTTGAATTAATTACAATTAAATTATAAAATATAAAAATGATTTTTTGTATTCATAAGTAGGTATTTATAAAAATCTCGATATAGGATTGAAATAATTTCAGCTTAAAATCAGGGATAAACATTTTTTTTTTTAATAATGTTCAGTATTAATATCGAATACATGAATTCGAGAGTAAACAAATTTTTACTTCACCGCAAATAATTATTTATAGGTCTATTATGGAATTCGATGTTAAGTGATACTTGAGCTATTTCTGAAAACTTTCACTCCCTCATCTAATTACTATATTAATTTTCACTCTTCGGAAGGAAATGATACTAAAAAGCTCTCTGACAAAAGTGGATATTGGTTTTCACAAAACGTAAAAAAGTAGTCGGAATACCATCATATAAAAAAATAAGGTGATACGCAGAAAATACAAAGAAAATACAAAAGTCACAATCGGAGGCTGATAATTTTTTTATTATTCCTCTTATCTGCTCATGTTCTAATTTTCCTCAGAATCATATAATATAAAAATATTTAGACGTCTGGCTTGTTACTCGAAACAGCGTCAGTTGTCCGATGGAACTGTCTGGTTTTTATAAAATTGAAAATGGAAGTAAGTTATTATGTATAATTTCGCAATGAAGACAAAATTAATAAAAGTAAAAAAATCAATAAATGTTAATAATTTTTTTAATTAAAACATTATTTATTAAAAATTCTTGCACAAATTACATAAATAGAACTATATTATAATGTTATAAAGTAATAATTTTTAATTCAAATTATTTTCTTAATTAAAAAGAAATTATAAACCAGGCATTATGTAAGCAATATTATTTAATGTGTTTTGTAAATTTGCTTTTAAAAGCTGATCATGTTCGGTTCCCAAACTTGGGATTTGTGTAGTTAAGCACATTAAAGGTCCCAACGAACAAAGTAAAGAGTCCAATAAAACACTCAAGCTTCCTGAAACTGTTATTTGACCTTCATGTTCTTTTAATCTTTCACCAATAATTGATAAATTATCGCCCAAAAGCTTTAAATGTGCCGCAACATCTAATGGTTCTTGTCCGGTTACCTTAAAAATTCCCGATTGTATTAAATGATTTTGATAATTATTTTTAACGGGAGTAATTGTTTGCATCATACTAGATTCATCTGTGGGAGACGAAGATCCATAATTTTTTTGTTGTCTTGTTGTCGGCGGCGAAATTGATCTTGGTGATATTTTCGGTGATTTAATTTTTTTCTGATATGAATCTTTTTCAGAAGTCTTTCTAGGTCTACCAACTGAGCGATTTAAAAATGTTGATTTCGGAGCTAAATCAATATCTTTTCCAGGTAATCCTTTCTTGATTTTCTTCAATTTTCGTTTCCATGCCAATTTTTCATTTTGCGGAACATGTCCCCACATATCACGAAGTCTGTGATGCTCTGCAAAAAAAAGGAAAACTTAATTTTAGATAATTTAAAATGTATTACAACGGAGAAGTAAAAACGGAAAGTCTATTATATTTTCATCGCTTTCAATGACTAAATGTAAAAATTTTAAAACGGATTTTCATATTTTAATTCATTGATAAATAGACTTTAATTTCAAAAAGTCCTGTGATACAATTTTATTAATAAAAATTTACCTGCATCGTTACTTTTAAGTGATACATTTTTCTTTGTTTCTCGAACCCATAACCCAAATGCTGTTAGACGTGTCTTGCCCTTATTTTTTCTAGGTGTTTTCTCAAATACAAATTTTCCATCTTTGTATACTTTTTTCTTATTGCCTTTTTCCGACATATACAAGCTTTGCTTAACTTGCTTTTGGAATAAACAAAAAACAAAAATTTTAATTAACCATTTTTATATTAATGAAAATAAAAATAATAAAACTAACTGTTGCGTCAACAGCATCATCAGAAAATGATGTTTCCAGTTCTTCATCATCATTTTCCAAATCATTTAAAGTTTTCTCCAATAAATCATCAGCATCATCAATTATTAAATCATCTCCTGATGACTTTGGTGAAGTCATCGGACTTGGCACGTTCTGTTGTAACATTTGCTGTTTTTGCAATGTAACTGCTTTCGGGGGACGACCACGACCTTTAGAGAATATAAAGTAAACTTAAAATTTTTAGATAAAAAAGCGTTACTTTTGTAGCGCACACAACTTATTATTTCTAAGCCAATCACTAATTGAATTTAAAACCAATTTATTTTAAAACTTACAAGTTTTAATTCAAGCACACATAGATAATTTTTTGGCCTCTGACAAAAATAGCTTTGGAATAACAGCCCAAACAAAAATTGTTTGTAGGTTTAGGAATATATAAAAATTACGGAGAAATTTTGTTTTGCTTCGAATCAAGTTGGGCTAAGTAAGATTTGATGTAGTAGGTACCTACTTAAAATATACAATTATTATATACCTGGTCTTTTAACAGCTGTTCCTATTGGTGAATTCATTCCAGATGTTGTTGACACCATTGAAGGTGTACTTGAAACAGGTATTGGTGGTGGTTCATTAATGTCATCTGGAGACTGAAATCCAAGCAATTTGGAAGATTTCATTCGAACCCGTCCAGAACGGCTCACACCAATGATATCTATTTATATATAAAAAAAAATAAAATAAAACATAAACAAAAACAAAAAATAAAAACAAAAATAATTTTCAAGTATGAAATTTTGTTATCATTTTTATCAAAATAGGTAAATAAAAACCTAAAATGAACCTTTAATGTTACTTGGCGTTGATGTTGGTGTCGGAGTTGTAGACGGACTTTGAGAGCTTTCCATTTTTTTTTTTTTTTATAAAATTTTTATAAAATTATTTTTCGAAATTAATAAAGATTTTGTTTTATATAAAATTAAAAATTAATTTTTTTTTTTAATTTTAGTAATTAGTTAGTAAGTAGGTGTTTTTTTTTATTTCTTATTTTTTCACTTTTATTTTTCACTTTTTCGTAAACAACGCAATTATTGTAAACAAATAAAAATAATGAATGTCTTATCGATGGCCGGACAGCAATCATAAAATCGTATAATAATGGTGACCTTTATAATGCTACGAAGACTGAAAATGCAAATCTTTATTCTATTTTTAGTTAAGTGTGATGTTGTTGAGTGTAGTATGTACAAAAAAAAGTTTTTAATTTTTTTTTTCAATAATTAATTTCAGTTTTGATTAAATTTCAGAGATATTATTCTACTGATTCGCTTTAATTTCAGATTTTTATTTGTATTATTCTTTGTTTAGAAATTTAAAATTATTGAGATTCCACTCACACTCACTTCACTCTTGAAGTCAGCGACATCTACTATCAAATTATTAAGCAATATGTTTATTAGATATTTTGGCGCGTTTTTTTATAACAACAATATATTCAATATTGTTTCTGCTGCTCTCAAATCAAATTTGAAAAAAATATTTTATTATTATTATTATTATAAATTATAAATTTGCCTATTTTAAATTAATTCAATAAATTTTGTTCTATTTTATTATTATTAAAAAAAAAAAGAAGAATATTTTATTAATGAAACGAAAACGTTCATCTTTAGTTGATTGGTTGAACTTGAGCACAAAAAATGAAAACCATAAAAATAAAATCGAAGAACCATTTCCTCTTCCTCAAGAAGAAGAACAACCAAATTTAACGAAGAGGACTAGTAGATCTTTGTTGTTGACAAAAAAGGAGGAAGATATTATTGAAAATTCAAAATCTTCTATTCTGACGACGACGCGTAGAAGCAAAAGATTGCTTCAACTCCATAATGAAATTGTAAAAAAACCAAAATCTTTACCTATTCATAAATGCCCATTTATTGAATTCAAAGGTGAAATTAAATATTGTACAAATGTTGAAGACATTAATGCTGCATGCGAAATTTTGTTAAACAATATTGAAGAAAAAGTAAAAGTAGTGATTGAACAAGAAAAAGATATTATAGCAGAAATGGTTGAAATACCCCAAAAAAGCAATGAATCGAATGATGCCAACGAAAACGATAAAACTAATAAAACTCAAAACAAGGCTCAAAAACAAAGGGAAGACGCTTATAATGCACTAAGTACGTACATACCTACTCGTACACAGAAAGCAACCTGCACTAATTTTTTTTAAGTTGAGGAGTTCTGTTTTTACTACCTTTAAGGCATTTTTTAAATGTCTTACCTCCATAATCTTAACAATTCTACATGTATCGAGTGATGGAGTCAATGGAATTAAATAAGGCATTTTTTTTTTCAATTTTAGTTGAAAATTTAAAGAAAATACCAATTGCCTTTGATATGGAATGGCCCTTTAATTTTAAAACTGGTCCAGAACGAAGCTCAGTGATTCAATTGTGTGCAGAGGAAACAATCTCGTACGTTTTCAGTGTAGGAAATTTAAAAGACTTACCAATTAATTTATTGAAATTATTAAATCATTCAAATGTTTGCTTACATGGTGTTAATATAAAAAATGATTGTCGTAAATTACAGCGTGATTTTCCTGAAGTTGATTCTAATTTTTTGATTGAAAAATGTATAGACTTAGGTGGGTAAATAGAGAAAAAAAATTATAATATACCTGCATTACATTTCTATCTAGAAAAATCTAATAAGAAATTTACATACCTATAAAAAAAGGTCTATGGTACAATTTGGTTAAAAACAGAACTGGGCGCTGGAGTCTTGAAAGATTGGTGAACACACTGTTACGTCTTCAAATTGACAAAAGTATAAAAATTCGAATGAGCAAATGGAATGTTGTGCCCCTAGAGGTAAATAGGATCCAGTCAAAATAACATTTACTCATTCAATGATTGGCAATTAGACCGTTTATTAACTTTTTTATTATTATAATTAAGAAACAAAAATATATTTTTTTTAGGAACATCAATTGAGATATGCTGCTATAGATGTTTACATTGGTCAAATGCTTTATAAAAAAATTAAAAGCGTATCAGATCAAATATTGCTGAAGAATAATGAAATGAAGAATGAAATGAAAGAATTATCGGAAAAATCTAATGATGAGATTGAAAATTTAAATGAAGATGATTCTGAGATAAGTAACTGAGTCAGCCGTCTTACATAAAATATTTTTTTGGGCGAGTAAGTATGTAATTTTTGATCTAGAAACCATGCAAAACTATCCTAAAATTGAACATGTTAATCTTTTATTCCAATATTCCTTACTTCCTAAATTTAACAATAAATGGAATCGTTATATACATATCAAAAATTTCAACTTCATCCAATTTCACATAAAAGCCAATCTACCTATTTTAGCATTACTAACTTAGTTTTAAATAAAGAAAAAAGTTCTTAAATTTTAATATTTTTAAAACTCTTTTTATTATAAAATGCAAAAAAAAAATTATATTAATAATTTTATTCATCAATAAAATAATATATATATACCTATACACTTAAAATATAATTTATTATTCTTTTTTATATGATTTTCTTTTTGCTGTTTTATCAAAACATATTTCCCCATTTCTGTAACCGATAAATGTATTTGGATTAACACGTAAGATACGGTTTGGATCAGCTCCACAAGTATCCAACCGGCTATTGTAGTGACTTTTTAATCCAGAAAAACAGGAAAAACTATCTCCACAAACCGAGCATGTATATCTTTTTATTCCAGTATGAATTGACATATGATTCTTTAAATTGTAACTATGATTTGTTGCAAACTCACACAACTGAAAATATTTATATAATTTTACAATGTGTTGCATACATTTCGTCGAATTAATATTAAATTAATTGAAAATAAAATTATCCGTTAAAGAAGTTTGTGAACCCTTTGTTCAAAAAAATAGTTGCGTTCTATTTTCAAAATTTTTTCCAACATCTTTACAGTTTCCTTAAATTTTATGTTTTTACTATTTAAATAATACCAAATTTTTGTCATTAAAAAAATTGTTTGTAAATAAATTTTGAGAAAAAAGTATTTTTTAAACTTGTTAATGTCGTGTCGCAGTAATTTTCCAGTTCCAAGGCAATTGAATTTATAAATAATTTAAGCAGAACAAAAAGTTGAAAGCAGAACGCTAAAAATTTTTGATAATCGAAAAGGTGAAAAATTTAAAGAAAATATTTTGAATAAATTAAAATTTTTACCTTGCATTTAAATGGCTTTTCGCCTGTATGAGTCCTTTCATGGCTAACTTTAGCAGTCCTGAAATTCAATCATTCATTTTATTGTCAAATTCTATGTAATAACATATCAACATTTTTTACGGAATGTTTACTCACTTTTGTCTAAAACCTTTATGACAATAAGAACATTCAAACGGAAATACACTAGTATGAACTAATTTATGCTTGACTAATGTTCCAGCATACATGAAACGCTAATGATAATAAATTAAAAATATGAAAATATTACAAAATATACGAAATAAGTAATTCAACAAACCTTATTGCATACATCACATTCATGCATCGGATTTTTCCCGCAATCTGATGCTTCATGATTGGTTAAGTAATTTTTATTGTCTAATAATATAAAAAAAATTATTTAATGTCTTAAACATCTTACTTTCACATTGTGAAAAAAAAAAAAGTATTACCAAATTCCCTTCCACATTTACCGCAAAAGTATTGAATTTTAGAAACTTTTTTCGGACCGTGAACTACTCTATTGTGATCCTTAATATTAGAAATAACAATTTTTTTACATTTAGTACAAAATGATTTATCTTTATGATGTTGTTCACAATGAGCAATGAGATCAGCTGAAATGAAAAAAAAAAAAATATTATAAAATAAATTTTTTTTGTTGTGTAATTTCAACCTTTCGATGCGAATAGTTTTGGACAGTGTAAACATCTTTTTGTCAAATTGGACTCTTCACCTAAAAATTAAAAAAAAAATTAAATTAATTGAATTTAAAATAACACCTGGCTCTAGCATTAAATAATATTATTACCGTGCAATTTTTCATGAATTATTAGACTTGTATACGTTTGATATCTTTTATAACAAATTTTACAGGCTAATTTTGAATCAATTTCAAATCTTTCCTTTAAAAATACATTCACTTCATCAAAAGTTTGAGCATGTTCAGTAATTAAATGTTTTTGATAAATATGAACTTGAACATATGTTTTGTCATGTTCTATGCATTGAAATTGTAGTTTATCCTTTTTTAAATTAGAAAAAGGAATCTAAAAATAAAAATTTTTGAAAATAACATTGAAGATTTAAAGAAGAAAATGTTTTTCCTTAAGAATTTTATATTTTATTATTGATTTTTTAACGAACCCAAATAATATAAAAGCTTAAGAAACTAGTAAATTATAATTATAATTGTATACCTCTTCGTCATTATAATCTTTGTTGCCAAGTTGAATTTGATTATTAACTAAATTAGCCTCTCGTTTGCATCTAAAAGTTCTGAAAAAAATTGCAATTTTCACAAAACAAAAAAGATTTTTTTTTGTCTAAAATATACCTAGGATGGTGTTTTCTTTTATGTTCAAAAACTTTAGCAACTTTTTCAAAAGTAATATTACAAAGCAAGCATTTTAAGCTTGTTGGATGAATTGAATTATAGTGATCCATCTGAATCAAAAAAAAATTCTTTAGAATTTCGATTATGGAAAGCAAGAATATTTACCAATTCTTCTTTTGTAGACCCAAAAAAAATGGTACAAAATCGGCAACCAAATTTCAAATTACCATCTTCACCTGAAAGATATGTACATATAATATGATAATTGAATATTCTACTCATAATTTAATTCTAAGTTTTTCTAAATTTTACGCTTTCAAGAAATTATTTTCAATATCAAATTTTTGATCATGGAAAAAAGAGAAATTTTTCATAAAATTTATGGGTAAACTCACACAACTTCAATCTTGTCAAATGATATTCTACATATACATATATTATATATTTAAAAAAAATTGATTTTTTTTTTTTAAATTCTAACTAAAAACATCGAATATTTTACATAAATGTATAAAATACATATTAAACATTAAACCTAGTAAGTCAAATGATCCTAAATTTACGTCATTCGACTTGCGAAGGCAACTCCGTAAGGATAGCCTTGACAAATAGTTCCTAATCTAAACCCTAAACTTAAACGATGCCGTATGATTCAATCAGTTGCCATATAATGCTTACACGAATTTGAAATTAATCTAAACTATAGAAACTATCGTAAATATTCTTACCATGTGATTTTACATGTATATCTAGAATTTTTTCAGTCTTGTAGGCCATTCCACAATACTTACACATACTAAAAAAATTAATTAATAATTTAATAAAAATATATTACTGATTGTTCGCATACTCACAATTTTGATGCTTCAACATTGAACATAATTTTCAATATGGTAGTTATTTCTTCTAAAGTTTTTTTATGCATTTTAAATAAATGTTGTTCAAATTTTGTTCTTTGTTTTATAACTAAGGAAATTGAAAAACAAAAAGTTCGGAAATTTTTAATTTTAAAATTTGGATATTTTTTATGTATATAATTATACCTTTGGGCACTGAACATTCCGTACATATAAAATTTCCAACATGAAGTTTTTTCAATGGTTCATTATTATAAGTTTTTGATTTTAAAACATCAATTTTTTCCTGGAATTCCTCTGTCATTTTATATTTCCTATGTTTAATTAAGCACAAAAAAAAAACTAGACAATTGGTAAAGAAAATATAATTGGTTACGAAACAAATGAATAGCACAAAATTATTTGTATTTAGCTTAATTTCACTTGATTCAATCTTACTCAAATCATAATTTTAATAGAAAAAGATTTTTTGTCTTAAGATCGGAAATTTTTAAACAGTAGTTCAAAACATAATGAGTAATATACCTATGAAAATTATTCACATGTAGATGTACACCTAAAGCATTAACAAATGTCTTGTCACAGATTTTGCAAGCTAACTGAAACAAAAAAAAAAAAAAAATTAAAACACTTTTTTTGTTTGAAAAATATTTCCACAACCTTTTCGGGATGTTTTTCATTATAATGAGTTTGTATTTCAATGTTATCTTTCGCCCAAAATTTGCATATACCACATCGAACTTTTAGTGAACCATCTTTTCCATGAATTTTGACATGAGCTTCATACATTTTTTTACGAGTAAATGTTGAAAAACATATTGGACAACAGTAAGATGAAGATTTGAAACCTTAAAATAATATGATTAAATTAATAAAAAATATCTTTAATATATAAACTTTAATATCAAACTTATAAGACCCCCTGCATTGTTTTAATGTTTTGATGAGATTGTAATGAAGTTCCGTCCCACAATTGGTGAATTTTTTTATTTAAAAGAAACGCACAAGCAAATTCTTTCTAAACTCACCAAAATTATCTGCCGTATATTTTGAAATTTCTGCAAGACTCTTTTTATGATCTCTAAGTAAGTGTTTTTCCAAATTTTTTCGTAGCAAATATACATTATCACATTCTTTACATTTTAATTCACCTTTTGAATCTCTAGAACGGCGGTTCCTATTTTTTTTTGGTCCTCGCATTCTAGGTCTACATTTTTTTACATTAAAATCACTGTCAGAAGAATCATCATCAATAACATTGTCCGAGTAATTGTCTGAATCGGTATTAGAAATTTTTTCTTCATTGCGATTGATATTCTTATTTAATTTATCGGAATCGGCAGCATTTGAATTACCTTCAAATGATTCTTCACATTCTAACAATGGATCGAAAAGTTCTTTTTTAATATATACTTCACTTAAATGAATTTCGTTATTAAATTCATCCTTTAGGTCTAAAAATAAATGAAAAATTATTTTTTTTTAAGAATGCCTCTGAATGGATGGAAGTTTTTGTTTCTTTTTCTATTTCATTCAGGAAAATAAATAGAACTCTTATTTTTAAACAGTTGAAGTTGTAGGACGGATATAAATACACCTAGGTATAGGTAAGGACCTACCTTATCTAGCACCATCTTTTAAGGATTTGTATATTCCGGTTGAGAGCCAGTGAGTAGGTATGGAATTTAGAGTAAGGTAAATTTTTTTTCATATTATTAGCTAACTGAGCAAAAATATTATTTATTTAAATTTATTGAAATTCCACCATCAAAGTGAGTTGTAAAGTCAACCATCAGGGCTAGACTTGGAAGTTGTTTATGATTTAGACAAAATGATTTAACGAAATTGGATTGGAGCCTATGGGCCAAAATAAGAAAAATAATTGAATTCAAAATCCCTGCTAACTATTCTCAAGTCTCACCTTTCTCAAGTAAAAATGATTCCTCTTTGACAAGTTCCCTGTAGATAATATCTTTTGTTAGATCAGTCCTTGTAGCTAATTTTTCGACCAAATTTAGGTAATTTTCTGACAAAGTGAACAACATAACTGGAATTAAATCGAAAACTTCATTTCTCTTCAATTCTTCAATTAATTGTTCAATTTTTTCAAAATGTTCTGAAACAATTGTTCCTGGCTTGAAAAATGAATTTTTTGAAAAAATTTTTAGTAAATCTAATTTTCGACGCATTTTTTAATTTTTTGAAAAATTATTTAATAAAGTTTTTTTTTTTATTTCTGATTTATTTATTAAATTTCTTAATAATTAATTAATTGTAATTTAAATTTTTCTTTTATTTATATTTTTTAATTGTGAGAAAACTTTAGAATTTTTGTTTGTTTTATGTGTAAACATGGTAAAGTAAACATTGACGACATGTCAGCAAATATTTGAAATTTGAACAAATATAAAGCTACATAATGTTAATAAAGCGAGCAATCTAAAATAATAGTTGAAAACCGTACATCTACCGCTGTATAAATAAATCTTTGATGTTTTGAAATAGGTACGTAAACGACGAACGCTGGTTTTATTAATTTTATAAAATAATGTGTCTTCAAGTTCTATTTAATTGTTATCATTTAAAGGGATTATTTAAATAAAATTTTAATTCCATCTGACATGATAGTCAACGCATTTAAATCATAATTGATGAACAATGTTTGTCTTAGCAATATTACACTATCGTTCAAACAATACAATAATTATTTATGTATATTTATTTATTTTTATTTACACAAAAACGTAAAATATATAGCAACTTACATCATATATTATAAAAATATTAATAACTTGATCTTCAACAATAATATTAATATTCAGAAAATCTTCTTAAATTATTTCCTAAATTATGCTACATAAACCATCAATTAATTCTTCCTATCACTATTAGCAAGAGAAAATAAAGAAAAACTAATACTACACCTCGCAACATCCTTCCGCAAAATAAAATACGTGAATAGGACTAATGACCTATGAAATATTAAGGATAGCTAATATTAAGGATAGCTAATATTAAATATAAAATACATACCAATATATAACGAATGTATAGTTTTCAATAAAATACTTGATGAAAATAAAGAAAATTTTTATAATAATTAAAAATATATAATTCGAAATGATTTTTTGAATATTTTGACAAATAAGTTCGGAAGAATTTTTTTTATTAAAAAATAAATTATTTATTCTCATCAGATGGATTATCTTTATCCTTTGTGTCCCCTTTAACAAATCTATAATCAATGAGAGTTTCATTCCTTATATCATCTTCTGGATATGATAAAAACCTTGGATCCCAGAAATTTTCTGGCGTTAAATGTAGTTTCAATGGTTTATGTAATTTACAATTTTTCAAACTTTGTGCAATTTCCTCATTGCTTTTTCCAAGACGCATTAAAAATTTTTTGTACTGAAAATAAATTTATTATTTAAGATTATATTACATTACATATTACATACAATCATAAATTATTTATTTTTTAAATTATTCATAGTGTCGTTCAAATGATCGCTGACAATTAAACTTCAGTCTTAGACCTATAAGTTGGAAACAGAAGTTGGATCAAATCCCAACCTTGACAGGGTGTTTTTCGCTTCCAGTATTTAAATTAAATACAAATCATATTTTAAAGTAATGTATAATGAAAAAAAAAAAAAAAAAAATTCAACTATAATAAATAAATAAATAAATTAAGGTGAAAATACCGACTATAAAAAAAAAGAAACTTGAAAACGTTATTGCAAATTCAAAAACTGTATTTTTAAATTAAGAAGATAACGAAAATAGTTAAATTTTTTTGCAGTTTGAAGGTTTCAGTACCAAGGTATGTTATCCCAATTGCAAATCAAGTTAACACATGATCAGGGTCTTATTTCATTAAACCCATTAATCTGACCTGATGGGGTGTCTTATTTTAAAATTAATTTCTAAATTAGAAAATATGTGTTCTTCCTAATTACTATGTTATAAATAAGATTAACCTTTTCACAACTTTCACATTCATGATGCACAACGCTTCCTTTATTATTCGATTCTTTAAAATTCTGAATATTGTCTTTATTGAAATTTTGATTAGTCTTATTGTCACTAAAATTGGTGTTTTTCGATTTATTATCTACTAACAGTTGCTGTTCAAATGAATCTAATTGTGTAGCGTCCAAATCACATTCGTTTTCTGATTTCATAACAAATTCTGGATCTTTTTTTAATGGAGGATTAGAAATTTTTAATTTGCGTGGTGATTTATTTTGACTTTTTTGATTAGTTCTCAGTCTAAAAATAAGAACACGTTAATAGAAAATAATTTTTTAATAAATTATATGAAACCTACTGATTTCCCTCAATATGTTTTAAAATGGGATTGGTATGATCTTGTTGTCTCATAATTTCGTTAAAAAGATCAGCAGAGTCAATGTCATCAAAATTTATATTTTCTGTGTCATCAACGCAGATAACATCATCCTTTTGACTTGGTAAAATACAGCAACTAGAATCTTCCGTTTTGTTTGTTTTTTCACGATTCGAATCATGATTAGGTTCCAAAAAAGTAGTGGAATTTTTTCCCAGAACATGGTTGATTATCGATTCAGTTTTCTTTCCGTCAAATAAATCATTTGGTTTATGCAATTCTTTTTTTATATGATCTTTTTTCATATCCTTTAATGAGGTTGGAATACTTGATGATTTTGGTGTGCTGGTGATTGTATTTTCATTTTTTCGTCGGGATTCTTGTTGTTCTTCGCCAGCAGTCGCAATCGATGTTTGTTTCTTTGTAGAATGAAAAGCAAAAATTTCATCATCAGACTTTTTACGCGTTATTTTTCTGTTATACACAAAAATAAACACCAAAACGAAAAAAAATAAAATAATAATAATAAATAGAAATGTTATTTATTTACCTTAAAGATCGTAGAGTTTTTGTGGGAGCTATTTGAACTGGACTAGCTTCAACAACTTCACCTAAAAACGTTTCATCATTCTGAAAAAATAAGTTTGTTTTTTTGAGCGAAGTCTTTTTAAAATTTTTAAACTACATTCATAGTGATATTTTTATCGATTTAATGAAATTTTATGACGATTTGAATTCGTTTACAGGGACGAGACAAGCTTTTCATAAAATAATAAAAATTATAAATATTTAATGCATTATTATTAGGGTTACAATCCATAATATCTTTAACTATGTAAATAATAAAATAAATGAAAATTATTTTTAATTTATGAAACACCTAAACATACTTCAGATCTTTGCCGAATTGGTTTAATATTTCGATCAAATTGTAATCTTGATTGTTTCATTCGATTGACTCTGGCCAAACTCAAAATGTTTCTTTGTTGCTTGTTAACATCTTGTGAAGATGCTATCATTTCGTTACTGGAATCTAAAATTTCAACAATTTTTTTAGAATGCTCCTCCTTAACAGGTGGTCTACCAGGCTGTATGAAAGATAAGCCTCTCCATGAATTTTCGTTTATTTTTTTTCCAGTATTTTTAATTCTATCCTTTGATTTCCAATTTGCTGGTCTTTCATTCTCACTATTTGTTTTGTTAACTTTGTTTTTTGCCATTCGTGGCAATAGCGGAGAACAACTGACAGATTCTGTAGTTTTTAATGATTCAAAATTATTTCTTATTTCATTCAGATTATTGTTAATCGGTGATAAAACTTTATTCGCTGGTCTTGGCGATATTTTCTTTGTCGGAGTTATAATTTGTGTTGGTGCAAAAAATACGTCATCATCTGCATTCAAACTTACATTTTCATTTTCAGATATTATTTCAGTGTTGGACGTATCAATTGAATCATTGTTATTTAAATTAGCCAAAATATCAATTTTTGGAAATAATTTGGATGCATCTAAATCACTTGAACTGTCAATTGAATTAGTTTTTCGCCGTTTTCGATCTTCGGGAGTAATTGAATAATTTTCACGAGATTTTAAATCCTTAATTGTATTAGATAAATGATTATTGGTTTTTTTTAGTTCAGTTATTTCCACATCCTTCTCTTTAAGTTTTTTTTGTGAAACTGAAATGCAAAGAAATGGAAATACGTATTAAACTTATATTTTTTCAGGAACTAACATTAACCCCATCTCTGACGGTTTTATCCAAAAAATTAATCTTAACTTTTATAAGTAGCCAAATTTGAAAATGTCATGATCTAGTCTAGAACAACATTGATAGATGAAACCAATAATAAGAGTAGAGGACGATTTTTTTTATTTGAAAATGAGGGCCGACCTAAAACACAATGTGTTCAGGAAGGAAGTGTATAGCACTATCTAGACAGGTACCTCGTACTCATTTGTAGTAGGTAGTAGGTACCTTCATCTTTTCGTTCGTCCCCAGTTAATTGAATTTACCATACTCGGCTTGTTCCTAGAACTTTATAACACAAATATTTGTCCTACTTCCCTTTGTCCTCCTACGGAAGAAACTGTGTACCAATTCAAAGCAAACAAAAAGAACTTTCAACTTACCTAAATAATGAATCTTAATTTTTTCCAAAAAATATAAAAAATCACAATCGGTTGAGCTAACTGTTGTCTCTTTTTGACATATTCCACATGAACTCATCTTATTTTATTCTCTAATAATTCTTTTTTTAATTAAAAAAAATTATAAAAGATATCAAATTCCCAAAAATTTTCTAAACAAAAAAATTAAAATTGAATTTTTTAATAGCTGTCAACAACTTTTTTCATACAACTCGCTACCTGCAGGTTGGTAGAAAAATTAACAGAAAAAATCTTATACTTTTTAACGCTACAGCTACAAGTCTACACACTTACGGTTATGAGTTATGACTGAAGCATGACTTTATTATCGAGAAAAATAAAAACAAAAAAATTTGATGACTGGGAAAAACTGAGAAAAAAAATAGAGAAATAAAAAGGATTATTATTGAATTAAATCATATTTAGAAATTAAAATAAATGAATTAAATTATAATTTAAATAATTTAGCCAATATTAAAAAATAATTATAAATGCTTATTAAATTATTTTAAAATATCTGGTATTTTAAATAAATAAAATAAAATATAAACAATAAACAAAAACAAAAGTGAGATGAGGAAAAAATACGAGTTGATTAAGGAATTTTATAAAAATAGTGACTTCGACTACGGCACCGATATTTCGAATCATTTTGATAAAATTGAAGAATTTGTAAAAAAATTCAAAGAAAATTATGTTTATGAATTTGTTCCAATGCTACTTTTTAGTATATCAGATCGCTATGGACCATTGGTTGATAAACTGCTTGAAAATTCGGAATTCCTTGAAATTGAATTGACGCCAAAAATTATTAAAAATAAACTGATCGATGAAGAGGAGAAACATAAAAAACAAAATCCAGGTGAGAAAGACCATTCAAAACCTAGGTAGTATTGAATAAGTTTCTAAGACTTATTCATTATTATTTAAGTGTACTTAACTACCTACACCTTTGAATGTTTATATGTCACAAGGTAGGTAGGTGGGTTATTTAAATTTTGAAGTCAAACTCAGAACAAAATTTTATTAATTAGTTTTTCATTATTTTCATTTTAGATTTTAATGAAAGGGTAGAATATCATAATGACTACCTATCAGAAAGTGATGTACCACAGGAAGTAAACTTTACAAGAATTGTCAACCAATCAGATTTAATAAGTACTGATGTAACAAATAATATTGTCATAAAATCTGAAGAAAGCTGCGGCAGTGTTTATAGTGAAGAAAATCAAATTGAAATAGAAAACCAACAGATGACTGCAACACAATTCGAAACAAGTTTAAAAGGTTATTTGAAAATGTTTTGTTATAAGATGAAAAAGTTTCTACCGAGAAATTGTACATAATTTAATATTATATTTTAATATTCATCGAATATATATAGGCCTAAACCTTGTGCAAGAAAGTGATTGGGATATTGTATTGTTTTAATTTCTAATAGTTTTGTTTTGTGTCTTGAATTATTTTTATTGAACCCATAAAATCAAGTATTAAATTATAAATTATAATTTAGATAACTTTGGGGACAATTCAGAACAGCATTCTAATGATATTTATAATAATAACGAAAATCAAAATGCAACAGAAATTTCAAATTCTGATACAAAGAAAAAAAAGCAACAAAAAAAATTTTATTCAACACATACATCTATTGAAAAAAGTTTACGTGGGAAATTTAAATGTACCGAACCGGATTGTGATAACATTTATGAAAATCGGAGATATCTTGAAAAGCATTTACTCAAACATCATTCTCTAACTTCAGTTCAAATCAACTCTATTTTTAAGGTATGTTTAATGAATTATTAAGAAGAAGAAAACAGGAAACAAAATTAAAGAATTATTAAAAAGAAATTTTTTTTCATTTAAAGGAAAAATATGGAATAAATTCAATCCAATATCACTGTATGATCTGCTACAGTATTTTCTCATATAAAAATAACTATGATGCACATGTGAAAGTTCATGGTAATGATGGAAAGCTGACAGAACGATGTTCTAAATGCTTTACGTTTTGGGCAAAAACAAAGTAAATGTTCATATATTGATAGAGATATATTAAAAGATTTTTTAAGTTCACTATTATGTATTATAATTATAGAAAAGAAATTGCTAAACATAATATGGAAAAACATTTGGCAGATTCAACATGCCCAATATGTGGCAAAATATTTGTCAGCTCAATACGTAATCACTTACAAACAGTTCACAATCAAGCTTGTCCTCCAATACGTCCAAAAAAATCAAGATCCAATCGGTTAAAGAAATCCAAATTAGTAGTGGCAAAAGGTTTAAAGGGAAAATTCAAATGTAGTGAATTCAATTGTTCGGCAATATACACGGAAAAGAAACAACTTGAAAGGCATTTAATAACATTTCATAAAAAAACAATCAAAGAGGTGTCTGCAATCATAAAATTAAAATATGGAATTAATTCGTCAAAATATTATTGCAGTGTTTGTTATTCAATGTTTTCTTTTAAGTTCGTATTACAAAAAACACTTTTTGTTTAATATTATGTAACTTCAAATATTTTCAGAAATAATTATTTAGAACATTTAAAAGTTCATGGCGATGATATGTCTAAAAAAATAAGATGTGTTATTTGTTATACATTTTGGGCTAAAACAAGGTAATTGTAGAAAATTGTAAACAATTTTCATTTTAGGATAATGTTAATCCTAAAAACTAAATCTAATTTAATTTTACGGAATCTATTATGTGTTTCTTCATTACAATTCCTATTAATTATTACTCAATTTGAACCTTTCTTGCAAAATATAAATGTTTTTTTTAAATAGTATATTATTTTCATTTTTAAGGGATGATATGATGGCACATAACCAGGATCATCATTATAAAGAAATGTTTTGTAAACTTTGTAAAAAAGTTTTGTACGGAATGCGTTTAAGAGCTCATATGAGGGCAAGACATCCATCAAGTAATGTTACATTAAAACGAGAAAAAATATTTGATGACGAAGTTATTTAAGATAATTTTGGATACAAGAAAAAACATAATTTTAAGTACAAGATGACATTATTTATTTAAGAAATTCATAATAAATAAATATTAAATCTCGAAAATTATAATTTATGTGTTTATGTTGAAAAAATAAATTTATTTTTTAAGCACTTTACCAGGGCGTTTATGCGGCACTGCTAGAAAATGCCGTCATGGTGTAATGGTATTGCCTTTATCCTACGGCGTGTTCGGTCGTGGGTTCGATTCCCACCTCAAACTGGAATTTGTGCCAATTTTTCAATTTGTTCACTTGAACTAAGTGTTGTATTGTTTTTTTTTTACCTTTCACAGGTATGATATTTATATAAAATGTATATAACTACCTTCCTACATTCAAGGAGGTATTTTGTGTCAAAATTTCAAAGTAATCGGTAAAAAATTTTCGGTGATCCTAGATTAAGAAACAAACACACATTTACTTTTTTATTTATATTGATAGATATATAAAAAATTAGTAAGGATAATTTCTAGAATTTACAACCACGTAGGCAAATAAAGAACTACCTTCATAATGTCCTGTAATAAATAACAATAAAATAATTCATCAAGAGAAGTTTTAATTAATATACTAAAATTCTACAACTAACAAGTTTTACTTTTTAATTGATCAACCGTATTGTGAATTATTTTGAGTGAATATCCAGACACAATACGTATTATATACTACCCGTATAAAATTATTTAATTTAAAAACTCATTCTACTTGCTCCTAAGAATGAACATAAAAACAAACTTAAATTTATAAAGTTTTTAATTGTAAAAATTTTACTACGATGATTTGTGTGCATTAGCATAAATAAAAACATAAAAAAAAAACAATGCTATTCAACTTCAACCCCTCTTCGCAAAATACTAAAAGAACCATAATACGCATATTCTTAACGTGTTTTTTAATGAAAATATACTTTCGTCATTTTATTCAATTCTATATACAATTGTGTTGTTGAATAATGTTAGTATTTGAGGGACATTATTTGAACTTTAAATCCTTTTAATATGAATAAATTTTAGATTTTTTTTTGAGTAGTAGGTATTCATGTTTCAGTAATAACGTGATATTCTTTTGTAACACACGAATTATTTTTCTTGTGTGCAAAATTTTAACTTTTTTTCTTGAAATACATTTAAAATATACATTACAATTTTTGTTATAAACTTTTATACCAAAATAAAATTATTGAAATTTTTTTTTAATAAATTTGTCAAAATTATTGTTTCGTACAAAATTAATGGATGGATTTCTAAAAAAGTTGTAAATTAATAATAATAACAAAAATTAATTGAAACAAATTAGCTAGAAATTTTTTTTATGCTTTTGTCCTATTTGAAAATGTTAATATTTTTCTTTTCTCAATGTCGTTATGTACTGAAAACCATTAAAATTTATAATAAATAAAAGTTTCTTTTTTTTTTTTACATTAAATGAAGAATAAAATCGAAGCTAAAACTTATGAATATTTTGAAACAAATTAAATAAAAACACAAATATTATTACATTCAAATGGGACTTACAGTCAAATGTACTTACAGTAAAATAAAGTCAAATATTCCACTTCCTAAAAATAGTTTATAGAGTCATAGTAAAAAATTTCTAAGAATTTTCATTGGGTTGGTTTGCATTGAATAGAAAAAAAAAAATTGCACAATACGCCAAAAAAACTCTAGATTCCGGTTGATCAGGAAAAAATTAGGCATCAGTCTTTTGCTGACTACTTCTTTTATGACCGAGACTAACGATTTCAAGCCCTGGAGATGGACTAAAATTCCTTGTTAGTTGTTTCTAGAATTTTTATTAGTATTAAACATTTTTTGAAGTTGAGAGATAATCGATAATTTCACTACAATGAATTATGTAGGTACGGTACATACACGTAATATAGAAAAATTATTAAAATTAATTTATTTTTTATTTTTTAATAAAAAATAGCTGGTCATAAAGTTCTCAAAGTAAATAAAAATTTGACATCATGGTTAAATAGTAATTATAATTACAATATTCTATCATTATATTTACGTCGTTGAAGTTGAATGTCTTTTCTAACAAAATGATTTTCTTCTAACTACGTAGTTTTTTTGTTTTTATTTTTATTGGAAAATGCATTTTCGTATATATTTTTTTTCACATTTCTTAATTTTCTTTACTAAAATTTTTCGTGATTTATGTCCATTCATCATGAAAACTTCATTTTCCATGATTATTTTTTATAAAAAAAAAAAAAAATTTTTTTTTGAAATATCAATAATAAAATAAAAAAATAATAATCATTTTTCTTTTAAAATTTTAAAGATTGCAAAATATTGTTTTTTTTTTTTTTTTAATGTTTAACAAATGAATATTTTGTTATAAATCTGTCGTTTTGTGTTTTTTTGATATATAATTTTGTTGTAATTTTTCACATACATACTAAACTACATTTCTATACATTTTCATTTCTGATGAATATATTCTCTATTAATAGAATTTTCCGAGTTTTTGTAAAAACTCTGGAATTGAATTGAAAAGAAAATTCTTTGGGTGGGTGATAAGAGGTGATGATGAGGTAATCTTGCCTTGTTGTGTTTTTTGTTGTTGTATACATATATATATATATTTTTATATGGAAATTGTATTGTGTAAAATTATGTTAAACATTTTTTTGGGTAGGTATATATCGCCCAAAACTGTTGATTTTATGTTATTTTTTAATATTAATAAAAAAAAAACAATTTCATAAAATCTTTATTTCAGTTTTTACGACGTTATTCTTCAAATAAACTTCTTTAGATCCCTTGTATTTATAACGTTTTCAATCATCTTGGAGTATTTTGATGATCCACTGTGTCATGTTGGGTGGTAGTTTATGCTCCTAATGTGCTGGATTTTTATATTTGCATTATACCATAACCTGAGTATAACCAATTGAGCTTAATTAGTCAAGGTTTTTGGGAATTAGTATTGACATTTAATTCTAATTTCATTTTCCATTTCGCGAATTCCTGATTAAGTCACTACCAGTGTGTTCGAATATAGAGAACATTTTCAATGAACTGCGAATTTTGATTTTTAAAATTAGTATTTGTCTATTAAAAATAGAAATTTTATGATTTTGTTGTGAAAAGAAAGAGATATTTTTTTTTAATTTTATTTAAAAATAATAATTTTTTTTTTTTTTTTTTATAATTCATTTTTATATTTTTATGCATTTCTGGGCGAGAATATATTAAAAAATATAAATTAGCCAGAAACATATTTAACAAAAAAAAAAATATTTTTTTATTTATATAAAGTTGATTTTTTTTTTATGATAATAAATTAAATTTTTTTTTTAGAACCTGGAGAAGATTATAAGAATTAATATAGTTTTCTTGGGATAGAACAAAAAAAATTCCATTAAAAATTTTTTCCTATGAACATCTGGTTTAAATTTTAATTCAGTCCAAATCAGGAGTTATGTGCGTCTTTTTTAATTTTATGATTGCAGGTGCGGCAATAATAAAATAAGCTTTATTTCTGATAAGGATAAGCTAATAAAGTTTAATTCGATTAAATTTATTTGATTATTCTTTGACAAAGAAGGTGTTGTAAAGCTCTCTAGATAGAGAATCTATTCATGAAGCCTACTATGAACTAAAAAAATTCGAGTTTTGAAAATTCCTGTTGAACTTATTGTCCAAAAAAATTCCTGCATAAAGATAGATTTGTTCCAACAGGTTTAATACGCTATTCATCCACATTTAGGCTTAACACGCTACTATTCATCCACATTTAGGACACCCAATAGGGATAAGGACATTTATACAAAATACTATATTGCAATCAAATTGAATTCAATTTTATTACGTAAAATATTTTTGTATTTCAACCATACCGCCAGGCCAGACATAACAAAAATAAATGTCTTAAGCAATAAAAATATGTAAAAATGTAATTTGATAACATTTTGTTATGTATAGCCAAAATTCTGACAATAAAAAAATAAATCTTTGATTGATATGTATCATCATGTTGAAATCTCCGTTCGCAAGTGTCTGTGCCACTTATGCATATATAAATATATAGTAATTTTTTTATAAAGGAAAAGAATAATCAAAACTCTGTTTAATTTTCTACAATGGGATTATAATATTTTGTAAAATAAATACTATAAATGAGTTTTTTAAATGTTAATTTTTTGACATTATTGTATTTTTTGATAATCCTCATTATAAAGAATAAAAGTGAACATACCTAAGATTTATTATTTTTTTTGTAAACAACTTCTTATGAAGCTTATAACATAAAAGTTGTTCACTATTGCTTTTCGATTCCACTTTTATAGTATCTGTCAATCCATAAAGTGAAAAACTGAAATTTTACTAATATGAACGCCTAAAAAGTTTTATTAGGTTTTCAAAGTCCTTAATTTTTTCAAAATCCTTAGTTTTTAGTTTAAATTATGTTTCGCAGCATTGGGAAATATGCTATAACCATTTTAGCATAATATTTTTCAACGACTCGAAGTATAATTTGAATAGAAAAAACAAACAAGGGATTTAAGCCGAAAATATTGTTCAAATTAAAAAAAAAAATATCGAAAAAAAGTGAAAAAGAAAAATAATCAATTTTAATGCAAAAACAACTTTTTTTTCATAATTTTGCATTTTGCACAATAATATAAAAACTGTATTCAAAAATAAAAATTATAAAAATTTGACCTAAAATTAATTTTTTGATTTGATCACAAAAAATAAAAAATTAACATAATTTTTTTTTTCTAATTGATTTATTATTTAATTTCGGAAATATTATGCTTTCCGCTAATGAAAAAGTATATTTAGCATGTGAAAGAAATATTTTTAAATAAATTTATAGACTTCTTCTGAAACACTGAAACTGTTTTTGGATCTTATTTGTTACAATAACATTATGTCGGTGTTTGGGTGTAAAAGTGACTAGGAGGAAAAGTTTACAACAAAAGGATTGGAATTATGACACCAATCGTATTTGGGAATTTTTGTTTATAGTGAAGTTTAACTGATGAGTCAATTACCTACCATAAAATAATTGAATATTGTATTGACGATATATTTTTAGCAAGAACGTGTACTTAATATGTTTAAATGCTACATCATAAGATTTATTGTAATTTTGCTTACATGTTATTTTATTACGATAATGAGAATTGAATTGAATTAATTAATGCTTTTTTTTTTTAAATAAATATAGTTAGATTTGTTGCAAATAGAATTATTATAGAAATAATATTATTAATTATTTGTTATAGTTCCAATTTTAGATTATGAACATTCAATCAAATTGAAAAGTTTTAAAACTAACCAGGTTAGTCCTCAATTTCAAAATTTTACTTCTTTTAATAATTTTTTTACATAATATATTCAATATTCATATATAAAAGATAAGACATAGGGCCTAGGCTGTTTAAATATATCGGTCCTATGCATAAACATACCTTCCATATAAATTAATATTACATAATTATTAATTTTGTCCTATTAAATATTTTTTTCGAATATTACTATTATAATACAGCACAAAATGTCAATTAATTGGGACAAATGAAGTTTATTTAACATTAGATTTCGCGTTATCAAAAATTGATTGATTTGTTTGTAAACAGAGAGGAATACTTTTAAATACTGAAGATAAGAGATTTTACTCTATGCAAAAAAAAAAAAAGGTCTGCGGTGTTGGTATGTTATAAAAATTATAATAATTCTGGTGTTGAAAATAATCTTAAAATAATATAATTGTACTCGCTAAATATTTCATAATTTTTTTGTATTTAATAAACTCTGAGATTTTTTTTTTCTACTCATAAAATCTATACTCAATGACCGCGAAAAATATTGTGCGATGGTTTTTTTTTTTTTACCAAATAGAATTTTCTATTTTATGAATTTTAGTTTAGTCTATTTTGATATTTTGAATAAATATAACTTCAAATAACGATTGCGGTTTTTTTTTTTTAATTTACATTTATGTGTAGTTTTTGCGAGAAGTATTTTAACTCAATAATTTTTATAGTATTTTGATAAATAATTAAATGAAAAAATCTGTTATCAGTTAAAAAAAATTTATGATTGACTCGATATGACTTGATGAAGGAAGAAGATTTTGATTTTATTCCGGAAGTTATCATTTTGTCATCAAAAATCAATGTAATAAATTTTAAAAAAAATATTAAGCTTAAGATATGTTATGTCGAGTTTGAATTTATCTAAAACTAATTTTCTTTCATTTTCGCATATTTTTTCGGAAGATACAAAACCATTAGCTTAAAAGCTATCAAATTGTCACTAACGATGAGCTTCTATAATTATCATATTTTTGGTTGTATAAATAAAGTATAATTTTATTGTTCTGCTCCTTGTTCTGTCCATTTGAAAAATAAAGAAATTAAATATATATTTTTTTTAATTTCATTCAAAAGAGCTTAATTTTTGTAATGACCAAGTTTGAAAGATCTATTAGTTACAACAAATTATCTAGATAAAGTGTATTGTACATTGTTCAATCAGTCAATTCTAACTTTATAGGGCCCTACACAGATTTACTTGAAGAAAAAAAACAGCAAAATTTTAGAAAATTTTGTAATCTTCGCTCATAATTTTAAATATTTTTAAAAATAAATTTCTTCATGATATAACAATAAAACGTCTTCACTTCTGATTAGGTATCTTAATGGAAAAAGTTAAATTTTTCTCCGAATAAAATATTGATTCTTATGCAGCGTTTATACTAGATGTTTTTGAAGATTATTTCGAAGATGCTTTTTGAATGTATTTTCGTAAAAATCTTCGAAATAATTTTCACTGTCCAGACTAAAATCTAGTTAAAAGGATTTCAATCGTTTTTTTTAAGGACTTCTTAGATTGATTTGTTAAAATACGAAGTTTGGTACTTCAAAAATAAAATATTCTTTCATAATGAAAATTTTCGTTATTTCGTAGTGGTGATAAAAAAAAGAACGAAAGAGAAAAATTATTATATAAATTAAAATTAAAATTGAAATGTTAATAGAGAAACAAAAAAAAAAAACATAACATACAATTTTATTTAAATAATTAAAAAAAAAAAAAAGAAAAAGAATATTCAAAATAAAATGTCGAAAATTTCCAAAAAATCAATTTTCAAAAATAATAATGATATAGAAAAAAATTTTAAAAATTATTTTCGAACTAAAATGTTATTAAGCCATGAAAGAAATAATATTAAAAAATTTAATAATAATTTTATTTTAATTATATTAATTATTATTTTAATAATATTTTGTGATTTATTTGAAATGGCTGAAAGTCGAAAATTATTATGTTCATTGTGTGATGTTAAAAGTGAAATAAATTATGGTAAACCGGCTGCAAAAGCAACATATGAAGAATATATTTTTGAACATCAAGTGACAAAGCTTGAGGCAATAGAAAATTTAAAAAGAATGAATTATTCACTGGACGGTAAGTAAAAAAAAAAAACAATTCATCTCGTTTTTAAGATAATAAAAAAAAAAGTTCTTTAAATAAATATTTTTCCATTATGAATACAGAAGTTAAAATGATCCACTTTTTTAAAAAAAAAAAAACCTGAAAATAATTTTTATATTTTAACGAATTTGATAAGCTCACCTGATAAAATTCACTTAAAAAATTAACTTCGAGTTTTATTTAAAGAAATTGTGTTTTTTAACCGATATTAACTACTACTATTATTTGCAATGCATATAGTGTTGAAAAACTATTTTAATATCATTTGAGATACGAAATTATAATTCAATTTATTCACAATAATTCTTGAAGTCTTAAAACCAACATGAGCGATGACAGAAGTTACAAATATAAGATAATTCACATCGTATTCAGATTGAGCTTATATGATTATCAGATTAAAACATGTAAGGCTACCAAAATTTTCAATTTCAAATTTAATTGTCAAATTTTTCAGCGGTATTAACTTTTTGTAAACTATAGCCTTTCACGATCTGTTTTGTATTTAAAAGATAAAATAAATTGTTATTATTTTCAATAATTATCATTATTATTATTAAGTAAAATGTTTTTACACATATTTGTTAAAAAAAAAATATGTTTCCAATACAAAAAATATTTTAATGCTTATTTACAAAAAAAAAAAAAGTGACCAAATATATGATAATTAAATTATAATAATTATCACTTGCGGAAATGTGTTATGTTATCTGGTTTTGAAGTTTTAAAGAACTTATGGGTAATGAAGGTACATGAACGTTTTTACAAATTTAAATCTTTATGCTCACTATTCTATTGCATCTCATTAGGCAAACCTGAAATTTAAATTATAATGATTAATAATATATTTTCTAAAAGTTGATTATTATTCTGATTCATTCAAAATTTTGTCATTAAATTTAGCATTTTGAACACTGGAAGGGAAGATAAAATACAATATGATTGAGTTGGGGGTGTATCTTAACACCACTGCACTTCAAGGCAATAAGTTGCCATGAAAACTTTACCATCACTCTCATATACATGCTAATACGAGAAGAGAGGGCTCGGTACGAAGCATGCAATGGAAAATTAATATTACCACCAAACGATGCTTAAATCAAGCATCAGAAAAGAAACCAAAAAAGAATTATAGAAAAAAAAACATAAAACACTAAGAACAAGTCTCGTTTCTGATAAACAACGAAATCACTAGTGACATGTCACATAACACAAGAATAGTTTCCCTTGACAAAAAAAAAAAAAAAATTTTTAAAGGAAGAAGATTAGTAGAGGAGTAGATTAAAAAAAAAATAAAAAAAAAATAAAGAATAGAAAAACTAGAAAAAATAGAAGTAAAATAAACAGATAGAAATTATATATTAATTAAAGTCTTCCAATGTTATTAGAGAAAAAAGAATTAGTTTTTAAACCAGCTTTAAGGGATGCCTTAGAAATATTAAGGTCAAAAACATGATGATTTTTATTAGCAAAGGAAAGCATTCGAGAAATGGGATCATTGCATCCATATTCGGTTCTATGGTAAGCAATTTCAAATAAGTTAGTAGTACGGAGGTTTCTGGTATTAACTCGAAACGTACATATAAGTAAAATAATATGTTTAATAAATGATTTTGACATAAAATTCAAGCTGAACGATTCAGCTTATGGAAATTTGGTTTCTTTTTAAATTAAATTAATTGTCTTAGTCAAATCATTCAAATATTATTACCAGCATCTTTCGAAAAAATGAACATCCTTATACCACGGAATAAAAGATGTATTAAAAATATTTACTTCACAAGTAGAGTATCTTATTAACAACGTTTTTACCGGTTTTTACAGAAACAATATTACTTATAAGCCTAATTATTTATAAATTTATTAAAAAATATTATTATGTTTTCCCATTTTTCAGCGCCTACTGATCCAGGATGTAAGGCTATTCAATGTACTAAGAAAGTTATGCAATATTGCTTAGGTGAGTGTGTTTTGTTTTCTGATCATTTTTTTACTGTTTTCATATCATTCTATCACTTTAAAATTTTCGAGGTAATTTTCTTTTCAAAACGTCTCCATATTATTCCTCATAAATTTTGAAATTTCTTAGCCTTGTTTTTAAGAATATAAAGACTTTTGCCTTAAATTTCAGTAATCGATTCGAATCAATTGATTTTTAAATTTTTCAGGTGGAAATTTTCTAAATGACCATTGCTGGTGTGAGCAGGGGCATGAACAAGGTAAATAAAATTATTATGTATTTACAGAACAAAAATATAAAAAATTATTATAACTGAAAAATATTGGAATAATTCAGAATTACAAGAAACTGAATTATAAAAAAAAATTTTTTATATATATTCTTGCTCCAATTTTTTATTATGATTTTTCCTCAATAAATTATGCAAATTGATCGCAATTTTCATCGATATTTTCTAAAATATAAATTATTATGGGTGTGTTAAATAGTCACTTCATTTTCCTATTTAAATTATTCAGCTTCTGATATCAAAGATTTTATTCTAGATAAACATTAACTAAATAAAAATCATAATTTTATTAATATCATGTATAGAGTGAGTTCCTAAAAATTATAAACGACATAATTATAGAATTCTGTATGTAATACATGAATATGAACTTATAATAAAAAAAATAGTTGTCAAGATTAATGTTTTTCTATTGATTGTAATTATTTTGCCCCTGTAAAAGAGACTATTGGAAATTTTCAGTAATAGTTCGTGGATTGTAGAATAAGAAAACCAATAGATCAAATCTTGAATCCAACTATTTGAAGATTGTACTATTAGTTCAAGTTACGTAATATGATAATTTTCGGAGACATATTAGCAAAATTTTTCATTTTTATTACGAAAATAGAATAAAGTTTTTCGAGTGTTTTTTTTAATAAATATATGATTTATATAATGAACTAGGTACTTATACTTAAGATTTTATATATAGAATCACAAAAATTTTTACTTATTGATTTATAACATATTCTTAACTAAAATCAATATTAGGTATATAATATTAATAAACTGTATGCTATTATTGCCAAAAAAAAAAAAAAATATTATAAGTAGGTATATAAAAATAAATGTTATCAAAGGTTAGTGATCTAAAGAATTTTTCTTTTCATTTTTGAACTACTTATGATCTTAATTTGAATATGAAGATAAAATGGTATTTCGACTTTGGTGTGATTTTTGTACAACCAACATTTTGCATTTTTCCAAACTTTTTTTTTAAATAATCATAGAGCTAATTTATGCGCTGAGTTATTTACTTTATTACTCAGTTATTTACAAATATTTCAAATTTATAATACGTGCTAAAAAAGTACTAAGATCTTAAAGATATTACTTTTCCGTTATATTACTGTGATACATTTTTAGATAAATCCTGTTATTGTTACGTTTTTTTTCGCAGCAGAACGCACCATAATTACGACAAGTGCCAAAAGAACAAATTAGGGCCGAACAAGAAGATATACATACATTCTAATTAATATTAGTAGAGCTATAAAAACAAATCAGATCTCTTTAATTCAAAGCGAAAATTTCTGAACAAGCCAAATTTGGCTTTTTCAACATATTATTTTACATAACATTGTAGAGCTCAGTCATCTGGAAAATTTCATTGTAAATAAATTTTTACAATATAAATATTTACATACTCGTGTAACAATTATTATACATTATAGTAATTTTTACAGATCTAAAATAATTCTTTAAATTAATATCGATTATTTCATTATCTCTTTTCGAGTTTACATAAGTATTTAAGCATGATTGTCTAATAGTGAATTGATTACATTAAGCATATAATTACAGTAGTTTTCTTTTTCTGTGATTTTGATTTAACATACTATGAAATGATGTTTATTTGTTCTACGCTTAAACCATTAAAGATTGTACTAAGTTGTAAGCGGTAATGAAGCATGTTAATGGTATATCAGTTATCAAGATCAATCTGATGAAATTGAAGATATCAATAAATTATGACATTTTTTGATCGGGCTTTTATTATGACCTTTGTATACAAGTTTCGTTAGGATTGTAAAAAATATAAAAAAACAAAGAGGTACTCATAAATTACATTCATAAAATACATAAATTCAAAATAATCTTTATTTTTCATTTTCAAATTCAGAGCAACAATATATTTAGTTCTCCTCAAAATAAGCTTATAATTTTCTTATTAATATTTTTTTAATTAAATTTCTTAGAATAATTTAGATTTCAGACCAAATATTTATTATTAAAAAAAATAAATTTTGATTATGTTCGATTTATTCGAAATATTTTATTGCAGTGCAGTAGGTAATACATAATATAAATAAATATTTTGAAAAATCAGGGACGAAATTACTTTACTTTCGAAACAGGAATTCAGATCATATCAAAATTCAAAGTAGGTATACCTATATGATATATACAACATTCAAAATTAGTTTTATTTTAACAAGTTTCCGACAGTTAGCAATTTGCAAAAATAATAGAATTTTAATGAAAAATTTAAATTTTATTAAAAAAAACTTTTTTAATTGCGAAATCAGGCCACCTGTTAATATTTTAAAGTTTAATTTGCTATAATTGGAAGATATACGGCTTTTACATTAAGAAAAATGTATTCTCTTTTATTTTAGTTTTTTAAATGTAGGTACCTATTTCTTATATGATAAAAATTAGTAAAATCTTACATTCTCTTCCTAACTATAATTTTGGTTCTAGAGAATCCATTCTGTCATGAAATAAAGTCGAAAAATCGATTCTCTTTTAGTGAATTTGGGGTAAATCTGTACTCAACATTCTTAAATGTTTTACTAGTTCCAAATTAATATTACTACGTATACCTAACCTAGTTACTTTCTTTATAATATAATACATACAACTATAAATAATAATATTTAAGATTATTTTGTATTGATCTCTTGATTTACATTTTATTTTCTGTTCTTTGACGCCTCTGAAAATTAAACGGAAGCAATTCACTGTTCTGATGTGCATTTGATTTCAATTTTTTTTACTTATTTTCCAATAAGCTTATATTTTGTTTATACATTTAACATGTACATAATGTAAGAAAAAAAAATAAATAAAATAAGAATTTTATTAAAGAATTATAGATTTTTATAATTAGGACAGAGAAGTGCATAACATAAAAGATGGAAAAAAATTTTGGAACACTAATGTTTTTAAATAGAAGAAAAGCAGGTTTTTTATTGCAATCTAAACGACACTGGGAGGATATTTCTAATTTTAATTATACGTCACAATTATTTTTTGAATGTTCTATTTCTATATGAGAATGGTTGAATTTTTTTTTCTTTACTTGGTTTAATAAATTTCACGATCTTGGTATATTCGAGTTTTTTTTTTATCTATTTTATCTAAGTTGGTGTGTAAATATTATTTTATGGTATTTCGTATTTAACAAATTCTTCTTTTTCTTTTTAAACTAAAAAAAAAACAAATATCATTGGCAGTAATTAAATCAAATATGTCCCGGATTAAATTTAAAATTACATTGTATTGATTTACGATAATAGTGGGAAAAGCTGAAAATGTTTAGGAATATGCTAAGAAGTTTGTTTTAGAAATACATAAAGAAAAAATCCACGGATCTTTAGCAAACTTTTCCATATGGTTTATTAAGATTAATTCGATTAACCAGATTTAAATTTATAAATCAAAATTTGTTCAAAATTTCGGAACAAAAAAAAAAGTTTATAATTTTCATTATTAAATTTTTACTTGGTAAATTTGAATTCCTATAGAAAACTAAACTTAACGCCAAAATAAACAAATTATTATTTTTGAATTAAGCAGATATATAAAAACTAAATTAATTATTTATTATTATTTATGTAATATTGTTATAATTTTGTCTTTTTTTTATTTTGCTCATTCATAGGGCAATGAAAAACTTATAGAACTAATATAGTAAATTATTGTCATATAAAAACATATTTCAAATTTCATATTTATATAGAAAATTTTCCTGCGTAATTTTTCTCTTCTAATTTCTTTGTGTTATTATTTATTGTTATTTTCAATTAAAAAATTTAAAAAATGAAATTACCTTTTAATAAACTTATATTAAATTGTGTAATTTAAAAAAAAAAATAATAATAATAATAAACGGCATTTTGTTTATATGGAAAATGCGCAATGCACATGCAATTTAAATTTATACTTTATTTTCAAATAATTTTCCTTTTGTTTGTAAATTAAAATAAAATTGCATGGAAAGAAAATAAAAATTATTTTTTTAGAAAAGGTCAATGAAAAAACTTGAAATACAATATTGCAAAATGTAAATTTGGCGGTAAAAGTAGAATAATGTAAATTTGTCCATAATTAGTTTTCTGAAAATTAAGTGTACGCAACATTTCCTGGCGGCTGAGAAATTGAACCAAGAAAAAAATAATAAATTTTTAAACTGTCTGTGCGGTCTGATATGTAATAGGAAAATTTTAGAAGAATAAATAAAAATAAATTTTCCTCATTTTTTTTTTTTGCTAAAATACTAAAAAACAAATTTGGACTATGTCAAAAAGCTATGAGATGCTCTTGAATCATAAACATAAAATATGATAATTAGATAGATAAATTAAATAATTATATAAAAAATATGTGGTATATAAATAGTTATAAATTATTAAAAAACCACAAAATCACTTCTCAATAATGTTATAAAATAGTTTTCACAAGATCTTTCCATTAACTAAAATCGGTGTCAGTTTACAATTTCCCAGACTCCTGGTTTATTTAGTTCTAAAGATTGATGTTAGTTAGTTTACTTAATTCAAGTGATTTTTAGATAAAATAAGAGAACTTCGACATTATATCAGTTAATAAGAATAAAATTTTTAGGCGAGAAATCTTGAATTTTTTTTCGAACTATACATAAATATGTCAATAATTATTATTAATTATAATTATTATTAAAAAAAATAATATAATATGAATCATATCAATTGTTTTATGAAAATAATGTTGCTAAATGTTCTTTAAAAAAAATAGAAAAATAAAGTTACTCTAATACTTTTTTTTTTAATATTGATATTGATTTGATTTGCTGCACCGATGGTTAAGAAAAAATTATTAATATTATTAATTTCAATATACATTATATTCATAGACCTAATATAACATACATTAATATCAAATTTAGTGAACAATAAGGGAAGGTTAAATAAAAATAATAAAACACTGAAAAAAAAATTCATTATTATTAAAAAATATTAGATAAATATGAAGTGATTTTGTGGTGTAAAGATGCCGAATAGACTAGTCGTTAAAGAAAAAAAAAATATTGGAAAATTAGCCAGAACTAACTTTTGCAAGGCTCCCAATTCTTTATTTTAGTATGGAAAAGTTAAAGCAATATTGCATTAATTTAATGTTTTTCATATTTTCCTTCATAACACTGGATTTCTTAATCGAGCAATAATATTAAAAATAAAATAAATAACCTCGTAAATAACTTAAAATGTCATAGAAGAAAAAGAAGTAAATTCGTTAAGTTCTAAAATAGTGAAATTTGAAAGAAAAAAAAAAAGGAAATAAGAGAATCTAAATCTTAAAATTATTTCTCTTCAAATTCCATTAAGAAACTGAGATTGAATTTAAAGTTTCTGGTAGGTACTATTCTCTGAAGATAATTTATTTCAGCTCAATTTTGTCCATACCTCCGCCTCAGACTACTAGCTCTGTAATTATTATTAATATAAATTTACAACAATTTTTTTTTTCATTCAATAAATTAATGATCGGTTGATTAAATTTCGAGTGCTAAATAAAAAAGTGTCAATTTAAATATTAAATTATAATATCAAGTCAATTATTTTATTAAAATATAATTATAATTTTATAACATACAATTTTTCATAAATATTGCTGGTTGCGTTAAAAATGAAAATAAAAATATTTTTTTTAGAATACCTCCAAAATTATAGTTACTTTTTTGTTATCGTTGCTCAGGAGAATGAAATGATTAATACAAAAATGGCCTTGAATTATTTTGCATGTACAGACCGACTCTAATAACAAGCATTTCTGAAATGGTTTATTTGAGATTATTAATTTTTAATTTTCCGCGTAAATTAAAGTAATTTTTAAACTTTACAGAACTTTTTTAATTTTTTTTAAATTTATTTCATAAATAAAGTATTTCTTAAGGGGTTATATCCACTTGTGATTTTCAAAAAATCGATTTTTTTTTTTTTTCATTTTTTGAATGTACATATATTCAAGAATATTCTCTGAAAATTTCAAATCGATCCGACAATTAGTTTCGGAGATATGAGCGTATTAGTAAGATCGTCTCCGAGCGTTCGAAAGTAGTTCCCGAAACTTTAAACGCGTTTATCTCAAAACCGTGTTTTCAGAGTCGGTGTACAAAATTTCTCCGAAACCGCTAAACCGATCGGTTTGAAATTTTCACACGACTTACTCAGATATATTTTTCAGGTAATGATCGAAGGAATAAGGTTTTGGACAATAATTTCGATTTTTTAAGCCACTTTGAAGTGAAAAATTTTCATGAAAAACTGAATTTTTTTTTTGAACGGCCGCCATTTTGTCAAAAATCAAAATTTTGACTAGACCTTCGATCATTACCTGTATTTATTTATTACAAAACTAAATATTTTTGGTTTTTGGTTTTCAGATAATTTGGACCAGAGATATCTTGTACACCGCCAAGCACTTTTTTTTGGAGGTCTCTCCGCAGATCATCTACAGGAGCTAGGGGATCCAATATTTTTTTAAATAAACCGCTGATTGTTAAAGTACATTAAATTCTGTTTAAGTACATTTTTTCCATTAATGTATAAAATAAAATGCCTCTTTGGAAAAAATTCACAAAAAAACGCGTTTTTTCTGCCTCGCAAGTGGATATAACCCCTTAAAACAATATATGTAAAAGTAAAAAATTAGATTAAGATTGTCTCACAGCTCGACTTCATTACAAATCCACTGTGATTTGAGATTGATGATTAATAAAAATAATAGATGTCATAACACACTTCATCAGTCTCTTTACCTCTCGTTTTCACTTAATTATATAATTATGTACCTACTTCAATTTTGAATGAATAATTATGTAATGAAAAATTTTTAAGCGAAAATTATTTTGTATTTGGTTTTCCCTTAATTTTGATAATTTTTCATTGGAAAATATTTTATATAAAATAAACATTCTTTTGTGACTAAACAAAATGCCAATAAATTTTCTCTACAAAAAGGTAATAAAAAAATGGATCTACATGTTTAACACAAGGTCAAGTAATGAATAGCGTGAAAATTTGTCATGAAAAAAGATTAAAAATTTTATTTAATTATCCTGATGTAGTCATTTCTATGAAAATAAATTTTTTTCTTAACTTCTCATATAATTGATTTTTATGATATAATGTTGAATCGATATTATCTTAAAAGCAACAGCACTTCTAGGATTTTCTATTTTGTTTCAAATAACAGAACCGAAGCTTTAATACATAGGAAACATATTCAACTTATTAAATTTTTTATCATCAAATTCTAAAATACATGAGCCCTTACTAAATTATTTATTGTGATTAGAAATATCAGTACGAACCTACTATATTGAACACTACACATTAAATTATTTTTAATTTAAATATTTTTTTTAATTTTTCAGAAGGACTTCCATTTATTCCACATTCTTGTTTTGTTGGTGATGGCGGTGGAACAGCGAGTTCATGTTATTCTTATTTAGAAGTCAAAGAATGCTGTTGTATGAAAGCTTTAATTAAAAGATGTGAGTGAATTCAAGCACTTCTTAATAGTTAAAAAACTTGGAGGACCAAAATGTGTACGAAAAACGACATAATGTCTAAAATACGGTATTTCGTTACCTTTTATAGTCATAAATGTAAAGCAAAAACTATACGATTAAAACAAACTTGCAAATCCTATCGACCAACCGCCAGTCTTTAGAACTTATTTCATTAGGCTTTATAGCGTGTGTACCAAAAAAGTACATAAGATCTACTAAAAAAAATTACATAAAGTCTAGACATTATGGCGTTTTTTCGTACAGCTACATTATTATCGTAACAGAGCTGGTGCCAGCAATGTGGTGCTAAAGAACTATCTTAATTAACCAAATACCGTATTACCAAATGTTTGTTTATATCGAATACTGCTCCTTCTTTTATCATTTGAATAACAGTTATTTGTTATAGAATTTTAGTAAAATTTAGGCAGCTATAACTAGCTATAAGAAATTGAATGATTAACTAATTTTATTTTGTTAAATTGTTTATAAACTTAATATTTCGTTTTTTTTAGGGAAATACTTATCATCGGCATCAAATCCACATCCATATTCGACATTAATTTTACTTTTCATTGTATCATTTTTAAATTATGTTCAAAAAAAATTTATGACTATTACGTAATTTACGGATATTATCGTCGTATCAAGAGACTACTTAATCCTGAATATCTTGAAAAATACGTAAACATTATTGAAAAAGGTATGAACAACTATAAAATTATTGTGATTCAAAAATTCTTAGGAGTGGAAGTAAATTTATGATAGTAGGTGTAGTGTATTATAGAATAAATATAAAATATAAAATACAGATAAATTTATTTTAAATTTTTGGGAAATTTTAATAAATTTTTTTTTGATATTATCAAATATATGTTTATGTGTTTATTAAATGTAAGTGACAAGTCATGTTATTTGATTAAGTGGTAAAAAACATATAAAATATATAATGTATATCTAGAATAAAATAAATTAAAAAATATTTTTTTGTTTTATTATCAGTTAAAAATATAACGAAAAATGTCCTAAAATATTTTTATTTGAAAACATTTTCTAAGAAATTAATTCTTTAGTGATTGTCTCAATATCCCTCCTCTCAAACATTTTCTAAGAAATTAATTCTTTAGTGATTGTCTCAATATCCCTGTTATATTATCATATCATTCTGGTCCGTGGTTAGAATCAGCATCTGTCAATCATTGAATAAAAACATTTTTTTTTTTTTACATTTCGTTTATTATATTTTATTATTAATATAAAATCCTAGAACTAACTATATAAAAAGGACTGATGACAAAAATGATTTAATGATTTTATATACAACCTAATGTATGTAAAAAATTACTCTAATGTGAAACATAAAATATAATATTAATAGTAAAAGTAGAAACAACAAACCTTGATGCAATGAACCTAGACCCAACGGAAAAATAAAATATCCATTATAACCAGTGATGGTTTTAATTAACGAAATCCCGTTATTTATTATTCATATATTTTAAAATGTTTAAAATGTTTATTTCATTTGATTAATAAAATGTTTCTAATTAGGTACATAAATAAAAAAAATGTGGAAAAAAATTTTGGAAACAAAAATATTAACAATTAATGTTATTACTGCACTATAAAAGTTTTGCAAAAAACTGTACTTGTAAATATTAAACGCCTCTACGGGAGTCAAAGCACCGTTTTGCTTGATGTTTTTTCAGATTTCCAGTTTGTGAAAACTACAGGAAGATGTTGTTTATTGGACTTGCAAGACTTATAAGAACAATAATACTGAAAATGAAAATTTGCTCCGATCACGTTTTTTAGACAGCAAAAAAAGGGTGCTTAATGAAATATAATTTACATATTTATAGTATACAATTTTAACATTAATTTAACATTAACAAATATATTAACATTTTCACATTTGAAATCTACAGGGGTAATGTAAGTTCATTGCCTTGATGTAATACTATCTACATTTATAGGAAAAATTATAAATGGAAAATTTTATTATTTATTTTTATTTTATTTTATAAATTATCCTATAAAATTTTTAGTTTTTAGTGCATATTTATATTTTTAAAATCGTGTAATTAAAAAATATCTTATTTTATATTTTTAAGTTTTTAGTTTTTAACACCCAAGGACCCAAGGTGAAATTTTCTATTTCAATTTCAACTGTTTATATTTGGACGATTTTATGTTTAATTACTCATTAAATTTTTAATATATTTGATTATTAAGTGATTTCCGATTTCAACTCTTGTAAAATAAGTAAGGATTTTATGTTAGAAAATTTTGTTGTTATGACTAAAAATTAAAATCATTTGAAAAAAAAAACTTAAATTAAGAAACTACAAATAGGTATTAAACTATTATTTTGTTTATGTTATGTAAAAATAAAAAACCTTTATATTTTACATATTGTGTTTACATCTTTCCGTACTAGTACTTATGTAAAATACGTACAACAAATAATTATAAAAAATAAAGTAGGTATAATAACAAGGTAGTCTAAAAGAATTTTTTTTTTAATTAATTTTTTCTTATTTTTAAACACATTATATGGGCTTTCATATAACCAGTGAATGCATGCCCCAAAAATTTTGTAATAATAAATAAATAAATTAAAATAGTGGGCGCCTACAAAACGAAAATAATTTTTTAGTTTATAACAAGCTTGAGAACATAATATTGTCTAACATAAAAACATACGTCGTCTTCACATCCTTTATGACATTTCTTAATTTATCATTTTTACACGAATTTAGTTAATATATATTAAAAAAGTGTCAAAAAGTACATAATACATGTGAAAATTATGAAAAATCGTAAAGGAAACGAGGTCGACTATTTTCCAAGAACTAATTGAAGTTTTAGTGCATTTAAAAACAATAAAATCGTATAACTCAAAATTTTCTTTCTACTTTATTATAAATAGTGATGTGTAGAACGTATTTTTCGTATGGATATTTTGGTTTCAAAAAAATTAAATAACAAATAAACACATATCTAATGCGCACTGAGCTAGCTTATTATAAAAAAATACGAACTAAAACTTATATTAAATATTTTTACCGTAAAATAGTATTTAACAAAAAAAAATCTTATAATCATCGCCATCAAATCTGATTTGTATGAATTTTCAGCATTAACTGATTCAAAGAATTGGCACAAGTCAACACATCTTGATAATCCTTAGACCATTCTTTAATATCCCGTTCCAAAGTTTCAAGGCGTTCTTCACCTAAACGAATGCCACCAAATTTTAAAGATGAAATTAAATTGTAAGTTAATGCTTTGAAACAGTTTCGCCGAATAATATTATGAGAATTTGAATCCCAAATTGGAGTTGCTCTAACATAATTCCATGCCATTTTCACGTAATCAACTAAGGCATCCCAATTACTAGAATCATATAGTAATTTTGATTGATCAACTATTAATTTTTTAAATGATGTTAAATGAATAACGACTCTAGAATATGCTGCACTACCAGTTGCAAGTCTCGATGTTGGTAAACTTTTAAATATATTACGCTTAACTTGCAATAATTCTTCTTCCATGTGCCTAAAAATTTAAATAAAATAATAACATCAGATTCATTTTCAACTTAAAAATTATGTCAACTTACGAAATATCTGGCATTGGAAAATTGTTACGAATTTTATTTTCCAAATGAGGTTCGTCCATCACTAAATTCGATATGATTTCAATTATTTGATCTTTGGCTAATCCTTTTAATTGGACATGTAATGGAATATTCATTTGTTGTGCCATAGGTTTCTCGTCGACTTTTTGTTTTTTTGATATCGGTGTTCCATGCCAATTATTACCAGACAAGCATCTTCGAGTCAAAACGTCACTGTTTGTAGATTTTTCGTTAATACCGATATCATTAACTAATAACCTCTTTCTTGGTGAGCTACGTAAAGTCATTGCAGATGTTTGCTGTTGTTGCTGTTGTTGTTGAGATCCTTTTGTTGGGGTAACTTGAAATGGACTTTTTGCTGAACATTTTTTGTCCGGTGAAAAGTTTGTAATTGGTGTAATTCTTCGCCTGCCACGTTGCTGAATAATTAATTCGTCTGGACTCGGAGTTCGAGATGCAAAATACGCTAAAAAATACAATAGATAATAATATGTAGGTACCTACCGTAAAAATAAACGAAAATTTAGTTATACCTAATGCAATATTATTCACTGGATTGTCGAAAATGGTTGGATTCAAAATGCCAGAAGTGGAACTTTCCTCCGAGAATTCTTCTGAATCAGCAGTTGAATCAATACCATGTTGAGAAAAACTTATATTTAAATGCTCCATTTGGTCAAAAATTGTTTCAGTTGAAATTTGGAAACTTTGCTGAATACCAATTCGTACCATTACCTTTATTAGTGTAACAATGCTTTCTTCATTAGGTATATCTTTATTACACTTTCATTATGGCTAAAATGTACCTAAAGTTTTACAAAAATTTATTAAGTCAATAATGTAGAATGTAGTGATTCATCAGTGTCAAAAATTACAGCGTGCCTTCATCGGAATAGTTAGGTAAGGTAGGTACCTACCTACCTACCTGATTATAAGAATAAAAACTAGGGTAGCAGAATTAATATCCTTGGTTATTTTACCCAGTTTCATTTTTACTTCTGGTTTTTTATATAAAGGGCACCAGGTAAAAAGTAAATTCTAATATCTAATGTGCGAAAATTTTTCAATCTTATATGTACAATATTATTGCTCCCGAGTCCCCGGATCCAATAATAAGATTAAAGGAGACTTAATAAAACTATCTTGAACATTTAAAGAATAATAAATCATCCTTCAAGGAAAGGAAATTGGGAAATCTGCACCTACCTTCCTTCGTTAGTTTTGGGTCGATTAATTTTATTTTTGTTGTATGAAGCCGGTCCGGTAAATGGTAAAAAATTTTGCTTGAAAACTAATATTTATTTTTTTTTTAACTCAATGCTGTAAATTTAAATTAATCTAATTTTTATTTTTATTTTACTTTATTTTACTCTATTTTTTTAATTAAGTATATTTGGAAATCTAGAATTTTAGAACTTTTTATTTCATTGACCATTGATTTAATGCTGCTTTTGGCGCATTTTGTTTTGACATTAATTTTTAATAATAAAGATAAACATAGTATTGCCGTACTAGAACTTTAAAAATTTCGCAAAATAATTGAATTCCCTGATATAATCTACACTTGTTTTTTTTTTTTAAAACACGTAAACTGTGTAAACTCGATTGACAACTGTTAGAGTCAATTCATTTGGAAGATTGTATCATGATGTGTATATAATAAATTTATATACCAACATGTACATTTGGACTTGCAAAATTCCCAACATAAATATCCAGCTCACTATACTGCTTTTTACAAATCAATCTTTAATTGTTCTGTAGATATTTTCATACATTTGTCATGTTTTTTATGCCTATGAGATATTTTGAATGTATTGTTTAATTCACTATACACAGCTTGATATTTATGCTGGTGTTAATTAAACCGTATCAGAGGGAATATTATATGGAGTTGTGTGCGCTAGTATTTTAATATCTACACTCAGTGGTCATATGCTGATATAACAATACAGTTATACATAGAAAATGTAAATTTTCCTCACTAGAGTGTCGAGTGTTTTTCTCTTTTCTATTTTTATATCAAAAATATGTGATGGTACGAAATAAAAACAAATGAAAATATTTATTAATTTTTTAATAATTTTAATTAAAAGCTTTGATAAAATTTTTGAAATAATGTCGGAAATTGTGAATGTTGCAGACAAAACGAAAATTAATCGAAAACAAGCTGGTTCAAATTGGGAAAGTTTTATCCAACAAATTTCAATTAATTCACCAAAAAGTTCCAAAAATATTAAAAATCCGTTGATCGAACAAGGGGTACAAGGAAATCGTAAAAAACATACAACGAATAATAAAAATGATAAAAATTCCAAATATTCACTTGTTGGAATGGACTGCGAAATGGTTGGAACAGGTTTGTCATTAAAATTTTATTTTGGACCATCGTTCGCGTATTTCTTGTATAAATGTACCTTACCTAGTTGTAGCAGCCAGCCAGTAAGTACTTTATGCTACTTACATTGCTTGCTATTGCTAGAACGCACATTTTAAATGTTTTTAGCAATGAACAGTGAAGTGAATAGTTAGGTACCTAGTTCCGTTCAACATCAACAGTGCGAACTCAAAATCAAAAAAGTTTAGTAAAATTCAAGAAAATTTTCCTTTTACCTTAAATTTTTATTATTATTATTTGTTGTTATGTGACGTCAATACGACTAATTCAAATTTAAAAATTTAGAAAAATAAGCCATCTTCATACGAAATTAAAAAATATTTTTTTTCGGGGCTTAAGTGCTAAGATTTAATAACGGCAGCAAAAATCATACAAAAATATTCTCTTTCACATTCGAGTCATGATTAAAATCAAACAAAAATTAAAGGTATTTGAATTTAATATTAATAGAATAGGTATGAAAAAGATTTTAATATCTGATTATAATGAATTAATTTCAATCTTTTGAGTATCAAAATTAATGAGGTTCTTTCTTTTTCAGGTCTAAATGGAGAAGACAATATGCTGGCCAGAGTTTCAGTGGTTAATCAAAAAGGCGATGTTTTATTAGACAAATATGTTAAACCTAGAGAAAAAGTTACTGATTATAGAACAAGTGTTTCAGGTATTCGTCCAAGCGATATTGAAAATGGTGAAGATTTTGATAAAGTGCAAGATGAAGTTGTTAATTTATTACAAAATAAAATTTTGGTTGGTCATTCAATTCATAATGACTTAGGGGTTTTATATATAAAACATCCATTCAAATTAATACGTGATACAGCTAAATACAGACCATTGGCTAAGCTTGTATCAAACGGTTCTACTCCAAGCTTAAAAAGACTAACCAAAGCTATTTTAGGTGTTGATATTCAAGATGGAGAGCACAATTCAATTGAAGGTATGTTATTTTAATTTTATTAATATGACACTTCAAAAAACAGCTCTAACGTTAAGTTTGCAAAGACTTTTCCCATCAAATATTGAATCCAATATAATCCATTCTTTGATTTGATTTCTCTAACAACAAATTTAATTTTTTTTAGATGCGAGAGCAGCTATGCAAATTTATAATAGAGTTAGCGCAGATTGGGAAAAACATGTTAAAAAAAATTCACATAAATTTCAGAATAGACATGGAAATAGAAAATCATAGTTTTTAAAGAAACACTTTTTCTTTTATTTTTTTTATTGACTACTTTACAATAATATTATTCACTTTAATTTTGTTAATTCAAACCGTTTTCATTTGTTGAAATAAAAATTATAGATAACTAATTAGTAAATAAAAAAGATTTTTAATATTTTGCAATATTTCAGCTCCATAGTAAAAATTTTTATATCAAATGATGCAAATGTACCTGCAACATATAAAATTACAAAACAAAATTTTTGGATAATTTCTTGTTAGATTTAATAGTTATCATTAATCTTAATATATATTTTTTCATTAATATTTTATTTAGTTTAGAGTGAAAATAAAAAAAAATTCTACTATTTTTTAATTTTTCTAAAATTTGTTAAAACGAATTTTTAAATTTTGTCTTCGTTTTGACTTTCTGATGATTCTGAATCTGAACTACTTGATTCTTCACCAAAATCATCACCATTCATTTCTTCAAATTTAGCTTTCATTGCATTATGTCTTTCCATTAGTTCCTTCCAAGGATCTTCTATCATTGAAGAATGATAATATTCAGAAATATCTACAACTTTATTTTGATGTTGATTACCTTTATTTCTATAAAAGTTCTAAAAATAAAATAAAATTTCTTGAGCTGGAACTTAATTCATAATAAAAAAAAATTAAAATTCTCACGAAATAAGTTGAAACAGATTTTGAAAGGAAAGAAAAATTAAGATTACCCTATTATTTTGATATTGGCGATGATTGTTGAATCGTCTATGATGATTCGAAAAACCACTTGTCTCACCATCATCATCCTGTGTTGCATCATTTGATTCACCTTCTTTTCGGAAATTTATAAAGTTTGATTGACGAAAACTATGACGATTTTTGAAATAATTTCCAGGTGTATTGAATTGATGTTGCTTATTCATTGAATTATTATTATATGGTGTTCCCGTTCTGTGACCATTACCAGCATTTTGTGGGTTTCTTTGAAAATTTTGGTTCGGGGTGGTGAAAGAAATAAATTCTGGATTTTGTGATGGATAAAATGGTGGTCCTGGAGTATTGCTTCCTTGATCTTGGTTATTTGGCCTATTTTGAAATGGTGTGCTAAAGCGCTGGAATTTTTTATTATAAAAATTATTCGGAGTATTCATATTTTTTGATGTTTCCACTTTTCGTAGTTTGGTTCTCGGTGAATTGAATGGCGCGTTGAATCTTTAATTAAAAAATCGGTTGGACTGGAACTTGAGATAATTTATTTGTAAAGTTCCGATACAAATTTTTTTTATTTTAATTTTTATTTTTCAATTTAAAATCTATTTCCAAATTAATCAGATTAGTAAACAAATAACAAATGTCATATAAGTAAGCTTTCCGAACTTAAAAATTGAGTCGGCGCAGTAAGTAAGCTAGCGAGACTTAATTAATAATGCCAATGCGTAATAACTTCGCTACACTTCAGATTAGCAACCATGAATTTCTTGGTTTGAAAATAGGTTAGCGAATGGGATGACACACTTAATAAAAGATGGTTTGGATTTAAATTAAAAAAAGAAAAATTGTTTGTAAAATAAAATTTTGATTTTTATAATTTAAAAAAAAAAATTAATTTTTTTAATTTGAAGAAAAACTTGAAAATAAAAATAATATTCAATTTTTTTTTAAAATATTTCGAATTTTTATTTTTTTTGACAACCGACAATTTATTTATAATTTTTTTTATATCGAAGCATTTTAAAGTATGATTTTTTCTTTAAATTTTCTGCAAATTGACAGGTTATACCATTTTTTTTTGAAATGCAATAAAAATATGTAGTAAAATTTCTAGGTTTGTGTCGAACCTACTTTCAAACCATGAAAAAAAAAAAAAAATTTATTTGGCAAACCAAGTACCAAACACAGAACGAACCCATTTTTTCTGCAAAACATGGAATTCTGTGTTTGTAACCTGAAGTGTAGCGAAGTTATAAGAAAATATAGCGAAACCTATTTGGTCACAGGCTCATAACTTCGCTACACTTCAGGTTACAAACACAGAATTCCATGTTTTGCAGAAAAAAATGGGTTCGTTCTGTGTTTGTTACTTGGTTTGCCATATAATTTTTTTTTTTTTTCATGGTTTGAAAGTAGGTTCGACACAAACCTAGAAATTTTACTACATAGTTTTATTGCATTTCAAAAAAAAAAAAGGTATAACCTGTCAATTTGCAGAAAATTTACAGAAAAACTCATACTTTAAAATGCTTCGATATAAAAAAAATAATAATATATTGTAGGTTGTCAAAAAAGAAAATAAATTAAAATATTTTTAAAAAAAATTGAATATTATTTTTATTTTCCATTTTTTCTTTAAATTAAAAAAAATTCATTTTTTTTTTTTAAATTACGAAAAATTAAAATTTTATTTTACAAAGAATTTTTTTTTAATTTTACAAAGAATTTTTTTTTAATTTCAAACCAAACCATCTTTTATAAGTGTGTCACCCCATTCGCCAACCTATTTTCAAACCAAGAAATTCATGGTTGCTAACCTGTAGTGTAGCGAAGTTATCAGACGCTTTCATTGATTTATAGCCGGCTAGGTCAGGCAGCCGTCAATTTTCGGCAAAGCCGCCGCTACGAATTTATGATGATTATTCATGAATAGCCGCTAGACGAATTTTAAAAACAATGAGCCAGCCACGAAATTGGCTTGCAGATACTAGTAGGATTAATTACTGAAAAAATACATCTATATTATATAAGTACTGATCATTTTTCGAATTACTTTTTTTATATCGGATGAGATTTTTTTTTGGTTTCGAAAAATTTTTTTTGTTCCAGCTTTTTTAAGCCATTTCCACCCAGCCGCAGCCACGATTTTAAAATTTTTTAAGCCGCAGCTGCAAAAAATTAAAAATTTGGCGAATGGGCCGCCGCCGCACTAAAAATGACGGCGTCTGACCTGTTTGGAACATATTTCAGCGATTTGGCAGGTTAAAAATTAAAAAAATAAATAATGCCTTGGACAGACTGACACGATTAATACCTTGTCTCCACTTCAGGTTTAAAGTAGTGTTAAACTTGTTTAAAACTACAAGCGTATACACTACAAATTCTATGTTTACTTTGACATGACGAAAAAAAAAAAAATTATTTGTAAACTTTTAATATTGAAGTAAACAAAATAATATTTTAATAACAAAACATTTAATTTAAAACAATTTTTTCCAATTCATAATTTTTAAATAAAAAAAATAAAAATAAAAATAAAATGAATAGTCACAAAAAATTATTACTCATAAAATATTTCAAATTTTTCAAATATTTTAATTATATTTTGCATTCAAATAATTATTATATTTTGCTTACAAATATTTTTATTTACATATTTTTGACAACCGGTTGATTTTTTGTATTTTTTTTCCAATTTTTGATCCATCCAACAAAAAGTGTGCCATATTGAGTGAAAATTTCTTAAGAAATTGTGAATTTGTATGGCTGGCACCCCTAAATTTTACTAGTTTTGGGCAAAACTTATTACAAACAACTTCAAATTTTTATATGGACAAAACTACTTTAAACGAAGAACGAAACTACTTTCCTGTGTAAAACACGTTTCACACTGAAGTGGAGACAGCACTTAACATGTTTTTGATCAAAAACATGTTAATTTTATGTTTTTGAAGTAGTTTTCCCATAGTAATAAAAACAAAAACAAGAACATGTTCTTGCGAAAACATGTTGTTATTAAGGGATGGGTTGAGTAATTTTTACAAATATTTCGTGAAGCAATATGTAGAAGCCATTAATGTTCACTGGGGTATCATTTTTGACGTTGACTTTGAAAATTTTATGAAAAAAAAGTTTGTTATTGTTTTTTATTTTGAATTTGAATTGAATTTGTAGGTATATTGTGTTGTTTACTTTTGTTTTTAAATTTGAAAAAAAAATAACAGATGTTTATCTGTTTTGTGAAACACATTAAGGTTGTCTGTTCGGTCGATTTTAATAACATTTTTGTGTGCTCAAGAACATGTTTTTGGAGTTCAGTTTGTCAAATGCCTTGTTCAGACAATGAAACCTTATCATGATAATCTTACTTTTTGTGATTATCATTCTTTTTTTCATGATTTGCTCATACAAAAAAAGTGTCATCGGAAATCATGATTATCGAAAATCATGAAAAATTTCAGGGATGAGTTTATAGTTTTTTACTATCCATGTTACCCATTTCCACTCATTCCTAGTTATTTTTGACTTTTATTTTTGACATATTTTCTTTATTTACAAAACAAAAAAAATTTGAGTAGCAAATAATATTTATGTTTTTATTTTGTTTGCTTTCATGTTGTTTACTTTTTTTGTTTTCGTTCATAATCGTGTTCACACAGGCTTTCAAAGTATGATTATGCCTTGTTCAGACAACGACTTAATCATGATTTCGTAATCATGATTTGCGTAGATAATCAAACTTTGAAAACGTGTGTGAACGCGATTATGAACGAAAACAAAAAAAGTAAACAACATGAAAGCAAACAAAATAAAAACATAAATATTATTTGCTACTCAAATTTTTTTTTGTTTTGTAAATAAAGAAAATATGTCAAAAATAAAAGTCAAAAATAACTAGGAATGAGTGGAAATGGGTAACATGGATGGTAAAAAACTATAAACTCATCCCTGAAATTTTTCATGATTTTCGATAATCATGATTTCCGATGACACTTTTTTTGTATGAGCAAATCATGGAAAAAAGAATGATAATCACAAAAAGTAAGATTATCATGATCAGAGTTCATTGTCTGAACAAGGCATTATCTACACCAAATCACGATTACGAAATCATGATTTAGTCGTTGTCTGAACAAAGCAAAAGGCATAAAACATTTAAATTTAATACACCCAAATATTATATTTACTGTTTTTAAATACAAAAAATAAATTAATTTCCCAAAACGTATGTCTAAACAAACACCAGGGGTCTCTGCTCATAATTCACACACCCACAGAAGAATGAAAACGAAGCAAAAGAGAATTTCCAATGTTGGGAAGGGAATGGGATATGAAATCTATGGAAATGAAAATAAATAAAAAATTGAAAATAAATTTAGTTTGCCGCTGAATTTTGTTTATTAAAGTTTTGTATACGAAAGACGGATATTATTTGTTAGTTTTAAAAAATAGTTTTTGATAGAATTGAAAAATAAAAACTTGATTTTTTTTTAATTTGTTTTTAAAAAAAAAATTCTTATTTATAAAAAAAAAAAACTGCTTCAATGAAATAAAAAAATTTTTATATCAATTTAAGAAGAAGAAAAAAATAAACATATGATTTGTTTTTTGAGAATTTTTTAAAAGTAATTTTTTTGTAAGAGTTAATTATAAAAAAAGAAAATAAAAATTATAATTTCAAAAATAAAATTCCAAGAATTTTTCTGTTTCTTTTGTTTTTGATGCTAAAATTGAAGAAAAAAATATTTTTTTTTAGCATTCAAGAATCAAGAAACAAGCAAAGCACAAAATTGCATTGATGATGGAAGAAGACTGAAAAATTGGAATTTATATCCCTGTTGCACTTTTACACTTTTTTTATTAGGAATTATTTGTGAATTCAAAATGGATTTTAATTTTTGAAAGAATAAAATAAGGGGTTCTGTTAGAAAAAAAAGGGCAAATGGTACCTAACTAAAAGTTAACTTAATTATAGGTAGGTACCTACTTAATTCGAAGTCCGAAGTTCAAAAGAATGGGAAAGGCATATAGTAGGTAGGTACCTACCTAAGTTCCAATTTAAATTGCCGGCTCTCTGGAAAAAATTTAAAATTTTTTATTTGTTTCAAATTACAAGAAAGAAACAATGAAAACGGGATCTTATTTACAAATTAAATAATTTTTATAAATAAAATTAAATAAACAAACATTTCTTTGTTGATTATTGCTGATTAATACACAATTTTTGTTTTTCAGCATCGATAAATTTGTTTGTCAATTTAGGTAGATAGCTATACTCAGTGGTGATATCCAAAATTGTTAATAACCGGAGACGAAAGCGAGGCGAATTATTTTTTTTTTTTTTCAATAAACTATATTAAAATTTTTGAATCTCTGGCTTCTGATCTTCTGTTCTCTTGGTTTGAAAAAAGAAATGTAAAAATTGAAAAGTTTCCTTATTACCGTAAAAAATTAATAAATGAGGGTCTAATAGGTGAGCTCTTGGTTTTACTACCTAACTGCGTATACTAAAACGTCTTTTAAAAACAAAAAAAGCTAAGTATATAGGTACCTTCGAATTACGCTCTATATGTATCTCTCTATAATATATGACAATAGGATTAAGTTTAGTTATGTGGGTGTAATTCATTCATGAACTAAAATAAATATGTTCTAATGATAAGTGCATTCATAGGAAATCATCTTAGTCATCATTCATCTTCCTTGCATCATTCATAATAATTGTTTTGTGAATTACTAATTTGCTATAGAAATATGCATAAAAATTATTGCCCAATTTACATTTAGTTAGTTGGTACCCAGATAAGTAAAAACTTAGGTATAGTAGATTTCAATTTAAAGAAGGAAAACAAGGAAAGTCCTCCTTCGTAAAATAATAAGGTGAGATTCATCTTTCTTTCAAATGGCAAATAAAATGGGAAAATTTAAAGGATATCAGATTTTAATTGATAAAAATTATGGAAATTATCGAAATAAACTTAAAAGCATTAAAAATGTAAATATAAAATTCAATTTTAAAAAACTAAAAAAATAATATTTTATTATTTGTTTTTAGTGTTTTTGTATTTTTGTTTAGTTCAGTTGTTCTCGTTAAAATTAATTGAAATAATTCGTCAAATTTGTTCCAATAACCAATTAATAGGCTTTAATTTTGTTAAGTACATACTTATACCTACTTATGTTCAAATTAAAATTTATCAAAAAATAATTAATTTACATTTATCAACAACTTATAGAAAAATATTAACTAGGAAGTAATAGACCAATATAGTAGTACAATGGGTACTACAATGGTAGTACCTACCTACAATGAGCCAATATGTAACATTAAATTTTCAGAATTAAATAAATTAAGAATTTTTAAAATGAAAATATTTATTTCCTTAATTATTAAAATCTGAATATTATTTATATCATTAGAATTCGAAAATGTATTATCCAGGGTATTATCCTAATCGTGACTTCAAATCTTTTTTTTCACAATAATTTCATTCTTTGATGTTTTTTTATTTAAATAAATACTTTACCTCCAAATTTCATAATTTTCTTATTCTGTCGTTCAAATAATATACATTTTTTATTTAATTTGTGAAAATAATTATTTCCGGATTATATGTCTTTTTGATTTTTTTTTTTTTAATAAATTAAAAATAAAATTCGTATATAATATTTTTTATTTTAATTTTTTTTTTTTTTGAAAATTTTTACAAAATTTTTAATTGCAGTTTGTTTGGAAAATTTGTGAAAATTATGTAATTGAAAATAACGTAAAATATATAATTGTTAAATAATTTTGTAAAAAAAAAAAAAGGAAATATTATTTAAGTAACTTTATATGTTGAATATATTAAAATCAAATAAAAAGAAGGAAAAAATCATAATTTCGAAGTCGTAACGGTGATAATAATGAAAATACATAAAATACTATTGCTAGAAAGAAGAATTTTTATGGTAAACAAAAAGTACATTTATTAAGGATATTATTATTTGCTCGGAACAGCCTTGACTTCTTGTTTGGAACAGCATGGAGAAGCTTCGGATCTTAGCTTTATAATGTGTTACTATATAATATACAGAGTTGTAACATTTCAAATAATTCCCAATACCAAATACAAAGTAATTGTATTTGAAAAGTTCTGAATTATTTTTTAAAAAAGTAATTGGATTTGATAAAGTACTGAATACAAAGTAATTGTATTTGAAAAGTACTGAATACTTTTTTCTAAAAGTAATTGGATTTGAAAAAGTACTGAATAAAAAGTAATTGTATTTGAAAAGTACTGAATACTTTTTTCCAAAAGTAATTGGATTTGATAAAGTACTGAATAAAAAGTAATTGTATTTGAAAAGTACTGAAATATCAGTAGTATTATTTATAATTATTTTTTCTTATCACTGCTGTTAAATTCGGTAGAAAAATAGCTAAAATAAAAAAAATCTTCTATATCAGGGGTGTCAACTGAATTTTTTACAAGATCTACTTCGCGCAGTAAAAATCCTCTGCGAACTATTTTTTCTAAAAGCAGGAGTAAGAGGAGAAGGCAATATTAAGGGATCCAAATTCTAAGTGTTCGTCTGTTAAATTAGTTCGGTATTTCGACTTTATTATTTTTATTTGTGAAAATGCTGATTCGGAAAAATAATGTCGAACCAAAATAAACGTATACATTTTCAGCACATTTTTTTAGATATTTATCTTCTGCTAAATATTTCCAGAATTTATCTTCGGAAGCTCTTGCTTTTATATAAATATCATTTTGCAAAGTAATAATTTCTGCTTCAAGTGTAATGTTATCAATATCAAACTACTTGAAAGATTTTTCGCAATTGTTTCTGCATTAATATTGCCATTAAATAGAAAACTCATAAATAAAACTACATTATCAAGTTTTTTAAAATCTTCGAAACGGTTACCAAATTTTTCAATAAAATTCTTAGTTTCTTTGATATATTTATTTTCATCATAATTAGTAGAAAATAGAAGCCGAACTTTTTAATTGCGCCAACATGTTTGGAAAATTGGATAATTTTAAAGATTCTTGAAATTGAAAATGGCAATTTGAAAGAAAATAAATATCTGAAATATGAATATTTATTGGCGATCGACCTAAAATCATTACGCGATCGACCGGTAGATCCACGTTATTGACAGCTCAGTTCTATATGGTTAAAGAATACTAGCTACAATTATGACTCAATTGAATAAAATTACAAAATTTAGAAAAAGTGAGGATGCGAATTATGAGGGTCCCGAAACAATTTATACAGACATAATTTATACGAAAAAACATTATTCTACCATACAAATGAGTAATTTCGCTTTCAGAGACGTCATAATTTATATATGAATAAAGTCGTTTTTTTTGTATAAATAATATCGCTTTTAAAGTGACATTATTTATCATATGATCTATGTCGTTTTTTTTTTGTATAAATAATATCGTTTGAACGACACTATTTTTGCAACAATAAAATGGTTTTTTGATCGTATGAATAATGTCATTTTTAAGGGGGGGGGTTAGGGTTTTAACTTTCGAAAGATCGTTTTTTTTTTTTTCTCTTATCTTATTGTTTAACATTTCAAGAATATGTCCTTAAAATTTTAGGTCGATAGAAGTAATATTCTCAAAGTTATTGTATTATTAGTCTCCTGTCCTTTAACTCTCTAACTCTAGTTCATAAACTTTAGACGCGTTTTTTTCAAAACTACTTTTTTAAAGTCCGTGTTCACTGTCATTTCAAAACTACTTGACCGATTCATTTCAAACTTTGTACAGATTTTTGACATATAAAATACCGCCCCCCAACGTTTAGTAAAAAATTTTTTTTTTTCATTAAGGGTGTTTTCCACCCACAAAAAGGCGGAATTTTTAGTGGAAAATAACATTTTACACTTTAGATGGCCGCCAAAAATTTTTAAATGCAAAAAAAGAATATCAGATAACGTTGGGGGGAAGATTTGATTATAATTTGACAAATTTTTCTTGGTTTTTTAATTTCAGATAATTTCCGGCCGAGTTATAGTGAACACCGAAATAGCCCTGCTGCCCCCCCTTCTCGTGTGTCTACCTCACAAATATATTTTTTTTTTACTCGCATACGCTAAATAGTGTCGTTTTAAAAATGACATTATTCATACGAAAAAAAAAACGACTTTATTCATATGATGAATAATGTCGTTTTAAAAGCGACATTATTTATACGAAAAAAAAACGACTTTATTCATATATAAATTATGACGTGCCTGAAAGCGACATAATTCATTTGTATGGGAATAATGTCGTTTTTTCGTATAAATTATGTCCGTATAAATTATTTCGTAGTGCCATTATTTATCGTATGAATAATGCCGTTTTTTCCGTAAAAGTAAAATCGCTTTTAAAACGACGTTATTTATCGTATGAATAATGTCGTTTTTTTCGTATAAATAAAATCGCTTTTAAAACGACATTATTTATCGTATGAATAATGTCGTTTTTCCGTATAAATAAAATCGCTTTTAAAACGACATTATTTATCGTATGAATAATGCCGTTTTTCCGTATAAATAAAATCGCTTTTAAAACGACATTATTTATCGTATGAACAATGTCGTTTTTCTCGTATAAATGATGTCTGTATAAATTGTTTCGTAGTGCCAAATTATGGGGCAAAAAATTAATAAATATAAATGTGCTATTTGATTACCCAATCCTTTACAATGTGAATTTTTTTTTTCTATTTCTGCATAATGTATATAATATAATATTATATTTTAGTAATAATATTATAACATATAACTGTAGTTAAAATTAAAATATAATAAAGGCTATAGACATCTTTGTTATTATCATATTGGTGTGTATTATACATTTTTTAAATGCTTTTATTAGTTAATTTAAATGTTTATAAGAATTTGCTTAAGATTTTTTTATTTTTAGATGAAAAAAAAAAACATATTTTGAAATACTTAACACCTCTTCTCGTAGTTTTATTTTAACACCCGTTTATATATGTATGTATATTTCAGTACTTTTCAAATACAATTACTTTTTATTCAGTACTTTTTCAAATCCAATTACTTTTAGAAAAAAGTATTCAGTACTTTTCAAATACAATTACTTTTTATTCAGTACTTTATCAAATCCAATTACTTTTGGAAAAAAGTATTCAGTACTTTTCAAATACAATTACTTTGTATTCAGTACTTTTTCAAATCCAATTACTTTTCGAAAAAAAAATTCAGTACTTTTCAAATACAATTACTTTGTATTCAGTACTAGTATTCAGTACCAAAGTATTTGAATATTCACAACTCTGATAATATACAAAAATCATTTGATTAACAAGTTTAAAGATCTATGACAGCTTTTGATGATCGCACTCATGCTTATCACACTAATGCTTTTATTTTTACTTTCATTTTCATATTACAATAAGTATTGTTTTCGATTATTTTAGGAATTGTGATTATATATATAACTATGTAGAATTGTGGTTTCATTACGACTTATGAGTAATTCTAACTTATTTTCGGAACTTCGTATTACATTACAAAAAGGAAATTTATTGTGGTTACACAATTACGAATATCCCACCTATGCATCGTTGTTATTCATAACATTTAAAATATTTAAATATTTTGTTTTTTTTTTAATAAATTAAATTAGATAGTTAAGCAGAAAATTGTTTATTTTATAATCAAGAGAGACAGACTTAACTTGAAACAATTTTAACCCTTTCATAAGTATTTTACAGGGTATTTTGTAAACTTTTTTTTTTTTTTTAATTTTGCTAACTAACTATATTCGTATTTATTTTATTTTATTTTTTTCAGAAGTTCGATAAAAATTGATTTTTATTGAAAAAAAAAAAAAAGTAAAAAATTAATAAATAATTAAAATAAATAAATAAAAATTGTAAAATTACATTAAAACTCAAGGATTGTTAACAGCAATTGAACAGAAATCATTTATTAATAAAAAGATTTAAAGGAAGGTACCTATTTATATTTTAAAAGAAGAAATTTTTTCGCAAATACTTATATATGTTTCTATGTATATATCTATTTATATGTGTCTAAATTATATGTTTTTGTGTTCTAACATAAAATTATTAAAAAAAACAAAATTAAAATATTTTGTACAAAATTAACAAAATTAAATATTCTAAAAAAAAAAATAGAAAAAAAACGAAGAAATTTTTGTATTAATTTCAAATAGAAATAATTTATTTTTGTTTTCGTACTGGATCTAATAAATTATTTTAAAGAGCGACTTTGTTTTCATAGCCGTGGTGCTGGTCCACCATTGGCTGTTGAAAATGAATCCGTTGGTGAATATAAGCATCATGGATTTGTTCCGCTAATATCACATTTAACTAACAATAACAATAATAATAATAATAATTGTAACAACAACATTAGTAATAATCATAATAATAATTATAATTATAAAAATCGACCAGTTCCAATTCATAAATTAAATAAAACTGAAATTATTTTAATTATGGGTGCTGTTAAATCACGACAAATTGATACAAATAATGTTTCAAATGGTTCAATTCTATCTCAACAGACAACAACAAAAACAAAAATGTTGCATGAAATATCACCGCAAAGTTCGATATTAATCAGCGGCAGCAGTTCGAACAGTAGCAATCATATTAGACAACCAAGTGTTCGGAAAAGATCAGTTCAACCAATGCCAGATCAAAATGAATTGGATCGAAGATTTGCCAAAGTTCTGGTAAGTTATAAGTATGCATTTACTTTGATTTATTTTATTTTATCAACTCTATTGTAACGCTTAAACACTATATATATACTAGGGAATTATGACAACACTGAATTATTTTTAATTTTTTTTAATTTTGGTTATTTATAAACCAGTAGTTATACAGCTCAACAGTTGGACATGAAATACTCCAATTTGCCTTTGTTAAGTAATTCTAAAATGTGTATCTAAAAGATAGTGATGTCAAGATATATTTTGGCGTGTACAAAGCAGAATATACTATAATTCAACCAAATATACCTATCCATAAATCAATAATAAAAGTAATAATTAAATATGATAATTAAAGTAGTAGTTGCTGTTGCTGTTATAAATTGATATACTTAGTTATTCACATATCTACTGAATTTCAAATTCCATGGTGTATAAATGAATAGTTTTAACTCGGTTTAAGTATATTTATAAATTTATGTTTTTTGTTTTGAACTACGAATATGTACTTACCTAATTTCTTTTTTTGGAATTTGTCTATAACTAATCTGTAATTTTTTTTTAATTTAATTTAATTTTTTCCCTTCGATTTCATATCGCATTCGGTCATCATAATTTTTTATTTATACCTACATGTATTTGGTTTCTTTCATTCTCACATGTTCTTCTGCCTTGATGTAGGGTTTTATCACAGACAAGCATAATGTACAGAGACAAATAAATTAATACAACTTTTTTGTTTTGGAAAATAATTAGCTCCATTTGATATCTATAAAAATATTTTCCATCCATAGTACATAAAATGAACTTCTTCATCTGCTGTGTGTATACCATATTTGTCTGTGCTTATATTTTTTATTTATTTTAGTCTCATTTGAAATATTTCTTCTGAGTCATAACAACAAAATAGTATGTAGTAGGTAGGTATGTACTTTTCTTAATAAAAACCTGAACCTGAAAGTTTTTTTTTCTTATCTTTTTCTCTCTCTCTTTCGACAGAATGACACAACAACCAGAATATATGTTGTAAAGTTAATAATTTATTGATAAATTATAATAAATTCTGAAACATTCCTTTAAATTTTATGTTAAGAGAAAAAATAAAGTAAGTAAATAGTTATATATAGTCATAAACAGGAAATTTAATTTAAAAATTGTAATCTTTGGACTTTGTTGTTGTTGCTGTGCGTTAACTAAATTATAATACATTATATAAAAATGAAGTGTCAATAATTAAATTAAATTATTGAGTTTTTTATTTTTATAATTTCTTAAATAAGTATCCTGATCTATGATGGCTGGTTATATAATTGCAATATAGTTACATAATAAATTAAAAATTATTTAAATTTATTTCTCACTTAAACCTGTTGTTATTTTTACATACACTGTTATGGTTTTACTTAGGTAGTTAATTACATACAGCCTAATCATAAATTTTCCACTTCCTTGTAAATCCATTCCACTTAATTATATATAAGTAAGTATACTTATTATCTAAATTTTGCCTATAAGTGCTCGTTGTTTTAATACAATAGATACATGTAAAATACTTTTAAGTAAATAAGTATATGTATTTCATTTTTTAAAAAGAACTATTAAACCTACTTACCCTATTTGGCCTAAAATTTTTTTCAATAAGGTTTTGGAAAAATTGAAAAATTGTAGCACCTATTGATTTGATATAATTACGGAAGTCGGCCGTCATGATGTAGTGGTATTGCCTTTATCCTATGGCATGTTCGATAGTGGATTCGATTCTCACCTCGGAATGGAATTTGTGTTAATTTTTCAATTTGTCCATTTTATGTTTTAAGTTGTTATCCGAGTACTTACAATAACGTATAGGTACTTATAGTTTCACATTTGCATCGAAAAAATAACTTACTCTGTGCAACACTTTCAGACAAATGTCACTAGTTTCGGGATAAGAGAAAAAACATTTCTATTATTTTAAAAACTATATACATACAAAAAAGACCAGAGAAAATACAAAAGAGTACTTACATAATCTGGTACTTCCTATACTACTTACTTATCCTTAATGAGAAATAATATAAAATTTTGATAATAAAATTGAAAAACAAATTTCATTTCATTGATAAAAAAAATAAAATTTTTAAAAATTAACATAGGTATACTTTTTTAAAAACATATATTTTTTTCTTAGGTTGAAATTTGTTTTTTTTTTTTTAAGAACAAGGCATTGACTTTTGCATCCTATATTTTCCTGGAAAATATTTTTATACATATATGGAATTTTTAAATGTACATGTATAAATATACTTATGTTGAATACGATAGGGTACGCTCAAAAATAAATATCTCACTGAATACATGAATATGATTTTATTTATAAAAGTGTATTAAACGCATAGTTTTTTACGATAAGAATTTTATTGCTTTTTTGTTTTCTGTTGTTTCTAAAAGCAATATGAAAAATTATGTTTAATGTTTGTATCAATGAAGTTTTAAATATATAAATAGATGTATACATGTACCTACATAATGATTCAAAATAAGTATATTATACATGTATCATTCATTTTAAATTTGTTTTTTTATTAAGATTTTGTTATCACATAAATGGTCCATTAAAATATTTAAAGAGGGAATTTGATAAATATAAAATATTTGGTTTTTCCTCGGGTTTTTCTTATTCACTCAATAAGATTTAAAAATTTTATTTAAATTAGAAAATTTTTGGTATTTTGTGAATTTGTAAGATTATTGTGATAATAAGTACTTACTTATATACTGAAAACAAATATAAAATCTAAGCTTACAAATTCCTTCAAAAATTATTATTACAAAATAAAATTTAGAGAATCTTCTAAATCTAAATAACATTTACTTACTTTCTATTTTTTTTTAAATTGTCTGATCAACCGAGAGATCAACTTTATTAAATTAGATTAGGGACTCGATTAGGGATTAGTTAAAAGTTATATCTACCTGCATTTTTGATTTTCATAACTTGCTCTTAAAATTTTCCATTATTAAAGTAAGATGTTTATTTCTTGGAAAAAAAAAACTTATTAAAATTCTAATAAATCAAAAGATCAAAAATTGTTTTAAAAATAATTGCCCTTTTTTTTATATATATATATGAGTAGGTACGACTACTGCACTATTATGCGGACTTTAATTGTGGGAAAATTTTTTAATTCAAGGTCTTGAGAAATTTGAATTTCAATTTTTTTTTTGTTTAATAAATTCAATTTTGTTTTTAAATATTCATCAAATTGAAAGTAGAATTATTTGCTTTAATTTTTCACCTGCATTTCAAAATATTACATGTGGTGTGTGTGATAGAAACATCAGACTTATGAAAAAAATAAATTACTAACACAGTTTTTATGAAAAAAAGAAGTGTGAAATTATAGCAACAGCAGCAGCACTCTTATATTGTGCTGAGAAGGAAAAAAAAATTCAATTACTTTTTTTTTCAAATGAAATTTATTTACTTAGCATGATAACAATTGGAAAAACTTAATTCATTTTTCATTACATAAGAAAATTTTAAATAAAATTATATCATTTAGTAAATAGTTAATATCGAAGTTAATATGGATAGTCAGTTGACTTCGAATACTGACAAAGAAAGTTCTTACAAATGAAAAAGGTCCTTACCTTAGGTATATTTGGTCCGTAGGCTACTTAGGTCTTAATTTATTTATTAAATTATCTTTCAATATAAAATTTTGAGAACTTATAGTAGATAATATAAAATACATCCTAAGTAAGTACATATTTATTGCCAAAAACTTAACCTCTATCAAGTTAGCCCCCCACCATCGCAAAAAAAGCTCGGACCTATAAAAAAATTTAGTGCTTTTTATGTGCTAATTTGTTGCTCTAATCCGGATTTTGTTGCTCGAATCGTTTAGCAGGAAATCGGGGCCGAAATGGGTGGGGCAAGCTTGCATCAAGCTAGCCCCCCCTAATGTGAAAAATATATATAGAGTGTTCAAATCCAAAAAATCAATACACAAGAATTTGTTGCTTTTTTGTTGCTCTAAAATAGTCGGAACACATTTTGAAAATATAACGTTGTTTAGAAAATACGTTATACAAATACTTAACAAATAGCACTACGTATTAAGCAATACTATATTTCCAAAATGTTTTTACGGTAATTTACAGCAACAAAATAGCAACAAATTCTGGCATAAAAGTTTTTTCCATTTGAGCACTCTATATATTTTTTTATGCATATACTGAAAAACAAAAAGCAATAATGAACGCCCCTGTTGAAAAATCAATTGAACTTTAATTTACTGCTTTAAAATAGTGTAAAAAAATTTTCTAAATTTGAAGTTCTGAAAATAAAACTTCTTCAAAATATGTATCGAAGGATTTTGTTGCTCGTTCCTAGCTGCATATACATTAATCATTTATCCGCATGTGAATCATTTTCTGAAACGTTGTAGGGTAAAAGTTATGTAGGAATTTGTTGCTCCTTTCTTTTTGGCACTAAAGTATTCTACGGACAATACGCTTTCAAAATATGCAACGTAGGATTTTGTAGCTCGCTCCTATTTGCAAATAATTAATAATTTATCCACATGTGATTCATTTTCTGAAACGTTGTAGGACAAAAGTTAGGTAGGAATTTGTTGCTCATTTCTTTTTGGCACTAAAATATTCTACGGACAATATGCAACGTAGGATTTTGTTGCTCGCTAGGAAAATCCTACGTTGCATATTTTGAAAGCGTATTGTTCGTAGAATACTTTAGTGCCAAAAAGAAAGGAGCAACAAATTCCTACCTAACTTTTACCCTACAACTAGGGTGACCAGATCAAAAATATATTTTTGGGGTAGTATTTTATTGATGGTTTTTTTTTTCGTTTTTCACTATATAAAAATAAAACAAACTTTTTAATTCTCTGTAATATTTAATAACTATCAAAAAAAAGTTTAAATCAAAAACGAAAAACAAAAAACTTACATCGAACTACAACACAATTGAATTTTTTTTATTTTCGAATCTTATATCTAAATTATATTTTTCAGTTTTCAGTTTCCTTTCAGTTTTCTTCCAAATAATATATATATATATTTTTTTTTTTTGAATAATATATTTTATATATTTTTAATAATTTATTAAATTAATTTATAATGATAACGACATATCAGCAGAGTTCGAAATTTAAAAGGGATCGGGTCGAAATTCTGTGTTACAAAATTCTTTTTTGCAAAATTCTGTATAACAAAAAAAATTCTGGATTGCGAAATTCTGTATTGAAAAAATTTTTTTCAATAAATTCTGTATGTAGAAAATTCTGTTTGGCAAAATTCTGCTATAGTAAAATTCTGTATGGACAAAATTCAGTTATAGTATAATTCTGTATGGCGAAATAGTAGTTAAAACTTAAAAAGGAGATAATTATTGTTGTTGCATAAATGTATAATCATGTTAATCATGTAGCTTTTAAACAAAAAAACTAATTATTTTATTGCTAATTAAAAAATTAATAAAGCGTTTATTATATAATTTGCATAAATGTATAATCATGTTAATCATGTAGCTTTTAAACAAAAAAAAACAAATTATTTTATTATTTTTTTATAAAGACAGATGCGTTGCAATTAGTTTAAGAAAATCGCCATTTTCTAATTTTCTCCTTTTCTTCAAAATTTTTTTGATTTTTTTTGATTGTTTCGCAATTTTTCTTTTTTTCTTGAAACTTTCTCCTAGCTTAGCCTTTTCAATTTGGCATTTTGAAATAATCAATTCATTTTTTAGGTTACCCATCAATTTATACAACCCTGAATGACGTTTACCCACTATACATTTTAATCGTCGATGCCAAGCCTCTACATTGTTTTGAGTCCTTGGAAAACTCTCAGGACCAATATTTGAATCTGCAATGGACCAAAAATTGGGAGAATACAAGGATTGTCCTCGAACGTAATTGGACTCGAACCAGGTCGCAAATTTTTTGGCTTTTCTATCATCCAGGTTACTATTTAATGTAAAAAAGTAACTAGGTATTTCATCAACTGGAACAAATGCAAGGCTTTTTATCATTCTAATTTGTAAAGAGAAATGTTCACTATTGCCGTATAACCGCGCAAGGCCCATTTTTTGTATGCGTCTCCATAAAATTTGTCCAAAATGGAACAAGCACCCTTTGACCATGGCGTTGGGAAAAAAACAATTTGCTGAAGAAATTATTGCCTTTTCAAAATCGCAAATAATTCTATTTGGATTTAATGAAATACCTCTTTCAAGGCACATTTTCCGAAGCTCGAAAAAGAAAAAATCATAAAGCTCCAAAGTTTTTTTACTCATCAGGCAAAAAATGAGTGGTACTATTTGTCCCTCAATAGAGCCATGGATAGAAAACAGCTGTCTCATTATTGTGGGTACAGCATCAAATGTCCCATCCATGACCCAGCAATTGGCTTCTGAAAGCAACTTTAGAGACGATGTTGTTCCCAAAATAATAATTTTCTCAACACCAACTTCTTTTTCCGAAAGAACAAACAATTCTTCCTCTAAATATCTTAAATCGTCAGGAATATTTATTTCAATTAAATTTTCAGGCTCTTTTAAATTGTTTTTTCTGCAACGACGAATTTTAGATTTTTGTGCCACTTTCGATGGTAGATATTTCCTAGTTTCAGGTGAAGCTTCAACGGTACTTCTAACAATGATTTGGCTAGGGTTTAATGTAGAATTGCTGGCTAGGTTCTTAACTGCAGCATTGGCATTATGAACATCTAATTCATGAGCGATAGGTACATGAGAATGCTCATTAGAAATAGATAATACTTCATGATTACCATTTGTAATTTTTGTGGCAACTCTGCCCCTGCACTTCATGCTAATTCTTTTTGCACAGGCCCAATTGAAAGTTTCAATTTTTGTTTTTCTTTCTAGATAGTAAAAAAAACCATCGACACACAATTTCATTCCACCTTTATTTGATTTTGTCAAAGAAACTTGCATTTTATTTATTTTTTTTATAAATTGTATTTCTAAAAAATAAATAAAAAAAAAAAATTTAAAAACAACGTTTTTATAAGGAATAAAATAACTAAAAAGTAAAAAATATAATCAGATAATAATTGATAACCTCATACCGATTTCCCTGAAAATTAATTCTCACGAAAAACGTGGGGCGCGTGTGATAAACGATATTGATAAAAATGTTCAATTTTAGGCGCCCCACGTTTTTCGTGAGAATTAATTTTCAGGGAAATCGGTATGAGGTTATCAATTATTATCTGATTATATTTTTTACTTTTTAGTTATTTTATTCCGTTGTTTTTAAAATTTTTTTTTTATTTATTTAATTATTTTTTTCTTTTTTAATCTTATTTGAATCGAATTAATCCATAAATAAAAACATAAAAATTTGAATTCTATAATTCTAAAATTTTGAATTTTGAATTTTTTTTTTTTTTTTGGAGTGCTTGTTTATGTTATTAACTAGTCGAAATAAATTATAATAAATGTACAAGACAAGATTATATCAAAAAACTTTTTTTTGTAAAAGATTTTCTAACAATAGGTACCGTGCTATTATTATTATTTTTGATTTTCTGTCCTATTTTCATCAAATTTCGTTAAGTTTTGATAACGATTATTTTTCGCTAATTTTAACTGAAAACAAATAAAAAATCGGTTGATTGAATTCAAATTTAGTTTTCAACAGTTTACACAAAAAAATCTACGTAAAGAATTTCTGTATTGGAAAAATAAAATAAAAAATTATGCGCGCGCGCGCATAATTTTTTATTTTATTTTTCCAATACAGAAATTTGCAAAACAGAATTTTGCAAAACAGAATTTTGCAAAACAGAATTTTACAAAACAGTATTTTGTCAAACAGAATTATGTCTATAAAGAATTATGCAATACAGAATTTTGTTAATACAGAATTTTTATAAACAGAATTTTGGTATACAGAATTATGTAATACAGAATTAAGACCCCAACCCATTTAAAAATTAAAACATAAAGGGAATTTTTTTTTTTTTTTCTCCTATCCCAAAGAAAAAGAAAAATAAAAAATCATTTGAAAAGAAAAGATTACTGAGTTTATGAAAGATTTTTTAAGTGATAAGAAAAACAGTGGAATAAGTGATAACTTTTTATCTTTCTTTACATTATCTGTTCAATTGATAATAATAAAAGTTGACCTCATAATGCTGAAATTTACTAGATATAAAAAAAAAATATTTTAGGTGTTTTTGGGGTATTTTTTCCTACCCCATTACAGATTTTGGAAATGGGGTATTTCAGGAAAATTCAATCAAAAATGGGGTAGCCTACCCCAGAATGGGGTATGTCTGGTCACCCTACCTACAACGTTTCAGAAAATGATTCACATGCGGATAAATGATTAATGTATATGCAGCTAGGAACGAGCAACAAAATCCTACGTTGCATATTTTGAAAGCGTATTGTCCGTAGAATACTTTAGTGGCAAAAAGAAAGGAGCAACAAATTCCTACATAACTTTTACCCTACAACGTTTCAGAAAATGATTCAGACGCGGATAAATGATTAATGTATATGCAGCTAGGAACGAGCAACAAAATCCTACGTTGCATATTTTGAAAGCGTATTGTCCGTAGAATACTTTAGTGGCAAAAAGAAAGGAGCAACAAATTCCTACATAACTTTTACCCTACAACGTTTCAGAAAATGATTCACATGCGGATAAATGATTAATGTATATGCAGCTAGGAACGAGCAACAAAATCCTTCGATACATATTTTGAAGAAGTTTTATTTTCAGAACCAAATTTAGAAAATTTGTTTACACTATTTTAAAGCAGTAAATTAAAGTTCAATTGATTTTTCAACAGGGGCGTTCATTATTGCTTTTTGTTTTTCAGTATATGCATAAAAAAATATATAGAGTGCTCAAATGGAAAAAACTTTTATGCCAGAATTTGTTGCTATTTTGTTGCTGTAAATTACCGTAAAAACATTTTGGAAATATAGTATTGCTTAATACGTAGTGCTATTTGTTAAGTATTTGTATAACGTATTTTCTAAACAACGTTATATTTTCAAAATGTGTTCCGACTATTTTAGAGCAACAAAAAAGCAACAAATTCTTGTGTATTGATTTTTTGGATTTGAACACTCTATATATATTTTTCACATTAGGGGGGGCTAGCTTGATGCAAGCTTGCCCCACCCATTTCGGCCCCGATTTCCTGCTAAACGGTTCGAGCAACAAAATCCGGATTAGAGCAACAAATTAGCACATAAAAAGCACTAAATTTTTTTATAGGTCCGAACTTTTTTTGCGAAGGCGGGGGGGGCTAACTTGATAGAGGTAAAAACTTAATACAATCGAAAAGAAAACGCATAGTGAGCAAAATTTTTGTGAGAATGTTTAAACTTTTTTTTTGATTTGTTCAATGAAGATTGCAATAACTAATTTATTCTTAATACTTTTAAAATATAAAAATTAAACAATACGTTTGTACGTAATATAACTATACTTATGTATATAAAAGTAATAGCAAAAAAAAATATTAAAAATTTAATTACATTTTTCCATTTATGTTAAGCAATTTTGGATGAATTTCAATTATAAAAATTATTTATTTATTGTGCTTTTAATTTTCTTTTACGCTTATTACGTTTTTTTTAACGGTTGAAGTTTTTTTAATTATTAAAAATTTGGGACATTTGGACAGAGGGATTTTGTAACCACCCTGAAAAATTTTCAGAATTATCGTGTATATACACTGAAGACGGTAGGATGATTATTCTAAAAATGACGAAAAAAAAAACAATTGTTTGAGCCTTTGGATTTAAGTAATATTTAGATCGGAAATAAGGACATCTTGATATTTTACTAAGTAGCCATTTGACACAAAATTTCGTGAATAAGTAAGTACTTGATTCATTCAAGTTAATTTCATATCGGTTTCATATCAATTTCACATTAATATTAAATTTTAAATAATTAGGTAAATGATACTGTCAAAAATTATTGTGAAAAAAATGTGTAAATATTTCTTTATTTTCACAATATTCACAAATAACAAGAATCTAGCGATAAGTGATTGTTTATTGTTTTCATTTTTAAATTTATTATTTTTTGACATATAAATTTATATTAATAATTTATTAATGGTTTATTTATCAGCTTCTTGTTAGTAAGTAAATAGAAAAAAAAAATTGTGAGAAAATTAATAATGTGAAAAATGTATATACTTTGTTAATAAATATGTAGGTACCTAAATAAAATACTAAATTTTTTGGTGAAATATTTTCTTTTCATAACCAAAAGTGACTTGTATTTAATGACTAAAATATAACTTAATCTGTTCAAAAAAATATACTTATATGGGAGAAATCGTAAATTTTGGTGTCATGTTTATCCCTCGGTTTATTTTATATGTTTTTTTTTTTACAAACTCCAACCCAACATAGGAATCGAACGAATGAAAATTTTTCAACCAGAAATTTATCAATGAGAAACTTTTTTATTTTATTTAAATTAATTACATTAAAAAAGCTTCCTGAGTTTCATGACAATAATTTTAAGAAGATGCAATTTAAAAACCAAAAATACATTTATTATTTGAGCCGTTTTTTTTTAAAATTGGTTTAAGTCCATTTGTTCTTGTATTGAGATATTTAAGGTTTTGTGTTTGAATTGATTTAAAAATATACATTAATATTCCCATAAGCTAATTTTCAAGTGTCAAAATCAAAGCGGTTTCAATGATACTAGACTAAAATTGTTTATAAATAAAAATAAAAAGAATATATCTATTGTGCTTATTCTTATCATTAACTATTTTTTTTTGAAAAATGGACTTAAACCACTTTCAAAATAAACGGCTCATTTATTATAATATATGCTTGCTTGTATCTCGGCTTGTACGTAGATACGTGTAAATGTTTTGTTTATGATATAGAGGTATGATGTAAAACTATACGGTTAATAAAGCTCTCTTTTAAAATTAATTAAAAATTTATAAAACGTATTAGTTATTTATGAATTGAATAATTTTTATTTTTTAATTTGAATTTGTGATTTCAAATTTAGTATAGTGCTTTGTTTTTACCTATATATTAGTAAAATATCTATACATGTTTAATACACTATGAGTCATATTTGTGGGTTGATTGGCGGGTATATTAATAAGCGATAAATGTTTAATTTTTCGTTGAAAAACAAAAAAATAAAAATAAAATTATATTCGCATAGACATATATAAATATATTATTCATACCTAATATTATTAAGCATAAAGTATTTTTTGGAGTGGAACTGCGGTTGAAACTAGGAACAAAAAATTAAAAAAAAAAAACAAAATAAGTTTCATTTTTTATTTTTATGAATAATCTACGGTTCTCTCTGCGATTATAAATAAAAAAATAATGCACATAAAAATAAATGATTATGTCATTCATATAATGCTAAGCAATCAATAGCCTTACCTGTAGAATTTATGAAAAAAAGTTCAAAAAACTTAACAAAACAAAAATTTTAATTTAAAAACAATTATTATTTCTATTATTTTTAGTTCATTATAAATTTGACGATAAACAATAATTTTTCGATTTTTAATTGTAAACGAATCAATTTAATCGTGGTACCTACGAAATTTCACCAAGAACAATTTTTTTCAATTGTTATCATAAATATCTCAGGATAGCGCTTCGAAATAGATTAGCTAGCTACACACAAACATTATATATTATATATGACATTCACAAATATAATTACCTATATCATTGTGAAATGAAAAATCGTTAGAGGCCGAAATGGTCTCAAAAATATCAATTATTTACTTTTAAGTTATTATGTGATGGTTCTAAAAAAATAAATTTTTAATTTAAATGGTTAGTAAAAAATTAAATATAAAAATAAAGAAGAAATGAACAAAAAAAAATAAAAAAGATTAGCTAAACGTTTTATTTAATTTAACCGACCTAGTTTTAAAGTTTTTCATCTTTTTCATTTAAAAAATCCATTAAAATAAAAATGTTTATTTATTTATTTGTTGTTTTTTTTTCAGTTTAGATTGAAAATTTTTTTTTCTATGCCAATAAACTTTAATCGGTAATTTTTTTTATTTTTTTAAAACCAAATATATTTTTTATTGTCTCAGTTTGTTATAATATATTTTTTCAGCAAGAAATGCATGAAAAAAACAATATTCATTTTCATCTGATTTTGAAAAATAAAATGAAAAGAAAATAAAAAATAAATATGGGGTTCTCTTTATTGAAAAATTTGGTTCAAGTCGTAGAAATTAATTTTCAGAATAATTTTAAATTAATTACTTATTTATATAAGTAAGTACTTAAGTGTATTGAAAACAAAGAATATATTTTATCTAGGTATATATTTTGTAGCATTATACTCTCCCTTTTACAGTCTCTGAATCTGTTGATGAAATTATCAATGTACATACTAAATTTCGAATCTTACCGAATTTTCAAACCGGCTACATAATTTAAGTTTTGTCTTCCTATCAAAAATGAAAAAACTAAAAAAAATAACTTATAACCTCGCTTATAACTTATCTTACAGTCTCATATTAGTTACTATCTCGGTTAATATACAAATATTAAAAATATCAAAGGTACTAAGTAGTTAGTTATAATTCCCAGCTTGGCTCTACTTTTATTCCGATGTAGTACTTACTTACATACTCTCAATTCGAACACGCTGGAAACTGCGTAAATTATATAAGTCACGCAATTTTTAATTATTTAATTCAGTGCTTGTACTTGTGAAAAAACTTGTCTTTATTTATTAATTTTTTTTTTGGCTCTAGGTTCTTATAAAATTAGATTTTTTCCTAAGAAATTTGATATTACAAAAAAAACTAACAAAAAAAAAGAAGCAAACAACAGCCTTATTAAAATCAAGGTTACATTTTTTTTCGATTATTCATATTAAAAAGCTTTAAATAATATCCCAATCTCCCCAAACTTCCAAATTTTCTATAAATTGATTGCTAAAAAAATAATATACATATGTAAGTAGTTAGTGTGAATTTTTTTGATATGTCAATTATTTTGTTAATGTGAAGCGTATAAAGAAATTATTTTTATTTAGTTATTATTTTTTTTTTTTTGCTGAAAGAACAAAACAGATGCGAAGAGTTTATAGCAAAATTGACATATAAGTTTTAAAATTTAAAATTTACATTTTTATAATTCCACCAATTTTCTGAGAAAAATAAATGTTTGAGACGGAGAATCATCAAACTTACTTTTGCTTCAGGTTTAGATAAAAAAATTTAAAATAAAACACACGATATTCATTTATTAAGAAATTATATAACTAGAAAAAACTCCATTTCGAAGATTTTAAGTTACACTTTTTCAGAAATCAAAAAACGAGGTCTAAAAAAAATAAGTAAAAAAAAACCAAAATGTTCATTTCAACGAAAGGTTTTTACAGATAAGTACATACTTAACTAATTTATACTGAAGTAAGTTAATAAAGAAAAAGTTTGATCTCTTTCATTATTCATTGATTAGTCTTCTAGGTTTTAAAGTTTATGGCAAGGCTCAAAAGATTAATGTCTTCTTTTATTATTTTTGACTTTTAATTTTAAAAATTTAAAACAAAAAAAGTTAAGATAAACCATTTTTGCATTTAATACTTGAAAATGTTTTGTGAATATAAAATCGCAAATAATATTAATTTTTTTTGCTACCGTGTCGTTTTTGTTTTCATTAAAAATTTATATATTTTTCATTTTGTGAAAGGCTTGAGGGTCAATTTAAATTTAGCTTTTATATGTTGTACTTATATTATATATTTGATAAGATCGCTTACAATCAGCAATTTGTCAACTATAATACAGTTTTAATGAGCAGAAAAAATTAACTAATTATTTTAGATTTTTCTCCTAAAAGATTTAATTTAATCAGACGTTTAGCTTAGCTTAGTTAGAGTGTAATAAATTTTTGTATAAGTTAATAAATATTTAAATTAAATATAAAATTAAAAATAGATCAGATCTTAGTCTTATATTTTAGGAATTAAAAAATATTTCGCTTTAAAAGAAAATCAACTCTTCAATAACCCTAGCTTGAATACTTATGATCAAAAATTATGCCTTCATTATAATTTTGTAACTAAGAAAATTTCAACATCGTCAACGGGATGAATCCCAAGAATTATCTTTTTTGCCATAATTATAGAAGATACACAAAAAATTATTATGAATTATAAAAATAAATTTCTGATAATTTATGCGGGTGGGTGAAACATAAAATTATTATGAATTTCAAAATATAATTTAGGGTAAATTTCTGAATAATTTTGATATTAAAAAGAAATTAGAATAGAAATATTATATTGTCAAAAGATTTTTTTTTATTATGTTGGAAAGAAACATTAATTTTAATCAGTCAGATTTAAAAAAAAAATACATATTTTAACAAGAATTTCCTTCCGGTCAAAGTCGTTCTCTATTTTTTCTTTGTTGTTTTGTTTTAAACAAAAAAAAAAAACAATTCAATTTGAATGTTATTAACATAAATAATATTATGATTATGATTTCTTTTTCTATAACAATTATCAACAGTACAATTATGTACCTACAGTAACTACATATTTATAAACTAAGTATTTTGAAACTTAAAAAAAATAGGTTACTATAACGTTTAGGTAGGTACCTACATATTTTACCTACAGTTTTTTTAAATTAGGTATGCTTACATAGGCATTATCCGGGGAAAGAAAAGGTGTGCAGTTAATGATTGATAAGGAAAGAAGTTGATTTAGGCGGGAACAAAATTATGAAAGCAAAAACCATTTTTAAATCTTTCAATAAAACGAAATTATTTATATGGGCACTGGGCAGCTCGCTCTTACAATAATAATATTTTTTGGGTTGAAATTGGAATAGCTTGAAAAGCCCTTTTTTGGGGGAAACATTTTGTTTTATGAATAATAATAAATTTTCAAATATTTTATGGTGGCGAAAAACCACACACATAATTTAAATTTAAAGTTTTTTTTTTTTTTTTAATATTTTGTAATATTCAGTTTTTCGCGATGTTTTTTTTTTGGCGCATAGTAAAAGCATAAAACTGGTTTGCAAGATGTTATTTTGGTTTTATTTTTTTTTTAATTTTTTTTTTTGGTAACTTATAAAGTTGGTATTAACAAAAAATCTTTGTTAGATTCACGTTTTTTTTTTGTTTTTTTTTTTTTTTTAAAGATAAATAAAGGTGAATCGCGATGGTTATCTTTAAACAAGGTTTACTTACTTACAAAAAAAAAAAAAATGTAAATTATATGTTTTATCTAAGGGGCTATCCTAATTTCTATATATAATATTATTTCTGACTCTGATGTTTTTTAACCCAATTGGAATTTTTGTTGAAATTCTTATGGACAAAAAAATCGTTATGTGTTTTTATAAAACTTATAGGTAGAGAAAATCAGGGAGAAAATAAATACTTACTTAAGAAATTTGAAAAACATTAGAGTGCATAATATATAAAATATCTCTGTTGCCACATGACATAATCGCCTAAGTCGATTTTACTACTTTTGAGGGGAGCAGTTTAAAGTTTAAAATCCTTTCCTGAAATCGAATAATTAAGATAAATGGAACCTAATTTGAGAAGATTATAGAATTTTAAAACCATTTTAAGTTTTTAAAAGCCAAATATGAGGCGTAGAATCATATGACCAACACTTGAAAATAATAAAATCATAACCGCCTAACTCGACTTAAGCGGTTATGTCATAAGGCCACAGATCTTATCATCTTATGTATACGGAACGAAAAATTTTCCGGTAGCGATGCTTATAATGAAGGATCTTTTATACAACTTTTTTGCTATTTAAACAATTTTTTTTCTAACTTAATTTGCACCCATAGCGATGCATAAATAAAATTGATAGTCTATTAGTTGTAAAATACTCACTAAGTAACCCGAAAAGTCGGCGTTTTATCAAGATATTTTAATGATGTTGTATATTATTCAATTCCATCTCATATTTGTATTTATTTATATCAATTCCTGAACTTGAAACCTAGTGTTTTTAAAAACTTAATCGATTTCTTTAAAGCTTAGTACATTTTTTATTTGTTATTAAGTACCTAAGTCTGTTAACCCAGAAGTATTTTATAGGTACTTTAATTTGCTATTTATTTTTTGCAATGAATGAATGAGTAAATAAATTAGCAGGGGTTCATGTAAAATTTGATTTCCAAAAAAAAAAAGGGACAAACTTGTTTATGAGTAAAAAAAAAACGAATTACATACTTACTTATAACTAATATAAAACACTAATTTCGTGAAGTTAAAAAATATTAAAGGAACCCTAAGAGTTCCTTAAAATTTATTATTTTATTGTATAAAAATTAAGTTCAATTGATGTTAATCAACTCTGAATAAAATTTCAATGGTAATTTTGTTTTTGTCTTACGACATCTGCCACAATAACATGATTTTAAAATTCATTGAAATGTAAATTGTTGAATCAGTCTTCAGTAACGATTCAATGGATCATAAGAGAATTTGGCAAGTTATTATAATAATAAATACTCACTGATGACGCTTTTAATTTGACAATTAGAAAATGAATTGGCTTTATATCGGTTTTAAGTTTAACTAATAAAGTTAATTGATTTTATTACATGTACCTGTTTCAATACCTTCGTTAACCATAGGATGTGCTGCGTTGCCTCAAAAATTCTTATATTTATGATTTTAAAAGCGACGCAGAAAATGTTCTGTTCACTTAGTTAAGCTACTTAAGTGTATTATTTTTTTTATGAAAAGGACTTAGGTATTTTTTTTTTATGAAAAAGAACTTAAAAAAATAGTTTTTTATAGATTAAATACAATAAGTAAGTAACCAAATAATGCAATCCACGAATTTAATTGAAAAAAAAAAAAAAAAAACATTTTGAAATTGCATTTTTATGTCAGCTGATTATTGTTTACACAATTGATTCTGTTTCTTATGTTTTTATTCTTTATTTTTTACTAAGAAATAATAAAATAAAAAAATTTTTACAAAAAAAACTTAATACATAATATAAACACAATGTGTCATCATTGTTAATTTTCTTTTAATAACTTCCAATAAAATATTAATAAGAAATAATAAAAAAAAAAAAAATACAAAAGATGAATAAAAAATTTAGAGAACACATGCAATCCAGCTATTCCAAAGAAATTAATTTATACTTACATTATATTTAAACTTAAACTCACAATAGTATTGTACTATTATAGAGGAGATAATGTAATGATTATCCTAAAAATAGCAATGAATTTTTATTAAACACGAACTTAAATAAAACTTGTGAAAAAAAATAATTTTTTTTTTTTTATTTTTATAACAAATCAATAAGATTTTAGAGTAGATACATTTAATTTCTGATGGAATCGTCGCGCCACCAATCATATATTAATATCGAAATTGGTTAACTACAAACAAAGTTATTCAATCTAAGTAGATATTTAATTCATCCGAATTCATTCCACATTGCAAGCGATTGCGAGACTTTAGAAATTTTAAATTATATTTAGTTTGTTGTCTTCGAGTATTTTTAAAACATTTTTCAAGTCGAGGGGAAAAACTTAATGCCGAAATTATTTAAACAGAGAAAAATCGAAAATTAGCGGCAATATTACAATAATTATAATATGTAAGCAAGATTATAATGGCATTTAAAAAATCCAAGTACAAGAAATTATAACGCGTAATGAGCTTAAAATATTTCGAGATATTTAAAGATATTTGAATTATTTTTAATTATTTTAAAGTATTTCAATTCGTTCTTAGGTATAAATAATAGTATTTTGTAGATATTTTTACCAAGTGCCTAAGCATCTACATGTTTTGAATAATTTGAAACAAAGTTTTTAAAACAAAATAATAAATATCTACCTATGTATCTTGAAGGAGAATTAAATATATTCAGTTTCAAAATCTTCAAATAGAAGGGATCGTTCCCCAAACTTTAATTAAGAATTTTAAAAAAAATACTTTTCTTTTTTCTTATTTTATTGAACGTGACACTATCAACGTAAATTCGGTTTATGTTGTAGGTAAAAGAAAAATAATTGAAATATCTGAACATATGAAATTATTTTCATAAAATAAACAAAACAAATAAAAAAAATTAATTTAAGAAACGTACTTATTGTTCACAAAAGAGTCCTTTCAATAAACCTTTTTGTTTTTTTTTTTCAGAACATTTCAGAAGATGAAAAGAATAAAAATGACATAAATTTCCTTTTTTTTTTTCTCTTTAACTGAAAAAAAAAAACATAAAAGTACTTTTCAAATGTCATGCATAATTTTGCAACACTTAAAGTAAAAGTTAAAAAAAAAGAAGAAGTTAATTATTCAAAGATAAATTGGCTGCAATCCACTAAAAATTATATAAATTACGAGTTCCAACTGTGGAAAAATACTGCGTTCATTTCATAGTATATATTATTTTGCATATATATACATCTATATAATTTTGAATATCTATAAAGTCTAGTTTTAGGGAATGGAAAAAATACTTCATCCGTTACAAATAACTATATTATTCTGAAAGAAACAGGGATGTGAAGTTATATACGGTAGTTATTCGCGAGAAACTGAAGTTATGCTTTCTGTATTCCGGAAGGTTGAATATTCCTAACTTAAACAAAAATTATTAAGAAAATATTAAGCCTAATGGTTACTGAAATTGTGGATTAAATATTTTTAGCATATTTTACTATTAATTGTTTCACTATCATTGTTTAAGCCCGCATTTAATAATTCAATAAATTTTCCCCTATATAAATAATATTTTTTATTACAGTTTAATTGAACTAAATAAATAGGTTTTCTATCCTTTGATTTTTAAAAAAAATACTTATATCTTAAATCCCACAGAATATAATTTTATTAATTTAATTTTATTTCGTATTTGGTAACGTAAACATTCTTACACTACTATACGATTACTCCTGCTGCCTTTATTTAAAAAAAAATATACAAAGGAATTTTTCTCTGTTTACAATTTTTCTCGCATTTTTTATTTTTTTTTTATTTACTTATGTACAATTTTTATTTATATATACCTACATCCTACATGTATACAACATCCTTTCATATGAAAGAAAGAATACATACAAAACATTAAATAGATATTTTTATATTGCATTTATATTTTTTTTATCACAAATACAATTAAAGACATTTATCCTTGTTAATAATATAATATTTATGGAAAGGTATTCTATATATTCTTTCTTTATACGAATGTATTTGTTCCAGACGAAAAATAAATTATTCTGCCAGGACTTTGTTTTCCCATATAAAGTAAGTTGGAAAAGAATTGAATTTATTTATCATAAGTTATAAGAAACTATCTACTATTCTTTAAATAATCAAAAATATTAAGAATTTCTCTAATTCACTTGAGATTATCAGTTTATAACGAAAAAACACTTGGGGAATATATTTTGTTTTTTAATTGGGAGTTTTATTTTGTTTTGAGCCGAAAAACTGAATGCATCGAATAATATATCTAAATACTAAGCAGAACTTTATGCTTCTTAGTGAAGAATATTTTTAAAATCTTAGTAATGCATTTATACTTAACTAGGTAAAAAAATATAAACAACACGTATAATACGTATTACCTACCATCATTTCAGAATACTCAAAATACTGGGTCTGTTTTCATTAGGTTATAGACTTTAAAATACATATGTTTAAATAAAATGTATAAGTAGTATGCAGAGTTTTATATAAAAAAAATAAAATACATTAATGTTTTTGTGAAAAATTAAAAAAAAGGCATTTCGGGGTTTTAAAGCAAAATAAATTGAAGAAAAAAAAAGGATAACAATGAAAAAGGATACATTAATAATAAATGCGATAACAAACCCTGCTTCACATGAAAAATTAAAAAAAAAAAAAGTTTATATGTTAAATTGCAATTAACGAGGTTTTTGTTGAATTTTGTTGAAATAAATGTTTTTTTCTACAAATTGACATTTAAATGGTTGTTGTGACATTAAGTGGTTCAAAAATAATTTTTTTAGTCGTGTACTATAGATCAAAATTTTCCCTTTTCATTCTGATTTTATGATTTAGTTCTTGATGTTTTGGTGCAATAACTAATATGCAGATATGTAGTTGAATTGCTTTTACAATAAAATGCACAAGTAGAATTGCGTTTTGTTCGAAGTTTTTTTTATTTTTTTAAAGGAACCAGCCACCAATATCTTTATCATATCCAAAGGTTCATTATTAATTCAATTCAACATTTTTAACTATTTTTTATTAATTAATCTTCTATTTTCATAATTTATTATATACTATTTAAACTCACATACTTATAAGCTGAAGTCTTACTACGATTTTCTATAAAGTAGATAAGTATATCCCTCCTGTTCATGATTTTAAACAAGAAACCTTATTATGTCTAATATAATTTGAGCGTTAAAAATAACATAAAAATATAATTGTATCTTATAAGTTATAAACTGTGCTAGCTTTTTCTAATTAATAAATTAATGTCAAATTATTCAAGACATTTAATGTTTTTTTTTTTTTATCATTTTAACATAAAAAAAAAACAATTTTATTTCCTTAATTTACATATTTTTAATATTATTTACACATCATTTGGACTTGCATACTACTTATAACTTATAAATACATAATAAGTTTTTAATATATACATAATTGTATAACATAAACTCGCATAAGAAATTTTTTTTTTTATGTAAATATGATGCACGAAGTAAAGTGTACATTTGCATCCTGTTTTAATCGAAATTTCTTCAAATATTTCCCTTCCAGTCTACAAAAAAACAAAAAAGATATTTTTTTTAATCTTTTTTCTTTTTTTTCTGTTTTCTACACATAATTTTTAAATAGAAATTATGTTTTTTATGTTTTTTTTTTTTTTGTTAATACTCAAAACAGCTGAAAAACAAATGATTTTTCCATATATGAAGTAATTTATGTATAACATATATATGTATAAAAAAAAATACTTACATACTTTATTTTTCAAATAATAATCAAAACACAAATACTTACTACTCTGTGTGCTTATATGAAAATAATATTTCATTTTTGGGGTGATTTGAATTTTAGGAAGAAGGAATCCATTGAATCCTGTTTTTAGCACTAATAACTAAGTGATACAAAAAGATACGAATCAAAAGTAAATGCTTCAATCTTTAATAATTTTTCAATGCCAACGATTTTGGGGGCTTTAAACATTAAGATGGAATACATTTTGTTTATCCAATTAACACTAAAGTTTTTCAAAAAAAAAAAATATGTTTTTCCTATAATAAATAACTGCTTTGTCGGCCGTCATGGTGTATTGGTATTGTCATTATCCTACAGTGTGTTCGGTCGTGGGTTCGATTCCCACCTCGGGCTGGAATTTGTGTGAATTTTTCAATTGTTCTATGTGTTTGTGTTGTTTTTTTACTATAAACTATATACTATACATAACAATTCTGTACGTACACACAATTTAATAATGCGCTTAATGTCACATTTAATATTCCTTTTTGTCAAATCATCCTAACGTCTGCAATCTAGGAATCAGTAATAATTTCTTATGGTTTTGTGTTTGATGTGCGCAACACTCGATTGCAGATTTTTTTTCTTATTAGTTTTTTTTTTTCATTTTTAAAATTTCGATTCATTTTTTTTTTTTTTTTTTTTTAACATATTAAGTATTTTATATTGCTTTTCCAATATTCCTATTATTTTATTTGACTTAACATGGAAATAATATTCTCTCGAAAGCAAGAAAGTAAGGTGGAAAGGTTCTAAGGATGTAAAAAAAATATATAAATTTAATATTATATGGACTTTCTAGAATTTTTTTATTCATATAGTTCGTATACTTTATGAATCCCTAATAAAGTATTTCTAATATAAAAAAAGAAAAGTTTTTTTTTAATTAATTTTTATTCGGAATATAATATGTTCACGGTAGTTATTCACGCGCAGGGTCACGTGATAAAAATTTATGGTTACGAGAAACTGAGGTCATGGTTCCTGCAGTCGAGGAAAAATAGACAAACAGTACCCGAAAGGCTTTCCAACGCGTAACCGTAGGTAGGCTTCGAAAAAGAGGCAGCCCCGCAAGGACATGCGAAAAGTCTACAGGTGACGTAGCACTATAGATGAATTACGCAAAAGGGAATGGTAATCACTTAAAAGTTTAAATCGCGATGCAAATGGTTCAATTTATATAAATTTCGTTAAACAAAATATTTATCTAATTAATAAAATCCTAAGAATTGCTGTCAAATTTAAAATTTTATTTTTGTTTCTTTTAAACAGTAGAAACATTCCATTTACTCTCTGTTAAATGTTTTGATTATTTATTTTTTGATAATTTGAAAAACAAAGGAAGCAATTGTTGGCGCACTTTATTTTGATTTGGAGCCACTCAGTCCGAATGGTTTTTTTTTTTCTCTTACAAGTTTCTTGAATAATATACATGTATTTTTTTTTTCAAACGCAATTTATGTTGAAGAAAAATATTTATATAAGAAATACATACAGAGATAGATACGGTAGGTATAAAAAAAATGTTGATATGAAAATAAAATTTATATTAAGTATTTTTATTTGGAAAAAAAAATCAAATTTATAAATAACTTTATCAATTATAAGAATTAATCAAATAATTACACGAACTTTAATTAAAAAAAAAATGGGATATGATGAGTAATATTTTGTTTAAAAAAATATATATGTAGGTACTTACGTACTAAATTGAACATTATTATCTCCTACTTATTTAATCTTCAGTCATAGTCATAATCTATTTTTGGTTCTTAATTAATATTTATTGAACTACATAAATTTACGAATACTTATAATAATAATACTTAGAATTGATTTAAGTAACAAACATTGTTAGGTATTATTTTATAAATTTATAAATTAAAGTGTAGGTATGTTTAGGAGATCACCATTCTGAAGTAATGTTCGCATTATCCTTGAACATTCAAAATCCTGGATTTAGTTTTTCCTTGATTCTTATTTTTTGTGTTTTTGTTCAATTGAAATTCACGAAATAAATTAGATTTAATTATTAGAATCTAGAAGTGAGTCCTTGAAGTGAAACAAACGACATCTATTCCCATCCGATGCTAAATAGATTTCAAATTTTCCCTAAGTACTATGTATGGCGATTGTTTTGAGGCAAATATAGTTAATCGGGATTTTAAATTAAAGAATTTTAGTGAAGAAAAAAAAATCAAAATCAAATACTTTCAATATTTTGTCAAAAACATTTTTATGAAGGAAGTGTTTTTTTTTTTTGTTTTCATTTCCTAGACAAATATTAACTTTATTTTTTTTTTCTTAAAAAAAAGGAAGTTTTCTAGACGGTTTTTCGAATTTTTTTTATTATGTTGAAATAAATTATGTTTAAAAAAAAATTCGTATGGAAGAAATGTGGGAGATTTTGTGACAATATGAGACACAAAATAGCTTGAAAATTTTTAAAAATGTTTTTTTTTGATTGATTATTTTATTTATTTTTTTTTTTTACTTCTAAAAAGGGTTTTTATATTACTTCCTATAATGTTTTGGGACATGGTAAACAATAAAAAAAAAATACATTTTTTGTGGGAAATAAAATTCTTAGAAATTCATATCAAAAAATAATTAAAATAGGGACACAAAAAAACCAGTATTAAATTCAAGTTCAAACTTTGTGAAAATTTACTAAAACACAAATAAGTATTAAGAAGATTCTTCTGCTTTTGATGGTCTTTAATTCGTGTGTATGTAGGATGTAGCTTTTTCCTCCAATTTTTAAATAAAAATTACGGAGTTCTTTATTTAGTACTGAAACTGTGTAAACAGATTAAATGCGTATGCAATTATCACCTCGATTCGATTATCCAGTAGAACTTTGCAGTACCCAAAATTCGAATCTGCCTTTTTTTTTAATTATAAAGTGATTGTAAATCATCACAATAAATTCTTAAGTTTTTTTTTTTTGATTAAACTTTTTATATAGTACGGAACTAGTATGTATTACGAAATTTTTAAATTTCAAGGCTTGTCATTTGAAAAATTAATGAAAAAAAACAAGTATGGAATTTTTTTTTAACATTAAATTATATATTGTACCCCACATTAGATGAAATCAATTCTTGTAACATTTTCTGAATAACTAATAATTCATGTTCATTTAACAACGAACCTTAAAAGAGAAAAATAACATGTAAGTATATTTAAAGTATAAATTGTGAGTGATATAAGTATATAATACAAGTTAATTAAGTAAAAAGGTTCATTAACTTTTAAAAATATTGAATTTCTGCGCGATGCTAAAGTTGTAGATTAAAGAAGAGAAAAATATATTTTTTTTTCAATAAAGTGAAACATTATAGTATAGAGAAAATTTGTTTCGATATTAAATTGCATTCATATTAATTTCTATTATGTGTAATTATTCTAATTTATAAACGATATATTTATTTAAATTTGTGTGTAAGTTACGGTATTATTCTTCTCTTTTTACCCATAATCAAAGTATTGAATTATATTTTCATTAATAATTTTTCATTTATAAAAAATTTAGGTTTTCAATTTTTCGAATATCAATAAATTACTCACTTGAAACTTCAATTAAAAAAAAGAAACGAAAAAGGAAATAAAATTCGAATTAATGATTCAAAAAAAAAAAAAAGAAAAATAAACATAAATTTTTAGTAATTATTTTTGTAATTAAATATGAAAATAAGTATTTCCATGTTATGTTGTATGTTAGAGTTAGAATTTTCAGTTTGATAAATTTGCCAATCATAGTTCTTGTGAAAAACTTGAAAAAAGCTGCCTTTGATACTATACCTTTCAACTAAACTTACGATACTAAATATATACTTACATCTTGTTTAAATAAACTTTTAACAAAAAAAGCTTGCAAAATTACGTTTTATTTTAGATTTTAATAAAATTTCAATGTTAAAACTATTAATTATTATTAATAATATAAATTCGAGATATAATTAATATTATAATATAATAATTAATATATTTATCATTTTTTAAATGAATGCGGGTTCGCATGCTTCATTGTTATTTAAAAAATAAAATAAAAAAATTATAAATTCATTAACAGAATGGCTATTAAAATTTTTATTAATTTTATTTATTTATTTATGTCTATATTATTTAAGTAATATAATTTATAAAGATAATTATCTCTAAATTTAAATAAAAATATTTATGTGTGGTAATTTATAATTGAAAATAAAAAAAAAAAATCAAATTAATTTTTACTTTGTACATTGAACTAAAATGGTTTATTGGCGTCAAAATATTATTGGTAACACTAACACTAAATTCTTACTTTATAATTCACGAGTTCGATTGTAAGAAAATATAAATAACAAATTTATAAACTAGATTCTTTTGAAGTATGATTAAGTGACTAGTATATGAAGCCGAGTCGTCAATTTAAATATATAACAATATAAGTATTCGATTATTAACTAGCATAAGTATAGTTTTTTTTTTTATTGACTTGGATTCTGAAATATGTGCCAAATAAAATGGTTGGTCAAGTAATTGTGACACAAAATGCGTGCACGAGATTTTCCCAAGAAAATCATCTTCTCAAACCAGTTCCCTCATAATCAATACCTACAATATTCATTTGCCAACGAAAAAAATTAATGTTAATTACTTAATTCTATTTTTACGTTTTTAGTTGTTATTATAATGAAAAAAATAAAAAACATTTAAACAAGTTGTGTTTATTTATTTCCCATTTTGTAATTTTCTTTTAAAGTAAGAAATTATGTCCCCCTGAGGGCACAAAAAAATTAACATTGATTTTTTTTTATATAGTATGTATATAAATATGTATGAAAATTAAAATTTAATTTGGAAAAAAAAATAATAATAATGAAATTCTTCATTCAAAAATTATTGAGTATGGATCGTTAAAAAAAAAAAAATTGTCTGTTTTAATAAAATAAATGTTAAAAAAAGAAATGAAAATCAAGTTTTATAGATAAAATTATATTTATTTACTTCGCCGCGCCACCTATCTTTGGACTCAATAATCGGTCAGTGACATTTATTATTTTTGAATCATATTTCATCGAATTTTTATTTATTTTGGTTTTTTTTTTTCTGTCTCTTAATGTATTAAGAAAAGTTTGGGTGTTTTTGAAAAAAAAAATATATATAGATATATAGATTTGAATTTATGTTACCGATAAAAATAAAAAGATAAAGAAAAATCTTATTTTTTTTCTGGATGTTACAATTTTACAGTTAATATTATTATCTGTAATATTTATTACGAAAATTGATAATAAAATTTATGTTGTAAATGAACTTACAAACTATTCTGCTCTCGTAAATAAATGTATACAATGAAAAAAATTCTGAGATTATATAATTGGTAAGTAATAAAAGATAATCAAAAATATTGTAATTTAGTGATAAATAAATATTAAAAGATATTAACTGTTTTTTTTTTTTTTTTTTTTAAATTATGGTTATATTTACTATTTTTTTTTACCGCCCAAATTTTTCAAATTGTATTTTTAAGTGAGTTACTGTTATTTTCAAAATTATGATTTTAAATTTAAATATTTTAATTTTTTTTTCTTTTTTCATTCAAAATTCTCAATGAATGAATCTTTATGTTGAATGCTTTCAATCAGATGTTACAGAATAATAACTCTTAAGACATCTGATTAATATTCGTAATTAAGTCTTATGTTGGGTTTACACGCTCATGCAATTTACACAAGTCGATTTGTGTATGCAAATTTGTACAAAATGAATTGAATTGTGTTAACGTTTACACGCTCATTCTACTTTAAAATTTTTTATTTATATTTGAAATAAATGCAATTATTGAAGACAATAATATACTTAGTCTTGAATTTTACTATTTTTTTTTTTTGTTGATGTGTCCGAAAAATATACGTATTCGGAAATAAATAGGTAATTGAATATAGGTATAACGCAGTTTGTAATGTTACATCAATATTTATTTCGTCTGCTTCTAGGTAAATTTTTTTTTTAATATTATAAAATTTTTTTTTTATTAAAATTTAAATAAGATTAAAGAATTAAAATAATAATTTTTCATGCTCCTCTATATATGTACAGTGTACATACAACTGACTGGTCATTAAATTTCTTTTGATGAAAAAGTTAAAAAGGAAATGAGGGCTTAGGTATATTAATATTGTATATTTGGATAGAAAAAAAAATTTTTTTTTTTAAGTATACTCGAAGATTATTAAATTTTCAAAAAGAAGGATGTGAAAAAGAAGTTTTTTTTTTATCCTAGTTTTAATAAGGGATTTTAACGTTAAATCAAATACAACATTCGATCTACTTTCATTAGAGAAAGTAAATAAGAAATTTCTCATTTTATATTCTTATAAGTTACACCCTCATTTAATACCTTTACACTCCGTTTTGAGACGTTACAGAATGAAAAGCGTATCGGGAGCTTCTGGGGAGCAAAAAATAAGAGTAAGTATATACTCTAAAATACATTCAAAACTAAAATACGAAAAAAAATTTTTTTTTTCGTTTTCGAAGCAAAAAAAAATTGTATTAAATTTGTTGTTAAAAAAAGAACGGAAAAAAAAATCATTAAATTGAATTATTTTATGCGACACTGTATGGAAAAATATATAAATAAAGAATATTGTTCTTGTTTTTCATTTATATACAAAATGTTGCCCTCGTTCTGAATAATTTTTTTTTTAAACATAACATAACCCAACGGAAAATTAAATATAGTTTCGTTCTTACAAAATCCTTGCATTGAAAACATTTTCAAATTGGATGTCTATTCATAAAGAGTCTTACTGCAGGAGTTGAATGTTTATTCAACTCATCTTTCAACACAATATCAAAAGGTTGAAAGATTTATTGAAAAACACTGTCAACAACATTACAGACCATACCAGTAATTTATAAGTTGGCCAATTCAAGTTGAATATTCAATTCGTCTGTATCATGCTTAACTAAGTATTTCAAACTTTTCATTCAAACATATTAAAAAAAATAACACAGCCTTAAAAAAATTTTAGCTTTAATTTTCAATGATGTTTATTTAACATTCTAAACTATCACTTCCATTCCAACAATTATATTCAATAAGCGGTGACAGAACTGCAGATCTGTATTAGCTAGCTATGACAATATTTATTTATTCCTTTTGGGTTTATTTTTATTGTTCTTTTTATACATGTACATCTTATGTACGATATAGGTACCTATTTTAAAAAAAGGATTTCATGCAGCACGTTATCCTTATTTGATTCCATTATGTATTAAAATAACAAAAATTTCTAATGGAAAAATATTTTTTTCTATTGTGCACAGCACTTAGTTCTGAATTTGCATGCAATGTTGATAAATTTATTTTATTTTTTTGAATCAATGAACAAAATTTTACCAGTAACTAAACATTAATCAATAAGCTTGCCAAAAAATAAATTTTCTCATCTTCAGATATTTGGAAATATAATAAATTTCATGGACAATAAATGTATAAAAATTAGCTTGAAATCTGAAACTACTTATTTCAATAAATCAATGTTATGTACCTAATTCATTAGATAATGTTTTATTATGAAGTAATTTTACTCAGTAAATAAATTGTAACTAGTTTTTAAAAATAAAGGAAGTATTTCTCTGTAAGAAATGAGAAATTTACTTCTAATTTAGTGTAGATATGATTTATGAGACTACAGTATTACTTATATAGTAAACTAACGTTTTTATAGTAAGTACTTAATAGGTTTATTTTAGTAGGTAAAATAATTCTGGTTTTCTGAATTTTATGTAATTTTTGTTTAAACAACAAATATTAGCAATTTATAAAATCAGTCCACAAACAATTTTATTTTGTGTAACCTTTTTTTTTTTTCTTTTTAAATTTTTATTAGTGGCAATCATAAAATATCAATGTTACAAATATATGTGTAGCATATTTTTTTTCTCATAAACTTGATAATTTTTTTTTCTGTAATTATTTTTGCTGTTTTTAATTAAAAAACCACAATTTGACTTTCTATATTTTTTACAACCGCCCGCCACAAAATATATTGATTGAATTCTTAAACCAAATGTAAAAAAAAAAATTATTGATTATTTATCTTTTTTATGTACTTAGTTTTATTTTTTGATAAGTAAGTAAAAATATTTATGCTCAACTTAAAAAAAAACTTTTTCATTGAAATTTCAATCAATTTATCAAATTACTTAAATTTTGCGGAATTTATTTTACATAAATATTTGAACATATAAATGGTTCCATATAAATAATAACTAATGCCTTTTATTTTGAAAAAAAAAAAAAAACAAATACAATTTCCCCATTTTTGTTGTTTTAATTTTTTTTTTTTGTCAAATATATATTTGACTTTGGTCGGGGTTTAATTATTGTATTATTATTGAAAAATATATATATATATGTACTTATATTGAAGTAAAGGTATGATAATGGAGAGCGATAAACGAGAAGAAGAGCTGCGATATTGCGATATCCTTTTCTTTATGCGATATCTTATCTAAAAACTCTTTCTATTTAAAAATTGGATTGGAAAATAAAATTATAATCTAAAACTATTTTGAGAGAGGGAATATATACTTACCTACATACATTTATTTCCTTTAAAAAATCAGAAATTTTGCAATATTTTTAAATATCAAACTTAAAATTTTATGTACTTATGTTTAAGTTTTTGTTATTTACCAATAAGTAATTTAAAATTTAATGACCGCACCAACCACGTATACTTACTTATAAATATACATATGCATTCATTATGGTCATATATATTATAAAAAACATCATTTCAACTTCAATTTCATTTATTTATTTACCTAAGTATGTTAAAATGTATAGAGAATGCGTTAAGTGTTAAAATACCACACAAAAAAAAAGACCTAATGAAAATTCTGTTAAAAATTTTATATAGGTATGTATAGTTAAAAATTAATTTTAAACAATTATAAATTTCTCTGCAATAAATCTTTTTTAGAAATAGTTTGATGTCATTTTTTTTTAAGAATTAGAAATTTTTTTTTTTTTTTTTAAATAAGATTATTTTGTGGTAGGGTCTTCAAGATTTTTTATTTTAATACATTTAACTTTAAAATGTATCTATCTTAAATGAGATTCTATTATGTTGGATCTATTTGGGTATAAATATTATTTTTCATTTTATGATCCCATTTAATGTTGCATCGTTATATGAGGAAAAAAAAATCTATGCGGGAATTAAAGAAATAATAATATCAATGTAAATATGTTGAAAACACCATTAAAAATATTTTATTGAATTCTTCGTAAAATAAACTCTTTGAAGTTCAATTGATAATTCTATAACTTATGTGAAATCTAATTTTATCAGAAAAACAAACCCATACACTAACGCTCTTCACACAATCGCTTTTAGGAATCGAAATATGACTCAATGACACTATAATATTCATTATTTACGTGAATAAAAATTTTGCAGTTTTAAATTGCTTGTCAAACAGTCTTTCGATCAGTCGACTATAAACTCAAATAATAAATGATATGAAGGAATTTTTCAACTCGAATAAGTAAAGTTAAATAATGCCCAATTTATTATACATATCCAATCGTAATTTTCTGAACATTCAATTGTTATTCTATAAAATAAAATTTACCAGTACGTAAAAATATTCATATTAACTATTTTCGAGATGGTCACACATTTTATAGCAAGTTTTGCAATTTTAATTTTCTGCCAAATAGTGCTTTCATCGACTGTACACCGAAATAAATTTCTTCATTAGCTCACTGAAGTGCCCAGGGAAAAGCAAAAAGAAAAATATATATATTTAAATTTCTAGAAGAAGATAAATTTTACTTCTTATCAATTCTCTTTATAAAAATTACATTACTAAATTACAAGCCACATATTTTTATCCTATTTATATATTTTTATCTATTATAAGTATATTTCATTTTGCGGAAGGAAAATTTTAATAAAGAAAAATACAATAATTTCATAATTGAAATGAAAAAAAAAAAGAAAATTTCCACATCTTCTGAACTATAAATGAAATTCAGTTTATGTATTTGCGAAAAAAAAATTCTAGGAAAAATGTGCGTAACTAAAGAGAAGAATTAAGAATATAATAATATAGAAATATATAAAGTTGGTTGAAAAATTCATATATTATTCTATACTAATATGTACTAATATTTTTAGATTTATAATAATACTAATATTTTTAGATTTATATTATTTGTATGATCAAGCCCCTTATTGACATTCTAAATTGTTACAACATAAGTAAGTACTTATGAATAATTAATGATATCCAAAATAATTCATGAACAATGTCAATATTTGTTTATAAAATAAAATAGAGAGAAACTATTTATCTGAATTTCATTGATATGCCAAAAGAAACGCTAATTACGTTGTTAAATTTAACAGTGAGGGAATTCGTACAAAAAAAAAATATCATGAGAAATAAGATAATGGTAAAAAATCAATAGAGCCAACCCAAGACTTTCTTATATTCTTTTTTTTACATTAATTTTTTTTTAATAGGAAATCAATGATCGGGTTGTGCAATATTGCTCACCTTATTGTGCATGTAAAAAATTGTCTTAGTTAGATTCAATTTAGACATAAAATATGCTTTAGTTTAAATTTACATTTTGAGAATTTTTTTTGGCTTCCAAAAATACATATTAACTATAAGAAAATTTTATTGAAATTTTAATCTTAAATAATATTTTCAAATACCAATTTTCTTTTCTTTTTTTTTTTGGCAAAAAAGTAGCTTTCTTCTAAGTCATTTTTATTTTCCCATAAATTTCTATTATAAACAAATATCTATTATGTTTTTTTTTTGCAAGTAGCATATTTTCACTTAAAAAATTCATACCATACTATCAAAAAATCTCTTTAAAATTGGTTGGAAAAATAGAAAAAAAATACTCAATATACATAGAAGAATATAACAAGATATTATCAGTAAATAGAGTTCATTGAAATTATATTGGAATAAAAATTTACCATAGGATCTTATTTTATTTTGATTGCCCCTTAAAGGCAAAGAACTTTTTGAAACATAGATAAGAAAAAAAAAAAAACTAAATTTCTTTAGAATTATTTAATGTGTGGATATAACTAATAATCACAAAAACATAAACAAACATATTGAATAAAAATATTCATTTATTAAAGGCATTCTGAAAATTCGACAGAGGCTGAAAAGAATTTTCTGACTCCGAACAGTATGAATATTAAGAGAAGATGCTCAACTTCTTAACCGTTCATGAGCCATTCATTGATTGTCCAGAGATTCTCACTTCTCAGTAGAGTTGAATAAGTTGATTATCAAATGCAATATTTTTTTCCAATGGACACTGAACTACTAATGAAATTTATTAAAGATTTGATTTCCTTCCTTAATAAAAATATTTATGCTAGCAATAAAATATATTCAAGGAATTGAAACATTATTCGTGATAGTAGTGGCCATACAAAATATATATTCAACAGCAGAGTATTTAGCTACTTAATTAATTTATCTTGAATAGATTTTAGTGAATATCATGAGATTTTTTGAAACCAAATGAACACATTCTAAACATTTTAGTACTATAATATATTATTATTATTATTATTATTTAGTTTATTACAATAATACAATTTTTATAAGAAACTTAATTCTAAAGCTCTAACTGCTATACTATAATATAATTTAGTTCTGAAACATTGAAAGTGAAAGCTAATTTTTTTTTGGATCCAGTTCAAACGTTGAAAGTTCTTATTGTCAATGAAGTTTGTTTTAAAATGAATGAATTTAAACTTTGGTTCTCATTTATTTTTCATCTTGTCTGTTTCTTTTTATTCTAAACAATTTTAAAATCCTCCATTAAAAGTTTAATTTTTGTGAACAAACTAAAACCACACAAATTGTTTCAAAAATTGGTACATAAATATGCAAAAAGAATTGCGAACGTGCTGTGTCAAATAAAAAGTCCCTATCTAATTATTTTACAAAAAGGAGTTTCGCGAAAAAAAAAAAATAGATAAGTATTTGATCCCGCTGTGAGTATTTACTTGACAATTTGAATCTAAATTTCACATAATATTTTTATTTAGTTTCTATGTTAATTTTAGGCTATTTTATATAGGTTTCGTCCGTCACTAGTCCTACACAAATTCCTACCCTCCCAATGACTCATCTTCAAAATTAACTCTCATTTCAGCATAATCTCGTACATATATATATTTTTTCTTTTGAGAATTTGTTTATAAAGAGTGTCTGTCTTTAGTAAAGTCACGACGACAGCAAAATAAAAAAAAAAAAAATTTAATAAAAAATTCTTTTTATTTTGGACAAGTTTGAGTGGCAACTACTTAATCTAATAACGAGAAAATTTGTAGGGGGAAAAAAGAGGATACCACCATATAAATACATAAATAATATTCCATAACAAAAAGAGTCTCAAGTATAATTCTGCAGTCAATAATAATTAGAATAAATAGATAATTGTGGGATAAAATTGATGGTGAAGTCATTTTGAATGCATTGCTAATGGATTATTATAATAATGTACGAGAGTATGTTGTACATATAATATAAAATATATTTAGATCTATATTTATTTGTAATATAAACATATAATAAAATAATGTATTGTACAATGTACATGCACATAAATACATAATATATATACTTGCTTAGTTATTTAGTCAGATGTATACATTATTTAATGTATTATATTTTTATTAAAAAAAAAAAAATCATGTTCAAAAAGAGATAAAAAGGAAATATATACATTACGTAATTACTTTAAGATATTGTTGTTTTATTTTTTTTTTTATTATTTAAGCGATATAGTTAATAATGTATAACTATATATTGAATAATTTAAAATTGAAAAAAAAATATTCTTAAATAACTAGTTTTAAATTTAAAAAAAATATATCGAAACAATATTTTGAAAATAAGGTATAGTATATATGTGAAGGCATATTTTTGGACAGCTCAAAAATCATGATTATATGTTTCCAAAGAATTATAATTCATTTGTATTTAGTACTTATGTATATAGTATTTTTGCAATGGAAGTTTTGAACTCTGTCCATTGTACAATTAGAATTTAAATTTAGCGCTTATTCTAAAAATGTAATCTTTTTTAGCATAGTTTCAAATTTTTGTTTTGGATGGGATTGTACATTTCGAGTGTCACATCCATAATAATATATTGTAAGGTAACAATTTCCTGAAAAAGTAATATCGCTAGTGACATGGTTTCCCAAAACCGCAATATACTTTGTTTTAACGTCTCTTTCTTCATTTGGATCTACTATTAATTTTTTTTTCTTATTTGCGATTTAAACTTTAAAATTAAAATTTTGGAAAAATAACTAAATAACTAAGTTCCAAATCAAAATTAGAGCGCACTTTTTTTTGTACAAAATAAAATGTTTGTTTTCATTTTTGTTAGAAACATTAATATAGAAAATAAATTAAACTTTCTTTTCTTTATTATTTCTTCTTCTTCTTAAGATTGCGTGAGTTCAGATTTTGATGATAAAAACAAAAAAAAAAAATTAAAATAAAAGAGAATAACCAATCCTATTTTTTTTTTTTTATTTTCCGTATAAATGATAATCGTCAATAATCACACACATTTACCGTATAGATGTGTAATAGTTAATCAAATACTTAATCAAATTAATTAATTTTTTTTTTCAATAGCTGATAGTGTGCAGTCGTTTTTTAACTACATAACCTAACTCGATAGTGTTGGCACAAGAATTTTAAGAAATATTGTCATGTCTACGTGTTTCCTATTACAGGAAAATATTTAATAAATTCGATTTCTGAAACTATCCTCATTGTCTTTTATAAGCTTTAGATCTGTGATTACCATTTTTACAACCATTTTCTTGCACCCGCCATATCACGTCATATAACTACCGGCAACGTTTTAAAAGTCCTGATAACTACATATTTCAAAGTTCAATTTTAAATTATCTTGATCTTGATTAGTTAAGAAAATTTTAAACAATTTTTCTTTACTTTTACGAAAGATATTTTTTGTGAAGTTATACTCTTTGGCAAACATGTTGCCACAGCACTGTGTATATACGTACTTTTATAGTAAAATACATTTGTTTATAAAATAAATGAATTTTCATGTTTAATTTTTCTAAGTAGTTCATCAGAAAAAAAAGTTCACTTTTACGATAAAAAATTCATTAACATTTCAAATTCAAAAGAATTGTTGTAAAATTTTTCTTTTCGCAAAAAAAGCAGACAAAGTTTTTTTTTGGTCTATTTTCATTTTTCTCTTAAAATGACTTATGAATTATGAATGAATATTTAATAATGGCTCCTTTAATGGATATCACAAATAAAAAAAAAAAGAATCAGCCACAGACGGAAAATAAAGTTTAGGAAACGTATATTCATTTTTCTAGTTTTGAATAATAAAAGAAAATAACTATATCCCTAAAAGCTTATTTTTTTTCTTCAGTGAGATGATATAAATATACTAAACTGTCTACGAGTTAGAGGCCAAAACTAACTCACATAAATATAAAAAACAGAGACAATTTGAATATTTATTGAGTAATCTTTTTTTTTTTTCAATATGTATAAAAATCTAATTTATCTTCTGTTCTTTGTTTGTTTTTCGTTCTTCCATATTGAAAAATACTTAATAAATAACAAAACGATATTATTAATGATTAAAAAATGTTCAATTTAAATACTGTACAACAAAATAGTACACTCAACTGCTTAGAGATTGCAATTTCTGTAGATTAAAATAAAAAAGCCATAAAAAGTTGAAAATAAAATCTGTCATTCTTCTTAAAACATCTGAATATTGAAGCATTTATAAGACTTATTGCTGAGATAAATCCAAAGTGCGACTGAATGTTAATAAAATTTAGATATGAAAGTTTATGGGAGACTTTGAACTTTTTTTTGACAGTACATGTTTTTCGCACACATCACTTTAGTATTTCCCTTTAAATGAATATAATGTACTTCTAAGTTTAAAATTTTAATTTGATTAAAATTTATTAACATTTCTTGAGAAGAAATTTTCAAGACTCGATTTAATGCTTGCAGTTGCAATTAAAAAAAAAAAACACTTCTTTCGACTCACTTATAATTTGAAAGTACTTACAAATACAATTTTCAGAATTTTTTTTACATTTTTTAATTCCATTAAATTCACAATAGAAGACCTAGACTTATAAATATTTTTAAAATTAATCATGAATAATGAAAATAAAAAAAAACAATTTCCTAATTCTGCTAACAATTAATAACAATTTTTATATTGGCTGTTTTATTGAATGCCGCGTGATGACGGCCGTCTTATTTTAGCTTTATTAAATCTTTTAATAATTTTTTTTTGTTTATTCAACGTCAATAAATCTTTTTTAATTCCAAATTTAATGAAAAAAAAAAAACTTTCAAAACATTTAAAAATATTAAAAATAGAAAATCTGATATGTCTATATAGTATATTGTTATAGTGCAAAAAAAATATATTTTCTTACATTTCAATTGGAATTAAGCTTATAAGTTTGTTTATTTTTTTGTTTTGATGACTAATATAAGTCACGTATTTGGTTATTTGTGTACATTAAGTACTTGACCAGATCCTACATTCCATTACGTATTTTTTTTTTTATCTTTTTAAAAGCTAATATACACATACCTATGTTATGCCTATTTAGTTTTGTTTACCAACATAAATTGAATGCTTAAATAAAAATTAAAAAGAAAACCTTTACAAATAGTAAAATATAAGTAAAATAGTAAAATTTGTTTTTTTGTTTTTTCGCTGTATAATCCAAACTTTCTCAATTAAGCATTCATTGAAATATTTCTAATATGTTTGATAAAAAGAACAATGTGAATGCTTAGATCAGGTGAGCAATTGAAAAATTCATACAAAATTCCAACTCGCCTTAGGAAAATAACAATATATCCACAAATTCACCATGACGGCCGTCGAAATTCAAAGATAAGATGTTGTCCATTTGAATGTTTAAGTTTTTCAGTTTAAAAATTAATAAGTTATTGTTTTTTTATGAATCATCAAAAAATTTATATGTTAAATTTATCTATAAGACCAAACTTTTATTATACTTAAAAAATATTTTTGTTTACATTTACAAATAATATATGAATATATTATAATGAGTATATATTTCTGTATATAAGTATTTACTTTTTTTTGTGCAAAATTAGCTTTTTCTGCTTTATTCTATTTATTTTAATGAAATCTCATTTTTGATCAACCGCATCTTTTCTCTTATCCCTATTATAAATTTGGTCAAGAGGATTTATTTAGAATCATTTAAGTGTTAAGATTATTATATTTTTTAAATTCTTCGTCAATATCCTCTGAAATAAATTATTTTTAATAAATAAAATTACATTAGATTCTCTATAAAATTTATTTTATATAAGTGACCTCATATTTCAACTTAAATAAGTATTTCTATTGAATTTTTATAATTTCATTTTATTTTATTTTTTTAAGATTTATATGTTAGCGCAGTTCTTAAAAAAAATCACATATCATCGTTTGCCATATATATTCTACACATATTTTTTTAAATGTATTATGTAGTTATATGTACTTATATAACAAAAATAAATATAGGTATATTAATGTGAAAGCTTTTGTAATGTAATTGAACTGATCTGAATCATAATATGATTGTAATAATAATAATGCTATGAGCAAATTCACGACGACCGACGTCAAATTACTTTTTGACTTTGAAATAAAAATTATTATAAATCATTTTGACCTCTGTGTACTAATAAAAAAAATAATAATAATATGCATATCTACATTCTACATATTTAAAAATTTAATTTTTTATCAGAGGTTTTTATAAATTTTTTACCGCAAACTACGAAATTTCAAATATGTACTAAGTATATGTCCTAAAATTGTTTTCAATTAAATTTTTACAATAGTTACACTGAATAAAGATTTCCAAATGATTGAATATGAATAGACTGAATATGTTTTAGTACATCGATTAAAAGAATATTCTGACAAGACTGGCTATTGTGAGGGCGATCAGTCAAAGTATAATATATAATTTTTAACTAAACTATTTTTATTAAAAATTTCTGTTAGGAATAATTTTTATTATTTTAAATTAATTTAAATTTTTTATTTTCAGGCATCCATGGACTTACCACCGGATAAAGCAAAATTATTAAAGAATTATGATGATGAAAAAAAATGGGATATTATATGTGATCAGGTATGTTCAATTTACATAAGTTATTTATAGTTTTTGATTTCAACCCTAATATTAGAATATCAATTGGATCAAAATACTAACTACCAAATTTCTGTTTACCTTCAGAACTCAATTGTATACATGCATCAATTTAAAAAAAGTTTATCCTGCGTTTGATAATGCAATTCATTTTCTCATAATATTAAAATATAATTAAAAATTGAATACGTTAAATTGTTAGAAAATTATTTTTTATTCGTGATAAGAATTTTTATCACTTACCGAAATTTATACTTTTAAATGTGCCAGATGTTAAAGTTGAGATATAAAACAAAATGTAACAATAAATAAGTGTTTCGATAAGCAAGCTTTATCGTTTATTTGTAGGAAACGAAATAAATTGCTTAAGCGATTTAATTTTCTTGTATTCCGTAATTCATGAAATTGAACAGACTCATCTTGTTCTTGACGATAAGAATTTTTGTTTTACTAAACAAAAGATCCAAGAAAATATTAATCAATTAAATTTCTGAGTTGTTCAAAATTAATGAATTTTGAAAAGTTTTAAGATCATTGATTTTAATAATTATTAATTCTCTGTGTCAAAAAATGACATCAATATAATTGTTTATCAATAAAGCCTGATCTCGGTCACACAATTTCACAGTATGATCAATAAATTATGTTACGTTTTCTTTTATATATAATTTTGTTTTGAACAAAAGATGAATAAACAAAATATAAAAAATAAAATAAAAACAAATTTTTTAATCAAAGTTTGTATGAGACTTGATTACAAATTGTTTGCAATTGTACAACATAATGCATTTTGACAAAGTTCATTTGTTGCCTGAAGGAAAATAAAACATATAATATATAAGTTATGCATATTTACTCCTACACTAAGGAAAAACGACCGACGTATCTGTATTATTGATTTTTTATTAGTAGATAGTAATTGAATCTAAACAATTATTACGTTCAACCAAATATTCGAGTTCAATTTATTTTAATTATAATTAGCTTAGATAATTAAAAATTAGTGCAGAGAGGAGTATGAAACTGGAATTTGTCTCGCAGTTATATTTCCTCATCTAGGAGTCATTTTCTGAAATTTGCTTTAGATGGGGAACTGAAAGATATGTTGCGTGTTGTAGTTTAATTTAAAACTAATGAAAAAGGATAAATTGACAAACAAGATCAAATAAACGGAAAGTTTAAAAAAAAAAGATTAAAAATTTTCGTAGTTTTAGAATATAGAATACAAAATTAAGTGAAAACGTCTTTTTTCTTTAGCATGGCAGTATAAAAAATCCATTGTATTTTTATTTTCTTAATGGAATAACAAGTTGAGAATGTGGCTCATCCCACACATCAAAACAACTTTTTAAAGTTAAGAAAGAAAACAAAAAATGAGCTGAGCCGATAATTTAAAGTATTTTTTTTCTGGGTTGTAAACAGACTAGTTTTTTGTATGAAATATAATTGCATTTAAAGATTTATTTAATTAGACTCAATGAAATAAATAAATATGTACGTTTTATGTGTAATGTTAAAAAAAAAACTCCGCGCAAAATATTATTTCGGTCTAAACTTATATGCACCTATAATATAATAAAAAGCGCGTAGATTTATTTCTATGATATTTTCTTTATGTGCCAACTATATTCCTCACTCAATTAAATTTTACTTTATTTTATAAGGGTGGATCGGTAGAATAAATTTGAAATTGACATATACAAGTATATACACCTACATTGGTTTCATTGACTTCATTCTTTTTTAATTAATTTTTTGATGGGGAATTCGGGAAGCTTATTGGAAACTTTCGATTATAAGCTGTTTATAAAATGGTCCAAAATTGAAATCAATAGAGAACACAACTGGGGTTTTTTTAACTTCATAATATTTAAGAAGTTGAGAATTTATTAACGTAAAAATATTGTGTCGCGGCTTGAACTTATTGCCGCACAAATCTTTTTCATTTTTATTAAATAAATTAAATTTTCTGTCAAATTAATTTAACATAGTTTGACCTAGTTCAGATCACTTAAATATGTTTAAATTTTAGTTTTCGTCCCACATAGTTTAAAAGTTGTTAACAAAAAAAAAATAAAAATATCAAAACTAACAATTTTTATGTCAAAATAAATTTTTTTATCTTTTTTACCATTATTATTTTAACATCGATTTATTTTTATTTGCCTCAATAAGGAAAATAGATATTTATTTTTTTAATTTGTTTAGAATTTATTATCCACTTTTTTCTCAGTTCTTACAAAACTATTTCAATTTTTAAAGTGAAAGAACGCCTCCAAAAAGAAACTGTTTTATCGAACAAAATTATTTTCTTTTTAAATCAATTTCAATATTAAACATTTTTTTTTTGTATTTCATTTTTAATGAAATTTGCATAAGATATTTGAATCTTTTTACAGTGTTAAAATTACCGCTTTTAAGTGTATTTTTTTTATCAAAAATTGTTAATTTATTATTGCAATTTTGTCTCAAGGGCATTCATTCTCACATAGTTTCATAATTTCGCTACTTCCATTGATTTCTCCATCGAAGTTTTTCTATCTAAAAGATATGTTTCTCTTATTGTCGGATATTGAAATTTTCCATTTTAAATTGAATATACGATTACAAAAGGGGTATCAATTCAAATTTATAATTTTTCTAAGAAAAAATATATCGTGCTCACCTAAGTTCTTTGATTGTCAGTTTATTTTTTAGAATTATAATAAAATCAGAAATCTTATTTAAGGCCACCATAAATCCTTTACATTTAAATTTGTTTTCATTCCTATAATTAAACAAATTTTGACGAGCATCATACATAACTTTGTTATAGCGAATCCATTTCGTTACTCCAAGTAAAATTATTTTAAAGTTCCTCGCGATAACGTAGAATTTGGTATTACAGTGAGGTTAGCAAGTTTTTCTATAAGTCTTCCTTTTGTTAATGTTATCAACATAATTTAATTTTTCCTATATATACGATATCTAAGATATTGATCATATTTTTCATCTGTATGTATGTGCAACGCAATGCTAGTAGAATGATATTTGAGAAAAAAAAATTTAATTAGAAACTAAGTAAAAATGTTAACACCAGTAGAAGATAGAAAATGAAAATAAAAAAAAAAAATAATAAATTTATGGAAATAATAAAAACATTGTGGAGAGATTTTTTAGATTCCTCTTCTTGCTTGCATATATACTTATACATTTACTTTTTTTTTCTAAAAATAGAGAATCGTAGGCTCACATCTCCGTATCTTATTATTATTTTTTTTTATTTTTATTTTATACTTTTTAAACTAAAATATAACATAACAAAAATATCATCATAATTCTGGAAAAAAAAAAAAAGTTGTAATACAAGAAAATGCAATTCCATTGAGGAAAACTTGAATTAACCACAATAAAAATATATAAGCATAAATTCCTTGAAAAATAATGGGGAGATAAAGAATTAGTTATAAGAAAATGATTTAGATTTCTTTTTGTATTTTTGCAAATTTATTAAAGAAAATATTTTTTAACAGAATATAATATAAAATTAAATTAATAATGATTAATGACATTTTGTCAATTTAATAATTTTTTTTTGCTTAAACGAACTTAAAAATAATAGAAATAATATTTAGAGTATTTATAAATGTCATAATTGACGTCTAGAAATAAAACAATAAAATTACATAATCCTCTTTATAATAGTGTGAACGGCCGTTTCTTGTTCTATGATAACCCATCATCATGGTATGATGAAAAAAACCTCTAGTAAAGATAATTGAAAACATTTTGTTGCGTTCACTAAGACACAAATCGTATACAACTTTTTATTGGGGTTAAACACAAAAGTAAAGTTTGATTAATAATACATGTATAACACTCTATGGGAAAATTGTTAGGAAAATACAATTTAAAATTTCAGCTGTCACTATTTACAAAAAGTTAATAACAGATTTTTTTTTTTTGCTCCAATTAAGTAAAATAATTGCTGGTTTTCTCATTATTAATTTTTTTTTATTTCTATTTCAACAAGAATATTAAATTACAATATAATCAATTATTAAATTGCATTAATAGCGATTTACAGAAAATTATTGTTATGGATTATTAAAATAAAAAAAAAAAAAATTTAAATTGTTGATTGTGAAAACATTAATTTTTGTAAATATAATTAATTAAAAGCTTTTTGCACAATTTTTTTTTGCAACTATTTTTTGGCGGTTTTAATGATTTTTTTTTGATAATCAGAGGTTGAAGTAATAAGTAGTGGTGAGTAATGTAAAATAACTTAAAAGAACTATTACATTTTCCTGGAACGGTTCCAAATTTTAAAATTGCTGGAACGGTTCCATGAAATATAGCAATTTTTAATCCGTTCCAATCGTTGGTTGTTTCTTACATTTTTTAAAACAAATTAAACAACAATTAACTAAAAAATAATAATTTTTGGTGAATTTAGGTAGAGTGGGTTGTGTTTGTGTCATTAAAAGTATACCTAATTGTTCTGAATATATTTGGGTCTACAAATTAAAATTTATTTTAATACCTACTCTACAAATATGAATGCATCACAATTTGATACTTTGTTCTTTAAACTGAGTATTTTCTTCGTTCCAGTTATAGGAGTAAGAAATATAGAGAATAATACAGTAGAGCGTCAATATAATAAGTACATAATATAACAAAATGAAAGTTATTTTCAAATCATTAAAAATTATGTTTATTGTGAGTCGATTTTTATAAATTGAAATTTTAATTTCTGTTCCATATTTCAAAGATAAAAAAAAAAATTATTTTTATCTTTTTATTGAGTTAATTATTTTTTTTTTTTATTATTATTTTTGGCCGATGTTAACTTGAAATCCAATCTGTGTCAATTAATACTTAACATTAATTTAATATTTTTTCATCTATGAGACAAAAGTAAAATCAATGCCTGAACTTTTATTTTCTACAATCTACATTATTAATTGATTAATGGGTTCAATCAAATAACATTCACAAAATGATGATGATAGAGTCTGGCGATGACATAATAGATCTTTTTTGCACAAAAAATTTCAATCTCGTAAAATATATTTAATTGTAAAGATTTTTTTGTAATACCTACGTCGTCAAAAACTTTATCGAAACATTTAACGTTAAAAGCTAAATGTACGTGTTCAACCGGGCTTAAATTTTGAAGACGGAAATTATAAAAAAAATTATAATCCAGAAATAGCAAAAAAAATGCATTAAATAATGGAGAAAATAGCCTTAAGTTTTATATTAAACGTGTCGAGTCGTTAAGACTATTATCTCAACTTTGAAATTAATTTTTTTTTTATTAATACATTGTTCAATGTCCCATATTTAGTACAATGTGGTTTTGTACAAATAAAATAAGCAATCATAATAATAATAAAAATATGGCTATTTTTTTGAAAAAATTTTACATCTTGCAATATCGTAAATAACTAATTTGTTTTGTTTGTTTATTTAAAAATAAAAGAAAACATAAATATTGACTCAGTGTTTTATTATGAGATATTTATTAGATATAAGTACTGTAGTATATTTATGCAATGTAATACTTTTTAAGCTTTCTAAACGAAATTGTATAGGCACTAAATATCGTTGTCGTAAGCAATTCAGAATAAATTTTGTTCATAAATCACAAAAAAAAAGTAATAAAACAATATCAGTGTGGAAGTTGTAATAATTAACATTAAAATTATGATGTCAATTAGAATTTCGTTACCTTTAACTTTTAATTTTTTAGTAATTTATTCATTCTTTTCGTTAAATCCGCGGAAATTATAAATTAATAAAATGACCGCCTTCAAATCGTAAATAAAGTTTTTCGGGTACGGGCGTTTCGTAGATATAGACCTTCCCTTTGTCATATCCAATCCCGACTAACCCGCGAAAATTGTGAAAATTATAATATTAAACAAAAGTTCACCCCCTTCAAATCTGACAAATCTAAAATGTTTTTTCTGAATAAGCTTTCATTGGAAACAAGCATTAAGAATTAATCTCATGTATCAATCGCTGCCTCCAAAATTTCTTAGACTTACTCAAATTGTGAATCATTGATAAGTTTCCGTAGTTATTGCGAATATTTTATAGGGAAAAAAATTTAACTTGATCATTCTATTTTTCTTTTTAATTAAAATTTTTTTTCTTATTTATTAATGTTTTTTCTTTTTTAATTTCAAGGTTGTGCTTAAATAAGTGGAAATGAAATTTCTTTGATAAAAAGATACATATAGATAATTTAATAATGTACATATGTGTACAACAAGCGGTAAATAATGTGTTTTGTAATTGAAAATGACGTAAATTTTTTTTTAATTTTCACTTACAATTATTATGCCTGCAATTATGTTACGTGTTTAGTTTTATTTTACAATTTTTTTTTTGTCTTCATTTTAAAATTTATTTGGAAAATAAATACGTATATTTTATTCTTAAACCGAAACAGAATTTTCAAATTATTCATATGATAATTACTTTATATAGAAAATTTTGTTCTTTTGTCTGTTGATATTTTACTTATAGGAGGGATATCAAATAGCGGGAAGTCATTGCAGAGTTTGGCAATAAATTTATGATAAATTTAACTATAAGTGTCTGTAATTCAAATATTAATATATATCTATAAATTTATGTCCTGATTGACTGACTGACTAATTTAATGAAAATACTGAAGTTAGAAACACCTTTTGTAACGTAGGCATGCAAAAAGGAAATACTTTGGGCTAGTTATTTATAAAATAAATCATTTTTCAATCAGTAGGATAATAATACAAACTTTAAATCAAATATTAAATCATTAATACAAGTTTGTATAAGTATTTAGTGAATAAAATCAAAATAACAAATTTTAATGAACTTACAATATTTTGTAATTAATGACATACAATTTTAGTTAAAAGCAGGCAAATCATAAAATTGTGACATCATTATTAAAATAAAAATCATAGGTTTTAAATGCAGAATAACCAACAAAATTATATCAAAAAGGTATGAAATTATTATTTTTTTTTTAAACATGAAGGTCATGTTAGCAGCAAAAATAAAAGTAAAATAATTGTTTAAAAAAAAAAAAATGGTATTACTAGTCTATTGACCTTTTTAATTTAATAACTATGGTTGATTTGGATTTTTATTTTAATTTTCAAAAAAAATTTGGTAGATACGGACTTTTTTATAATTATTATTATGAATACTATAGATAAATTATAGACGGTAAAACGAGCCGTGTACAATTTTATCATATTTATAGTTTTGTTGGAATTTAAAGACATAGATTATGGAATTTTAAGATTTTTCGACGAATTTTTAAAATTTCAAAAACCTTAATTATACTTAGAATCCGAAAAAAAAATTTTAACTCAAGCATTGTACAGCTTTATGTTACAGACACGGGTATATTATTTTTTTTGTTAATTTTTTTAATATTTTGTTACGTCGAGAAAACATTTATAGAAGTTTTATTTATGTTCTGTTGCATGTTTAAGCAAAAAAGAAAAAACTATGTAATGTACCTACTATGTACTAATTTTGTTTCACTTTGATGAATATAATTTTTGAGAAGTTCATGTCTGGGTTGTTGTTAGAAATTGAAAGTTTTGATATTATAAATATAAATAAAAAAAAAACTTCATCTTTTTATAGGTTCAATTATTTTTTGAGAAAAAATTTCAGTTATTTAATTTAATTATGTTTTTATTAGAAAAATCTAGTACGAACAACAACACATATTAGGAACATCATTATTAAATAAAAATTCAAATAAAAAAACAAAATCAGAATAGTTCTATCGAAAAAAAATTTAAGCAAGTTAAAGGTCTGTTCGTGTAATAATAATAATATCAGTTCAGTAAAATCTCTGACCTGTACGTGTATCTCGTTGTGCTCAATTCAGTTAGTCAGTTCAACTTCATTTGTTTTTAGTACGAGAATGTCATATTAAAACTTCGTGAAAAATATAATTGATGTGACTACTTTATTAAAGGACTCGGCAACGGGGAAAAATAAATAAAGAATATTTATTAAGACTGATTGTTTGGAAGTTTACTAAGCCGGGGAACTGATATAATGAATCTTAACTAATTGTATTTTCACTTGAGTTATACTATCATTATGTTTTATTTGATTATTTTGTATCATAAATGGTTGTCGCATCTTCCATGGTTCAATATGTGGTAGAAATTAAATTAAATACTTCAAAGTAAATATATACATATTTATACATACAAATAATATATATTGGCTAAAAGAGGTTTCATGTTTTTAAGAGGGTCAAAAATATTAAAATATTTAAAACAAAAGTGCAAATAATATTACCAATTTTGGTTAGTCAAATATGCGTTTGTTCACTGTTCTGTCAATGACTAGATAATATGGCGAGGGTCAGTTTACGATCTCAATCACCAATCGAGTATTTTTGTTTTTTAAACGGGGTAATAATAAAATAAACAATTTTTGGTTTTATTTATATTTTTCTCATTCTTCGATGCTTTTTTAATTAATTTATATTTTTGAATTAAATAGAAGAAATCACATAAGTACATAAATTCAGCATGGTGTTAATTTTGTGTTTGAATATTAATTACATAAAAAATTATTTATCTTCAAAATATCAATAAAATTTTATTGAATTTTTTTTTTTGAATATCATTTTCGATATGATCCGGAAATTTTGGATATAAATAAATATGCATTATGCATATAATTTACTTACCGGAAAAATTCACTATACATATTCTCAGATAAACACAAAAAAAAAATTTTATTATTACTTATTTTCTGCATTATAATCATTTTTAATTAAAAAAAAAAACTTAATAAATTGAAATATCATCAATTTCATTACACGGTATAATTTTTTAATTTTTCTTTCCTTTTTTAATTTATTCTTTGGATAAAATTAAGCTTCTTAAGAAGGTTAATATTCTATCTTCCGTGTGAGCTTTTTTTTTTTTTTTTGATCATAATTATAGATTTCTTTATTTCGACGTTATTTTTTACTATTCCTTTCTCATTCGGGTAAAATAAATGGCACTAAGAGAAAGTCAATTTCAGCTTTAATTGAGTACCAAAAATAGTCGAAATTTTACAGAATAAAAACAATAATAAAAAACGTTTTCAAAACAGCTGATCAGTCAACAGTGTGATTTTTTAATATTATAAACTTTCATTTATTTTAAGCGATAAAATAAAAAAAAAAAAAATATTTCTTCTCACATTTTTGCACTGAATTGGCCAAATCGAAATAGCTGTTCTATACTTTGCCAATAAACAGTGACTGTCAGATAAATAATAGCACACATATAATTTAAAATATCTTTTTGTTCAACATTTTTACTGTTCACTCAAATTTTATATTTTTCTCAATTAGAGGAACTTTTTTCATTTTCAAATATAATTTTTCATATATATAACTTCACTGGAAGATTTCTGAGACTCAGCATTTAAAATATGTAGTACAAAAAGTAGACTTTTGGAAAATAAGAATATGATGAGAATATATAAAAATTTGAAAATGTATACTATTTATTAAACCGTCACTGTATGTACATAAAATTTGTTTTATCAATTTTAAAATATCAAATTTTATTTCTTTTGGGTACACTTTTTTTTTTATAATTTTTAACATTGGTTCAACGTTTTTACGCTTGAGAAATTTGTTATAATTCTCCATATCCGCCAAAAATTTTATTACCAAGAGAAATAAATTTATTATATTTTATATTAAAATAAAAATAATAATTTGTTTAAAATAGATATTTTAAAACTTTAAAATTCAATCAAGTTAAAAAAAAAGAAAGAAACTTCGGAAAGAACTCGTAATACCAATACAAAGGAATATCAATGAGATAAATAAAAGTCTTCATTGAATCCAGCAGAGATTCCCTCAAAATGTCGTTTCGTCTTAATAGTTAATTATTCGGTTGAATAATAAGATGAAATATTCTCAATTTTAAGTCGTCGAAAAGTTGTTGCATTAATTTCAAAAAATTTTCTTCGAAATTTAAGGGCTTTCTGAGCATTTATTTACTTTATTTCTAAATTTAAAGGTTTATCCCTCGGTTTTTTTCCTAATCTTAGAGGCTTTCTGAACTTTAAGTGCTCTTTGAGTTTCAAGAACTTTTGTATTTTTATGAAGGGTTTTGCTTAATTTGCAACATTCGTATGTACAACATAAATATATATTTATTAAATTTCATTAATGTTTTGGTTATTATTATATACGTAGAACCACATTTGAATTGTTTACAGAATGTTCAATGTTTACAATATTTACATGTTGCAGATGGTTATATAAGTGTTAATAATTAAAATACTGTATCTCTTCAAAATTGCTTCACTTTATATTTTTGTTAGATTTTTTATATATGTGTATGTATACGTTTTTTTTATTTTAGGCTTAACAAAGGGTGATTCGTATAAAAAAAAATCATCCAAGCATAAACTTTAGGATTTAGAGATAGACTATTGTTAATATTGCTACAACACATACACCTTTCTTGTACATATACCGTTTTTCTATTTTCAGGAAATGGTACATGCGAAAGATCCACCTTCACATTATTTAACAAAACTGCGAACTTATTTAGATCCAAAAGCTTCAAGAAGTCATCGAGTAAGAATAAAAAACAAATAATTATTCATTTAATTCAATTAAATTATTTATATATTTATATATTTTCTTTTCTTAAATTAAGAAGCGTAAGATTGTTGGAGAATCAACTTCTACACAAGTTTTAAGAGATTTAGAAATTTCGCTGCGAACTAATCACATTGAATGGGTTAAAGAATTTTTAGATGAAAGCAATCAAGGCTTAGATGCTCTCGTAGATTATTTAAGTTTTCGTTTGCTTATGATGAGACACGAACAGCGTATTCAGGAGTCAAAAACTGAATCAGATGAACGTTTAAATTGTAATCAACATAATAGTACTTTGAATAACAGTAGTTGTGGTGATGCACAAAAAAATTATCAAAATGGATTTCTTCGACCAGCATTGGGTAATGTATTGGATAGTCCAACAATTAAGAGAAGATCCCGACATATTGCCAAACTGAATATGGGGGCATCAACAGATGATATTCATGTTTGTATAATGTGCCTAAGAGCAATTATGAATAATAAATATGGATTTAATATGGTAATACAACACAGAGAAGCAATTAATTGTATAGCATTAAGTTTAATTCATAAATCATTAAGGACAAAAGCATTGGTGTTAGAACTTTTGGCGGCAATTTGTTTAGTTAAAGGTGGACATGAAATAATTCTATCAGCATTTGATAAATTCAAAGAGGTATGTCAAGAAGATTCAAGATTTCAAACTTTAATGGATTTTTTCATGAATTATGATTGTTTTAATATTGATTTTATGGTTGCATGCATGCAATTTGTCAATATTGTTGTACATTCAGTAGAAGATATGAATTATAGGGTACATTTACAATACGAATTTACTGCATTAGGTTTAGATAAATATTTAGAGAAACTGAAACTCACAGAATCTGAAGAATTGCAAGTTCAAATATCAGCATATTTAGACAATGTTTTTGATGTTGCTGCTTTAATGGAAGATTCAGAAACTAAAACAGCCGCACTTGAAAGAGTTCAAGAATTGGAAGATGATTTAGGTCGTGTTATGGATCGAAATGCAGAACTTGAACGAGATTTAATGTGTAAGCTTGCTGAGCTTGAATCAGAATATAACCAAATTAAAGTGGAACATGATGAATTAGTGCAATATAAACGTAAAGCTGAAGAAGATATTAATTCATTGCGAAAAATTGTTAAACAAAATGAACAAGAATTGAAAAATCGGCAATCTATGCTGGAAAGCAAGAATCTCGAATTGCAGACATTAGTAAAAACTTTACCTCGCTCTGGAAGCAATCCTTCGTCTTTAGTCAATGGTGATCATAAGAGTATTGAACCAATTATTTGCTCAACGCCAGCTCCTCCACCACCTCCTCCTCCACCATTGCCATCAATAACGACCGGTAAGTTACAAATTAAAATTATTATTATTTTTTTTTTTTTCAACTATTTCAATTTAATTATTATCAAACTGTTTTTAATGATAAAAATACTTTTTATTAATTTTTAAAGGTTCTCCTCCGCCTCCAATTCCACCACCACCACCGATGATGGGTGGTTTATCAAATGGTCAATGTACAATAGATGGTTTTAGAAATCCACCTAGAGCACCGCCAATGTTATCGACATTTGCTCCTCATGCTGGACACATGCCAGCACCTGATGGAGCAATGACTATTAAACGTAAAGTTCAAACTAAATATAAGCTTCCGACATTGAACTGGATTGCGTTAAAACCAAATCAAGTAATTATTAAATTTCATCATAATATGGCCATTAACTTTATCAATAAGTTATGTTTATGGTTTTTTAGGTACGTGGAACAATTTTCAATGAATTGGATGATGAGAAAATTCATAAACAAATTGATTTTATTGATTTTGAAGAACGTTTTAAAATCGGTATGGGTGGCCCTATTCAAAACGGTAATCAAGAAGTTGATAGTAATGGATTAGCATCATTTCCGAGTAAACGATTTAAAAAACCAGAACATATTTCTCTTCTGGAACATACGAGATTACGAAATATAGGTGATTTATAAATAAAATAAAAAAATAAAAATTGTTAATTTATTTTATATTCTTTTTTGTTTAGCAATATCTCGCAGAAAACTAGATATGCCAGTTGATGATGTTATAGCTGCAATAAATAGTTTGGATTTGAAAAAGCTATCACTTGAAAATGTAGAGATCTTACAAAAAATGGTCCCAACTGATGTAGAAACTAAAGCTTATAAAGAATATATTGGTGACAAGAAAGATCAAATTCTATTGTCAGAAGAGGATAAATTTATGTTGCATTTAACCAAAGTTGAAAGAATATCATCCAAATTACAAATAATGAATTATATGGGAAATTTCTTCGATTCTGTGCATTTAATAAGTCCGGTAAAGTTACTTATATCACATAAGATAAACAATTATGTAAAAATCATTCATATTTTTAATTATTAATTATTAATAATAATTATTACAAAATATGTCCATTACCAAAAATTAAATTAAAACTTCCGATAAACAATACAAAGTTAGTTCCATATCTGATTAGAATGATAATGTTCAAAATAATTACAGAATTCTAAATTCGTACACTATAGAGTGGCAATTTGCTAAATTATCTTGTTTTTCTATTTTCAAATTCATTGGTTAATTCTTTTATATTCTAATAATTATTGTAGTTTCTTATCTGAAGTGGAAGAAAAGACTCAATATTAATTAAAACTTTTTCTTCTATTTTTTTTAGCAAATTTATTCAATAACAACAGCATCAAATTCATTAAAGAATTCAGCCAAATTTAAATCTCTATTAGAAATTGTTCTTGCATTTGGAAATTATTTAAATAGTAGCAAACGAGGTCCAGCTTATGGATTTAAATTGCAAAGTTTAGATACATTATTGGATACGAAATCGACAGATAAACGTTTATCCTTATTGCATTACATAGTTAATACGATAAGACAAAAATTCCCCGAACTATTGAATTTCGATACAGAATTATTTTGTATTGATAAAGCAGGGCAAGTTAGTTTAGAAAATGTCATTGCAGATGTACATGAATTGGAGAAAGGTATGGAAATGGTGCGTAAAGAAGCAGATTTGCGTATTAAAGGTGCCCAAGCTCTCATACTGAAAGATTTTTTGGGTAATTCAGAAGAAAAATTGAAAAAAATAAAAATTGATATGAAAATAGCACAGGATGCTTTTAAAGAATGTGTTGAATATTTTGGTGAATCAGCTCGAACTGCTGATGCTGGTGCATTTTTTTCAATGATTGTACGCTTTACAAGAGCATTCAAGGTATACATATTTTTTTTTATGATATATTATGTAATAATTAGTAGTTATTTTTGTTTCAAAGTTCAACTATAATTTCTGGTGTTTAATTTTACAGAATTGTTCTGAAGCGAATAATTCAAAAAAACAAGAAAAAATCAGAGTTTCAGTGACTGTCAGAAAATTTTGAGATTTGAAAATAGAGAAATATTAAGAAAAAGAAAATCAAATTTGATTGAGTGTTAAGTGTAAAATATATTGTGTTACATATTTATTTGAATGATTTAGTCAAAAAAAAATAGATTGTGTAATTGAACATTGAAATTGAAAAAAATTATGAAAAGAAGGTAGCTTAGTAGTTTATTGATAATAATAGAATCAAAGTTAATATCAATAACAATTTTCTTAGAATAGAAGATGATTATAAGAGAATAGAAGAAAAAAATTGTATATAATGTTTTTGATCATAATAAACTAACTTTTTTTTTAATATGAATAAATTAATTAATTAGATATAGCGATTTTTTCCTATCCTTTTTTTCATATATCTATACATTTTTTTATATATACACATATTTTTAGACTATTGATCAAGAAAATGAACAACGCAGAAGATTAGAGCAGGCGGCTGCATTAGCTGCTAGCAAAAAAGAAAATGAAGTTGTTATGAGAAATAAATTAAATCAGAAAAAACAACAGGTAAGGTTTCTTTTTTGTCAAAATTATTTTTTTTTTATTCAACTCATCAAATATTAGTATGTATTTAATGTTTTATTTATATAATCTTATTGTTTTTAAATTTTTTATTATTTCGAGGTAAATAATAACTTTATTGCATTTTGTAGATTGAACATAATGATAATCAAAGAATTCAATTTCAATTGTGTGAAATGAAAGTGAATTTGTTTTTTTTAGCAAAATAGATGTCTTTTCTATTTTTATTTTTGTTTGTATTGTATAGTTTGGTGCATAATATACCCGTGTATGTGTTTTGTTAAAACAAGAAACTATTCAAAAACCTCCATATAAAATAAAGTGATTATGATTTTTAATGAACAGTTTTTTCTCTCAATTCAATCAAAATATAAAGTTTATAATGAAATTTAAGTTATTAAAAAATTCCAACTATCATTTCGTTAAACTACTGGATCCAAGTATATAAAGTGAAGTTAAATATTGTATAATTCATCCCTTTTTTTCTCTATTGACGATTTTATTATTAAATCAAAAATCTTATCTTACGATTGTCAATTTTTGAATTCAAAAGAGAGATTATTTGTAAAAAGGTCATGATTATTTTATATTAGGTATGTAAGTTGATTTATTGATTTTTTTATGTTGATTTTCATTCGCTTCTGTTTTAATTGAAAAATATTGTAAAAAAAAAATATAATTGTATATTTTGTTTGATGTGCTATTAATTATTAATAATCGTATTTTTTTTTTTTAAATGGTGAATTAATTGTGCCTCCGACAAAATATAGAATTTAAAAATACGACATTTTAGATTCGGTTTATTTTAAAATAAAGAATTAATACATTTTTATGACTTGTTGTACCACCAACTATTGAAAATCCTTAACAACAATGTTTTGGTCGATGTTTTTTTAAATTCTATATTTCGATGATGAGACAATAATGTTAACTTATTATTTATTTTTTGATTTTTTCATTTTATCATCATCATCATCATCATCATTATTTTTTTTTTATTTATTTTATTTGTAGAAATTTGGTTACGTGACTATGGAAAATACTTTCATCCATAAACAACTTGTAAATTTGGCTTGAAATTCATTAACAAAATAATATGGATTTAATTTTAAATTTGTATATAAACCTCATTTTGTGGAATCGTATCATTATATTTTTTTTTGTTTATAATTTAATAATTTTTTTTCATTAATTTTTTTGTTTCGTTTTAATAAAAACATTTTTATTTCAAGCACAAGAATATAAATTGCACAGAATTAAAAATATCTTCAAGATTTTTTTGTAAGTTTTTTTGTTTTATTATTTTTAATTAGTTTAATTTTTAATCATTGTAATAATTTTAAAATTAAAAAAAAAAAAACAAAAAACAAAAAATGCTAATGAAATTTCGATTATTTCAAAATATATTTTTTTTTAAAGTTCAATCAAACACTAAAAACCTAGAAATTTTTTTTTCATATTTAATACTTTGCCTAACAATTTTAAAATTCATATAATACATTCGGTTCGAAGGACCACATTGTCTTTATTTCTAGATTTTCCTTTTTGTTATTCAACGAATTATTAAAAATAATTTTGATGAATAATTGCGCAGATTAAATTTCTTTCCACAGTCATGAGTTTTATGCACTACTCCTAGGAAGGATTAAATATCTTAAAAGAGAAAATTACAATGCTGTATCAAAAGCTTTCCACTTACTTATTTGAGTGAGCCCATTGTTGAAAACTTGAATTTTGTCAATGCATAAAAATAAAAAAGTGTATTCCATAAATATATGTATATATATTTTGTAAAAAAAAAGGGTGATTTAAGTTTTTTCCCCAATATTTTCTAAAATATAACTACATAATTATTTATTTACTTATTATTGCATATAATTCATATTTTTCATTATAGTTATTATTATTTTTTTTTATAAAAGAGAAAGATTTATAATTTTTCATCAATTCTTCTTTTGTCATTATAAAAATGTTAGGTATTAAAATAAAAAAGTTTTTTTTTTTTTTTTGTTTTAGGAGGCTGTAATTAACGAGTTGAAAACTAAAACAAATGCCGTCCGTGAAAAGAAATTATTATTACAAGATGAAGTTTATAATGGAGCATTAGAAGATATTTTGTTAGGGCTAAAAAATGAACCTTATCGAAGAGCAGACGCTGTCAGAAGATCTCAACGTCGTCGAATTGATAATAGATTATCAAGAACATTGGAAGAATTAGAAGTATAATGATATTAGATGTATATAAAATTTAATATTTATATTAACATATGTACAGTATCTGTGTTATATTATTATTTTTGTTTTGATTTTTTTATACAATAGTGATAGATTTTGTTATAAAATATAATAGTATATAATTTTTTTGTAATGATTAATAGGCTTATTAAGAATTATTAATCTCAATTAATTGAAAAAATCAAATTATATTCTATCAGTGACTGTTTCTTCCCAAACCAAAATTGTTTAAAAATATTTCGTTTCTTATTTATAAAATTGAAATAAAAAATAAAATAAAAACGCATTTGTTATCAGTAATGTGTTCAAATTAATTTCCTTTATATTTTTTTTAAATAATTATTCAATTAAATGCATAATTTTTATTAATTGTAAAATATACCTATTTGCTTATAATTTATTTATAATTCGCGTTTTTATCGCGCTAATTATTATACTATTGTTATTAATGAAAAGGGAAAAACATTCCTTTACAGTGTTAGATCTTGTAAATTTTAGTTATTATTATGTAAAAGAATATGTAAATAAAAGTTATTTATGTATTTTGAATGAGATATTTTTTAATAATGGAAAATTATATATACATATGTACATACCGAAGATAATTAAAATTTAATCGCCATAGTTTCAAAAATATATTTTTTACTTCAATTCTTAAGTTTATTATTTAAATGTACATATCTATGAAGTTTTATGGGTATTAACTCATCAATATAAATAAATAGAATAAAAGAATATGCAATAAACTCATAAAGTAAATTTTCCAGTTTCAACTAATATTTAACGCAAGCCTATCTATTGCATATTGTATATAATTCATATTACAATATGTATCAGCAAAAAAGTTAGCGTACTGCAAGAATTATTAAGTTACAGAGTTAATTACACAAATTTAAAAGAAAATATCATCTTCAAACAAATTGTAATATAATAATGAGTGAAGAATGAAAATATTTTCGATATACATAAGTTATTTAATCGTAAACATTTTTAAGAAAAAAACCTATTTTATAAGAAGGCAACCTTTACTATCACTACTATCGTCCTTTTTTAATGAAAAAAATAACATATAAAACTTGATATTAAAAAAATTATTTTTTTAATTAATCAATGAACATTATACCGACTAGAGACGTTTTACACATTAAAAAATAAATTTTTACATTTTTAGATAAATTTTTATAAAACTTAAATATACAAAACTATATAAAAAACGTCAGATGATTTGCTTATGATAAAATATTCTAATCTATACATAATTTTTTATAAATTTAATTTTTTTTGTACATATAATTCTTGTGAACACAGTAAGAAAGCTTTCGCCACAATAACTTTTTTTTTTTAAAGTTTTTTAAGGGGAAATTAACATCATTTAGTAGTTTATTTTCCTATGCTGGATATTACATATTAATTAATATTACGTATGTAAACGATGTAAAAATGTTATTTTTATTCTTTATGTTAATATTAAACAAAAACAAAAAAAAATAAGCTGAATTAAATTGTGCTATTTTTTAAATTTTTGTTTATAATTTTTATAAGAAAATTATTAGGATACTTATAAAATATCAATAAAAAATTAAATAAATAACATTGATTAAAATATGTTTTTGTTTTATTTATTTGATAAAGATAAAATTGTGTGACGAAAAATTGGTAACAAAAAATTGGCTATACATACTTCATTTTCAGACATTTTGAGAATTATTATTCGTTAATTCATTTTCCCTTCACTTACGCCTTTAATTTTTTTTATTTTAAAAAAAATATATTGATCTCATTTAGTAGTAAAGAAAATGCAGCAAATGCATTTGAAATTATCAGGTAGGTTGCATACAATTCATATTTATTAAAGTTTAATGAAACATAACTCAGTCCAATTATAACATTACAAGCGAAACGTTTTCCTATATACTATAATTGTATAGGAGATATACATTTTGCAATATTTTTCATGCTTCTAGATTTCCTAAAGATTCGGAGCATAAAGAAGTATGGTTGGAGGCGATTTGGTATGCCAAGACAACAAATATTAAGAATCAAAGAATTTGTTCTGTGCATTTCCAAACCAGTTGCTTCATGGGTTCAGAAAAGAAGCTTCTTTCTAAGCTATGCAATACATATAATATTCAGAATAAAGTTTTCTGCATTATACCTTTGTAGATGTAGGTACCTAGTTACATAGTTCACAATTTTTGAATACTTCTCGCGATTTGCAGATTTCCTAAAGATTCGGAATACAAAGAAATATGGTTTAATTTCCAAACGCGATTTTTTATTCGTATACCACCAATTTGTTTGAATAAATTCCAATAGGTGTCGCTGTACGTACTTGTTATGACATTGTCATTTGTCAAATGAATTTGTAAAGTTCAAATTAAAATTTTAAATTAAAAAAAAAAAAAAATAATAAAATTAATTTTAAATAATTTTTTTTAAGCTTATGAAAAATTAAAGTTTTATTATTTGTTTTAAGTATTTGTTTGTTCTTTTTTCGAAGAAAATTTTGCAAATATTTATTTACAAAAATTTCTGGAAATTATATTTTCGCTAAAAATTTAATAATAATATTATTGTTTTTAAACACCATTTCTAGTGGTAAGATAAGACCCATAGTAGATACTAGTTCACATAGTAGATACCTACTAGTTGAAGCAAGTAGCTACTTAACCTATTGAAGAAAAAAAAATCGAAATAATTACATATACCTACCAACCTATCTGGTATAACGAAGAAAAAGAATATTAAAAAATTAAATGCCACGACCAATAATATGTGTTGTAAAATCATGCAAAAATGAAAAAAATGACCAAGATAGAAGTGGAACCGATATAACATTTCATAGGTAAGTGATTTATTTCAAACTAAAATCAAAAAAAAAAAAACATAAAAAAGTTTATTTTCCAAGATCCATTTGAAGGTTTAGCATCAGCTACATATCCATTAGTTGGTCGCAAGCTCCATTATGATATACCTACGACAGATTAATTTTCGTGGATTTCAAAATTATATGATTACATGATTATGAATTTGATATATATTTAATTCACCGAATACCTACATTCGCCAAAAAAGCGTAGAATTCCATGTTACTGAAAAAGATTCGCAGCGATTTTGAGATTCGCGTCGAGTCGAAAATGAAGGCGAGTTCCATGATAAGGGCCAATCAAATAAAATTTTTGAATTATTAATTTACTAAAAATTTTGTTTTTTTTTTCTTTTATTTTAATTTACACAGATTTCCAGATAATTTAGATTTGAGACAAAAATGGCTCGACTGTCTTGGCCAAAATATTAGAATTAGTAAAAAAAGTAAAGAAAAACAAATATGTAAAAATGCATTAATATGCTCAGATCATTTTACACCAGAGTCATTCATGAAAGGAAGTAATAAGTCCTTACGATATTTAGCTATTCCTACATTGAATGCGAAAGTAAGTTAAATTTTCATGATTATTAAAATTGGAATAAATTAAAGATAGGGGAACGTTGCCAAGAATTACAAAAACCGACAAGTATTAATATCCCGACAAACAAAATCCCATCAAAAGAAAAGAAAATAAATAGCACTTCTTATATCATAAATTAAATTTGTCCTTCTCGAAATAGTTTTTCCCCAATTAAAAATTTTCGAAAATTTCTTATTCAAATTTTTTTTTAGGATGAAGATGAAGTCAGCAAAAAATGTTTTATTGAAGAAGAAGATGCACAACAACATAAAATATTTTTAAACGAAGCACCGTTCAATGATCAGTTTGCAATTGAGGATGCCATTGAGAAATTTGAAATTATCAATCGGAAACAGGACGAATTTCAAAATTGTCAACAAGAATCATTAAGTACCTCACCAATGCAATTTGAAGATGAATTTCGTACAAAACCAAAAACAAACAGTGATAGATTCATACCATTACCATCTACACCGATTTGTGAGTTCGTAACAATAATACGTGATGGAAAGCTAACCGGCGATCAAGTTAATTCGATCAATAATGAAATCTTAGAACAATATAATAATAGAGAACTAACAATTTTAGAACAAAATGAAATGATAACTGATTTATCGTTTAGAATAGTTAAAATACCTGATAATCGCACAAGATTAGATTGTTTATTTGAAATTGATCAAATTATAAGCAAATACGAAAAATCTTTAGAACAATTGGAACCTATGCAAAAATTTATAAATATAAAAAATGTTATTGAATCTTGTAATACTAATAGTAATATTACTAAAAGTAAAAATAATGAAAGTAAAAATAAAGTAAGTAAAAATAAAGTAAGTAATATAATACCATCTCGGCAACAAAAACAACAACGAGTAATTGAAGAAAGAATTCATAAAAAAAAAGATTCTGCAGTTTCTGAGAGTGATGAACATAATCGACCAAATGATCCAAATGTAAAATGTATTGGATTTAAATCATGTCCAGACGGTCAAAAAAAATTTATTTATGTTAATACAAGTAGTTTTAGTAGGAATGGCAGCCACGATAATAAAAGCAGTAAAATAGTATCCGAAAAAATTGCTGAAAAATCAACTACTATTCGAAAAACTACATTAATCGAAAGTGATGAGCCAACATATACAACTGATAGAGATAACAACATTGATTCTGAGTCTGGTAGTAAAAAATGTATTGGTTTTATGAATTTAGATGATGGTAAAAAGAAATATGTTTTTGTTGAACAGAATAAATTATTTATAACCGAAAAACTTGTTGGAAATACAATAACAAAATTGAGTCAAAATCAAAATTCACAAAATATTGATAATGATGTTGTAATCAGTACAGAAAAAACATCAACAATGCAAAAATATAAAAATCCCATTTTGGAAAAATCAAGTGCCAAATTACCTGTAATGAATTCTGTTAAAAAAATTATGATTAATAAAAATAAATTGAAACCAATAACAACTAAGGCACTATCAAAATCGGGTGAAATTAAATTCTTACGGGGATTAAATAAAAAACGTCTTAAAAATGCAGGTTCTAATATTTCGGACGATGTTGATGCCATTCAATATGAAAATGATGCAATTAGTTTATCCGATGGTTCATCTGACAACGAAACTGATAGCGCGATGATTAACGCTACTGAGTCTCAATTGGACGCATCTCTGCCAATTGACATAAATGTTGAGGCTTCTAATGAACAAATGGATACGTCATTACCAATTGAAGTTTCTTATGATAGTGATTATATGGGTTTAGATGATTCTTGAAAATTATGGATGGAGATGTTTTTTACTGTTAAGCTATATCCTATTATTTAAAGTATTAATTTTTCCAGTACAGAATGTCATATTTCAAAAAAAACAGATATACTAGAAAATAATAAGGTTTATTAAAGAACTGATTTAAAACAAAAAATACATAAATTTTATTCATTTTCTTGATTTTAATTCTAGCGAAAAATTACAATTTTTTAATGAATTAATATTTTATTATATAAAGTAACAAAAAAATCAATTTACTATTTTGAAGGGAAGGAAAACCTGTAAATTTAAATGGTTTTTATGTTAAAATTTATTTAAGATAAATTTGATTATGAATTTGACATTAGAATTATTATTGACATACATATTTTATGACTTTAACATCAAAAAACATTTAGAAACAAATGATATTTTTTTAATAGTTTTTTTTTTAATTATTATTTACTTTACTTCTTTCGATAGTTAATCCTTAATATTATTTGAATGTATGTAGTTCCCTTCAAAATAATTTACTTTCAACGACAGAATTTTAGTTTTTTTTTATTAAAAAAAAAAAGAAAAAAAAAAAATAAAGAGAAGAAAATTCACAATTATAAATTTTAACAATTAAAAAATAACAAAAAAAATTCAAATAACAATGTTTTGGTAACAAAAATTAACTTATTTGTTGAAGGACAGTAATATATATATTTTATTTTTCATAACATTGCTTCATAATGTTAACAAAGGCTGATATTTCATTATCCAAATGTGTGTTCCAAAGAGTGCTGAAAATTTTTGTAGAGATCTTATCAAACTCAGATTTATGCTTTTCTAGTTCCTTTTGGAATAAATCATCATTTTCATTGTAATATTTTTGTTTTTTTTCTAATTGACTGAGCATTTTTTCCATACTACAATAAAAAAAAATAAATACGTATTATAAAAATAAATCAAGAAACAATTAGGTTAATTCTGGAATCCAATATGATTTGGCTTTTAAAATTAAAATTTGCGTAAAAAGAAATCTTTATCATAAAAAAGAAAAATTATTTATTACGATAGCAAAATCTTAGATTTATTTTTATTCATGCCTCTTTACATAAAATTTTTACAAAATAAAATTACATAAAATAATATGAAAATTTTAAAGAGTAATAATTAATACTTTAATATGATTATTTTAGAAATTTCCTATATTTATTTTAAAAGCTTTTAAGAACAAAATTATACAAATAAATATATATAATTAAAAAAAAATAAAATTAATAAAATTATTATTCATCGTCTTCAAATAATGCGATTATTTCTCTGTGCTTATCATTATCTTTTTTTTTTTGTTGATTATTATTATGAAAATTATTATTATGATTTTCCAATGATCCAATTCTTTCGAAATTAATTCCACACGAATTACACCGTGCAGCAGTTAAATTCAATAATATTGATGAAGAAGTATTTTGAATTGCGTTACTGTCACATTCGGTAATTATAGTAGATGCTAGTGATGTCGTTGCAATACCTATTGTTTTTTTATTTTCTTTTGGCTGTTGACGTGCATTCACCACAATTGCACTTGAATCAATTTTCATTGGCGATGGCAGCGATACAATTGAATTAAATATATTATAATTCTTTTTTGTATTATCTTTTTGTTTCATTTGAATTTTATTTTTTTCAATATTCGATAATTTCTGGAATGTATCTGGAATGCAATTTTTTCCAATTTTTTTACCCAACTCAGAATCTTTATTGTTGGCGCCACCATCTAATAATTTTGGTAAAATAATATCTTGACATGTTGAATTTAAAAAATCAATAATTTTCTTTAAATTGAATATCATACGTCTTATAAATTCATGCGGCGAAATTGCTTTACGTCGTCGAATCATAAGCAAACCATTTGCATCTTCTATTAATAATAACAATTTCATTTCAACACAATTATTTTCAATATGGTCATTATATGTTTCGTCGAACATAAATCTTTTTAAGCATGCTCGACATTTACGTTCCTTATAATATTCGGGCTGAAATATTGTAACACTATTTGAAAATTTTAATATATCAATTAAAATGTCATCTTCGACAAAATTCTTCTCTTTATAATTAAAATAATCAGTTGTTGTGGTTGCTGTTTTAGTATTTTTTTTATCTTCATCATCATCATCATCATCATCAACATCATCGTCGTCATCATCCTCGTTATCGTCATTAACATTATCTAAATCATCATCAGAAGTTGTGCCTGTTAACGATGATGGTTCAATTAATGATTTTTGATGATAATGATGATTTTTTGTATGAATCAATTGTCGACGTCGATTAATTTTTTCACGTTTTTTATTTACTGAATTTTTATCAAATAATAAATTTAAATATGTATTTAAATTTTCAGTTTTTCCGTTTATTGAAGAAATTTGTTGATTTTTGGTATTAATTGGAATGTTTGTTAATTTTTTAAAATAATTTCTACTATTACAATCATTTGAGTTATCATTATTTTTATTGCCAATACTAGTGCCAATAATACTATTAACAGCTGAATGAGATGACTGTTGTTGCTGTTGATTACTAATATGACTAGCAAATAGTTGTTGAACTTCTATGGTACGTTTATCATTAAATTCTAAATCATTTTCATCGAATGGAATTTTTTGATGACCGCCAACAGAATTCGATGATGATAATGTTGCACATGTTGTTGCTAGAAAACTTAAAGCTGATTCAATTGTTCTTTGACGAAATGTTGATGCATGCTTTAAATATGAAATACATAGTGCACAAATTTTTTTTGGTAGTTCATCATCGGTTTTAATCGATAGACCAGTCGTTTCTTCTATCAATTTACTTATATCTTTCCGCCAATATAAAAATTCATTAACATTTTCATGTAAATAGGCTGGTATTGAATTGAATATGTCATAATCACCACGGGATGAGCATATTCGACAAATATTTAATGATTTTAGCATTCTTATCTTTTTTTTGTTGCTCTTTATATTAATTCACTTCTTTGGTTGAGTTACACATGTAGCAATCGAGAGTTTTTAGAGATTTATTTATATTTTATTTTATTTTTTAACAAAATATTTGTAAATTTTTTTGTTGTTGTTTTATACACCAAATCGAAATATGTGTAGTGAAAATTTTAAAAGAAAAATATTATATTTTTTTTATTTGACAATAAAAACAAATTCATTTATCCATTGTTTATATTTATATTCTGCTAGTGACTGCATTCCATATTGTGTTATGCATAGCATACGTGCACACAAATTTATAAAAAAATATTTTGACAGTATCCAGTTGAACGTATCTGACGAGTGAACGACGTCGGCGCGTCGATTATATTTATTACCTAACCATTTTTCATATAATTTCGTATAACTTTCTTTTTTACGGAGAAAGCGTTCTAAAGATTCACAACATCGAGATTATTTTCTGCATTAATGAATTTGCAACAAACTTACAAATGTAAGACCTTTCATAACATCTTCTATTATTCAACTCCTTGTAAATGAAGTCATATTCTTCCAAAATATTGATTTTGTATTCCATATTCCACTCGAATGAAGACAGAATAAAATATCTTTCTCTGAACTGTATTGAAATAAAGTTTGAGAATAAAATTTTCGAAAAAATATAATTCCTAATGAATACAGGAATAGCCTTTCAATATAAAATGGAAGAAAAATTTATATATGATTGATTTTTAAGCCGACTCTCAAACTCGGAGATTAACTTTCGAAAAAATTGTTATATTAGAATATGACTTTATGATATTGGTAAGTATATGGTACTGAAGAATCGAAAAAATATGTTTAAATTGTATAGATTGTGACCAAGGTAACTTAATAGTAAATCATATGAAATCGAACCCCAAAATTATTTATGAGATACTGTTCTATATAAATAAATTAAATAATTACATACTTTTCTTTTCTTTTAATCAGCAAATCTTTTTCCTTGGTTTCTGCTTGATCCAATTCAATATGGATTTTATTGATAGATATTCTCAATTCGTCTAATTCTCGGTTAATATCATTGCCTTCGTTCGACAACTCGGCTATGTTATTATCAATTTCGTCCAAATAATTCGACATGTGTACCGAATTTATAAATTTTTTCTTTATTTCAGAAGCAGCATCGTAGGTTTTTTGTTGCCATTCACTTAAAAAGTCATTGTCTGCTGGGGCTTTAAGGCAAAATAAAATAGAAAAAAAAAATATTGATCATGAAGCAATAGTAAATGTGTTTAAGTATAAGAAATCTAAATAAGGTGATGAACTTACAACTAAAATGAGATAATACAACATCATTGGCTGGCGAAACGGATATTTCAGTTACTTTTTCAATAGTTGGCCGCCTTTTTTTTATTTTATCAGTGTTATCATCTTTTATTTTACGCTTTATGGAACGTCGTATCTCTTCTGTTTCCAAACCTTTTTGAATACGAACTGTTTGGATAATTTCGACATTATGTGCAGAAACTGTGTCTGATGAATTTGGTAGTGCAGGAGCTTCAATATGATCGAGATGTTCATTATTACTTTTTTTATTCTCACTATTATCGTCATTCTCATCGTAATTTCTCCAGTCTTCATCGATACACAAATCATTCGAATCATGTTCAGAATGACTGTCACAGCTTATATTTAATGTTTTTTTGCCTTTGTTCTAAAATAAACAAAAAAAATTTTTAGGTTTGCAATTTGGGAATTCTAAAACTCTTTCAGAAAACCAATTCCCATAAAAACAATTATCGAAAAACTATTCCCAGAAAAGCAGTTCTCAATAATATTCTTGTAGATAATTTAAAAGCTGTATAATAAACATAATAAGCCTGATTTTTACAGAATATTCTTCGATTTATCTATTCTGGAAATTATTTTTCTATGAATTGTCATTTGTCGCAATTTCGGACAATTATTTTTCTAAGATTTATTTTTCAGAGAATTGGTTTTCTTCGAAGAGTCCGGATACCAATTTGGTATCTTATAAAAATTATGTACAATTGGATTTTGCATTTCGGAATCTTTTCTTCGTACTAATGTTGTTTTTACCGAATTCACATCAATTAAGGATGCACTGCGATGCATTATTGCATGTCTTATAATTTCCGCACTACAACATGATTCCGAATTGCTATGTTCAATACATATTTCATTTTGATCGCAAACAATACTCTGATGCAAAGTATCACATTGCGGTAATGTAATTTCTTCCACATTACAATTATTCAAAGATTCTACTTGAGATACTAAAAACAAAATTAATTAGGAAAAAAAAAGTGAATAATTTGGATTTCTACTTACGTGACTCTTGCCTTAAATTTTTTATGTCATTAAAAAATTTTGTATACAACCAGCCTTTTTCGTTATTCAAATAATTTTCATTGATTTGAGTTAATTGTATATAATTTTGAACTTTATTATCGTTATCATTAAGCTCTTTTTGAACTGATGATGTTGTTAGGTGTTGGGAGTTCGGTGATTGCGGAGGTGGTACATTTGGTGTTGGCATAGTTTTTTCTTCAGAAGCAGTTGATGAATCTATATCAATGAAAATGTTTTTTCCTTCATTGCAATTTTTTTTTAAAAAATTTGTATCTGATTTTTTTTTTGATTAAATAAATAAAAAAAATTATTATTTATCGTTTGAAGCAAAATCATAAGAGATCATAGAATTTTTAATATTAAGAATGTGTTAATTTATTTATTTATTACATCAATTTACAATATTTGTTACATGTATAAATTGTACAACACATGGACGCCAAACAATCATTTTATGCACAATATAAAAATTAAAGAACATTTATATTTTATAAAATTTTTATCTGAATTAGGTACCTGAAGAAATTTTTTCGGTCTTATGATGTTTTTGTCCATTTTTAATAGTTTTCTTTTGATTGGTTTCAAATTTTTTAGCAACTTTTTTTTTTGTAATATTCTTTTCTACCAATTTATCTTCTTCATTTGACGTAGAACTTAAAGGAGCTTCTTGAGTACTACGTTTTTTATTTCGAATTCTTTGAGAATATAGTTGACGATTTCCAGTGTTAATTTTTGGACAAGAAGATTCTTTAAAAGATGAATCAATTTCTAAAATAAAATAAAAAATTCAATGAATTCATACAAAAAAATTTAAAATTGCAAGGTCAGGAATTGAAACCTAGGGTAGATGTCATAGAATAGAAATTTCAGTACATTTTACCAATTAATTAAAATACAAATGAATACATTTTTACTATCCAAAAAGGTATGATATGAAATTTTGCTTCTTCAGAACCTCATATTTATTGTTTTCATATATAGTTTCCTAAAAGAAGTTAAGAATCTTTATTCCGTAATAGTTTTTTCCTTGTTTGTCATTTGTTGTAAAGGTATTGAGTAGTTTTTCAATTTTAAGATATATATTTTTAAGTTGAAATTTTAAAACTTTTCAACATAAACAACATTGAAAAACTGTTTAAAAGGTTTCCAACAAATGTCAAAGAGAATAAAAAAAACTACTGGGAAATAAAGAAGAAGTTATCAAATGATAGATTAAAAATATGAAGAATATCAATAAAAAATTATACATATATATGTGAAAAAACTAAATATGAGATATCTGAAGACTTCGATCAAAGATTTCATCTCAAATCATTTTGGAAAGTGGAAAATATATTCTTTACGATGGGGGCAAGGTGTTTTGCGGGTTTTTTTTTTTTTTTTATAAGTCGACGAAACGCAATATCAAAATTTAAAGTTTTGAATTTAAGAAAAAACATAATTGAGGTGTCAACTACTGAAATTCTTTTTTTTCCCAATGACGATAGTAATTAATAATCTTATTTTAGTGTTTTAAAGTTGCTCATTATTGGGATTATGAATTTCAGACTTATTTCTACTTACACTACCTTTAGATTTAGAAGGTTTCAAGATAATTTTCTCTTTTTTTTTTGATGCATCATCATTAAGCTTTGCAAAAATTTCACCACTAAATACATTTGCTGCACTGGGTACTTTCTCAGTATTGAGTACTTTCTCAGCATCGGGTACTTTCTCATTCAATTTGTTCAAAACAGCTGATTTTGGCTTTGCCTTAGAAAATGCCTTAAAAAATTATGTATATATATTTTAATAAGTCATATATTAAAGATTTTCATTCTGTTATACGAAATTTTTATATTACTATTTTGATCAACTATATTAGCCAGTCAGTATTAGAAATTGTATTATTTTATTTATAAGATAAAATGAAAAATATATATAAAAAACCTTTTGATATTGACTTACTTTTCGTTGTTTTTTATTTCTATTTCGATTTTGTTCAATTTTCAATGGCATTAAGTCATAATCATAAACATTTCTTTTTTCTTGTTGAGTTTTGAAAAATTTTTTAGTTGTTCGATCAATCGATTGATTCAATTCTTGTGTATTCCTTATAATTGTAGAGAATTCTTTTGTCGTTAACGATTTTTCTTTTTTTCTTAAATAATCTGTTATTCCAATTATACCATGATTTTGTGAATATTCTTCGACTGTTCTGTTCAACTGCTCATTATCAACATTCAATGGTTTTGCAGGAACAGTATTTGTAGTAATAAACATTTCATTTATTTTAACTTTTTTATTTGGATCAAGTTCAGCCTGTAAAGGTCGAACTAAATTCACTAAACGTTGTGTCGATGAATCTGCCGAAATTCGTCTCGAAGACATTTTTTCAATATTTGTTATATCTTGTTTGTATTTTCTATTATTATCAATATTGTTTTTCTCTGGAATATTTGATTTTTCTTTAATATTGTAAATTTTTTCTTTTGTAACAAAACTACACTGTCTATTTTCAATATTTTCAAATGTTTTATTTGAAATATTACTTCTGAGCGCATATCTGGAAATATTTCTCTTCCTAGGCTCGATTTTTGATTTTATTAGCTTACTTTTATGTGGTAATACATTCGGAATATTTTCAGTCGATAAATGTTTTGCTTTTACATTCAAACTTCGAAGTTCTCTTTTTGTTTGCAATGGAGAGTTATCAACACTGTCTTGTAAATATGTGTTTGATTTTTGCACAACCGGTTTATTAACTTTATTTTCTTTGGATCCAATAGATGTGATATTATTTGATTCGAAAATATATTTTTTTCCTTCAATGTGCTGATTAAAATTTTGCGTATTTTTATTAACGTTTTGAGACTGAAAAAATATATTTTAAATTGATATCAAAACGACAAAATTAACATTAACAAAAAATCTATACCTAAATGGAATACGATGTGAAATGATAATTATACTACAGGAATATTTGGTTTTGAAAGTTATCGAAAGAAAATAAGATTAAATAAGACAATAAAACAAATAAATCAGGAACTGTGCCTGCGCAATGCTTCCGGCTTCCGGAATAGGACTCTATTGTATAGTTATGATGTATATATCAGAATATAACAAAATAATTGTTCTAAATAAATTAAATAAAAATAAAAATTGATTTAAATATATTATGAAAAATTATATACGAAAAAAATACCACGATTTAATGTAAAAAGTGTACAAAGTATTAAATAAATAAATGAATAAAAATATTCAAGGAGCTTTGAGTTTTAAGAAAAACTCAAGTTTTGATTATCTTCATTATCTCCTAAAAAAAATTGGAATTTTCTACTTATAAAATTACCTTTCGAACTTGAGAATTGGAAAGAACTTGACAGTTCTTGAAAAAAATAATAGGTGCAAACAAGTTTCTTTCACATTTAAAAGTTTTGTGTTTACTTACATCTTCAAGTTTTTCACCAAGAGGAATATTCTCACATTTTTTATCTGATTTAACTTGGTCACTATTATTAATGTTACATATTTCTTCATTCAATTGAATGTTTGTATTTTTATTATTTTTATTACTATTTGGCATAATAAAGCAATTTTCTTTTTGATCAGATACTATGCTAGTATTATTAACGTTTGTTTCTTTATTTAGTTTTCTATATGATACTTTTGTTTCAGAGGCTGATTCTAAAATAATTTAAATACTGTATTCCAAATAAAATTTCAGAATAAATCTTAAAAATTATATTGTGTACCTGGAATTATAACTGTTTCTGAATCCTTTTTAGAATTCAGATCATTTGAAGTAGTTTCAGAAACATACCATCTATCTTTAAATAAAAATCCAATTGAAGGAACCCTTTTTGTTATTCCAGTTTCTTGATGAAGCAAATAAGGTTGTTTGTTTCGGTTTTGGTTTATTGAAAAATTTTCTGTTGATTTTTTTTTTGAAATTAGAATTATTCAAAATTTTATTTATTTTTATTTTGTTTGAACAAAAAAAAAAAAACAAAAATTTTTTTTTTGACACAAATCTTTGCTTGAAATGTCTGTATATAATGTTGTAAGTACTAACCTTTTTCATCCGAATTTTCTAATTGTGTTTGGGGAAAAACAAATAATCCAGTACACTACAAAATGGAAAATAAAATTTAATTTAAATTTCTTAATATAAAAAAAACTTCAATATTGTCACTTTGATAGTGACACAAAAAACTAAAATAATAAATAAACTATTACTTTTTTCCTTTTTTTGTTATAAAGAAATGACGCAGGTAAAAGAAATAAAAAAAATAAAAGTTTCTTAACTTCACTTCTTTTTTTTTTTTTTGAAAATCTCTAATTAATAATATTTCACTTACTTCATCTGAATTCATATAATCAGCAATATTAAAAGATTTGATATTAGAGAAATCTGTGTGGGTGAATGTTAGTTTAATTTTTTTTTTAAATGTGAATTTAAGAATATTATTTAATTTTTTTGGCCAAATTAATGGTTCCGAGTTTGTTTCTATTACTACCGCACATTCACTGAAATATATAAAAAAAAATAAATATATATAGTCAAAACAAAATATAATAAATAGTTTGTATCATCTGATTAGTATAATAACAGTGTTTAAAGCAATTAAATTTTTTGAAAAAAATAAAATTTTGTATGAAATTTCATACTCAATATTTTCATATTTATCATATAAAACATGCCAGGATTAAAATTTTCAAAAATGGATATAAGTTGTTCTTATAAAGTGGGGAGTCCAAATAATCGAATTACATTGTATAACTATCATACACTATTATTATACTGCACAGACGATGATATATACTTCTCTATAATTTCCATTTTAGAAACAAAATATTCAAATAGGATCATGTATTTAAACTCTTTGACTTTGTCGCTACTAAATGAATTAGGTTTTGCGTAAAATGAAATTGTTTTTGTTTGAGCATTAAAATTTATCCACAAACTTCCAAATGATCCAACCACGGAGGAATCAACTTTTATTTCAATTGTACGAAATGAATATACAGCTTTTTCTTTTGATACACTCATATTGAAAACATTCAAAAATTTTCGATAACTCTAAAATATTTTACAATATTCATAATTTATTAATTAACACATTTAATATAGGTATACTACCCACCCCTTCATATGATACTGTTGTATCAAAATTAAGTAGAATTTCTTTTAATTTAAAATTATTTAAAATTCGATTCAAAATTTTAGATTGTTCTTCAATATTATAGGCTTTAAAAATTTTTATGAAAACACGTAGACTTAGAAATTGTAATGTATAATTCCCAATTGACATAATAATTTTCAATAAATACTTTCTGGAATAGAAAAAAAAAAAAAGAAAAGAAAAGAAAGATAAAGTTCATTTCAGCTCACTATTATTTTTATCAGCTTTTTTTTTTGGAATTTTTAGTCAAATAATGTTTTTTTCTGGATGAAGAATTTATTTTTTTTTTAACTTACAAAATTTTATCATCCTCATAATTCGACAATTTTCGAAGTATATCGTTTTCATTAATTGATTCCAACAAATATACCAATTTTTGACCATATTTTACTTTATCAGAAAATTTTTTTGTTGCGGTTGATAACAAATAAATTAAATCTTGGAACGTTAAGCATAAAATTTGGATAAAGCTTGATTTGTCGCTTGGTTTATGACAATACATGGTGACAGCCTAAAATTATTATCAAAAATATTTAGAAATAAAAGGGAATTTATTTTGAAAGGTTGCTGAAGCAACCGATCTCGCTCTGAAATTTTATTCACATGTAATAGTTAAAGGTCGTTGGTGAGTTTTATTATAAATGCGACCCGATTCCTTTTTAGCGTCCACAAAACTCACCAACGTAAATATAATTTAAATATTTTGAATTAATGAATCTATATATATATATAGGCTATATAGGCGTACCGCTAAAAGGATACATTAGAAGTCCATTATTTACGTTAATGATGTGGAAAAAACGATTATGATGGGAAATTTAGTGTTTTTTTTTTTTGACGATGATGCATTGTTGTATATTATTTGTGAAAATGTAGATGAATGTATTAAGAAAATTAATAATGAATTTAAAAAAAAACTTGAGTGAAGCGTTTAAGATAAATAAGCTTAAACTAAATGTTGAAAAAAACTAATTCGATGGTCCGATGAGTACTATCGTATCTCAAAAACACTAGTTTTCACAGGAAGCAAAAAACTGTTTGTCCTAATTTTTTTTACATGGTTTTATAAAAAAAATTATATTATATTTTTAACAATTAAAATTTATTGGAAAATTTGAAAATTTTTATCAAATTTTCACATTTTTAAGTTTTCACGATGATCGCTTAATTTACTAACATTGCCTAAATGGATATACGATAATTGCAAATTTTTTTCTGCCGTTTAATATCGTAAGTTGACGATATTAAGTACGGTTGACATCGTATCTTTATTTAGGTCTAACAAAACAAAGCACAATAAAATCGCATTTTCACATACGACAGCGTTGAATTTCTTGCCAATATCGCAAGTTGGTAGTTAACGGAAGTTTAAGATTGTAAAAACGACAAGTTCTAGCATGCATTAATTGTATCTCATGATAAAATAACATTTTTTTTATTTTTTACTGATCGTATTTTCATTTACAATTTTTGACTGATGGAAAGTGGGCTTGTATATGAATATACAATTCAGCTCGTACGTCGATTTTGCTTACAATAAAAATATTTTTATTATTTTGAATGTGTTTTATTTCAGTTAGGAACGTTAGTATGACCCAAAATCGTAGATATGAGTGCGGAGAATCATTTTTAATATAAATCGGTTTCTATCGTATCTCAATTTACCATAGTACTCTTCGGAGCCGTCGAATTGTATGGTTATAAATGCTCGATTAAGTGATGACATAAAAATTGATACCGTTAAAATAAAGTCCGTTAATGAAGTTAAATTAATCTTGGTATTGATAGTAAATTGAATTTAAGATCCCATATTATTTTTGTGTGTAATAAAATTGCGAAGGAAAACTATTTTTTCTTCAAAATAAGAAATAAATTAATGATCCACATTGAGTGGCATTTAAGATTTACAACACATTAATTAAGCCCCATATTTTCATCGTCAGGGATGCCAACTGGGGTGTTTTACCCTGGAGCTTCCAGTTTTTCAACTAAAACTCCAGTCTCCAGGTTTTTTAAAATTTTTCCAGTTTTTATCAAAATTAATGATTTTAAAGTAAAATAGAAATTCACATAAGCCCTTCACCAGTACATGTCATTTTACTTTGTAGTTCATTAAGCTATACAGGGGTGTCAACTGATTTTTCTATAAGATCTATACTTCGCGCAGTAAAAATTCTCTGCGATCAACTTTTTGTAAAAGTAGGAGTAAGAGGAAAAAGCAATATTTAGGGACCCAAATTCTAAGTGTTCGTCTGTTAAATTAGTTCGGTATTATTTGGGCTTTATTATTTTCATTTGTGAAAATGATGATTAGCACAAATTATGTATGTCGAACCAAAACAGGCGTATAAATTTTCAGCACATTTTTTTAGATTCGGATATTTATCTTCTGCTAAATATTTCCAGAATTTATTTTCGTAAGCTCTTGTTTATTATAAATATCATTTTGTAAAGTAATAATTTCTGCTTCAAGTGTAATGTTATCCATATCAAAAATAGTTGAAAGGTTTTCTGCAATTGCTTCTGCTTCAATATTGCTATCAAATGGAAAACTCATACATAAAACTACATTATCAAGTTTTTTAAAATCTTCAAAACGGTTAACTTATTATTCAATAACGTTCTTAATTTCTTTGATATATTTATTTTCATCATAATTAGTAGAAGCACAACTTTTTAACTGCGCCAATATGTTTGGAAAATTAGATAATTTTTTTTGACTCTTGAAATTGAAAATGACAATTTGAAAGGAAATAAATATCTGAAATATGAATATTTATTGGCGATCGACCTAAAATCATTACGCGATCGACCGGTAGATCGCGAACGACGTTATTGACATCTCTGAGCTATAGTGTCTTTTGTTCCCAAACAAAGTAAATATATAACTTTATCTCATTAATTTCAAACCTATCATCTTTTTCTAATTTCAATTTAATTTCAATATTTTATATTACTTTTTATAAAGTTTTATTCTAATTTGAATAATTTTTGTATATCTGCGGTTTATTTTATGCTTCGTTTGTTTATGTTAATAATAATGTAATTTATAATTAATTATTTTTCTTTTGTTTTATCTACATTCTTTTGCTTTTTCAACTCTCCAGTTTTTCCCCGGTCAAGAGTTGGCAACCCTCTTCATCGTATACCTATGTGAAGAGGAATTTCTGAATGATTGATAGAATGTACCTACAGGTATTTTATTTGCAAATATTGTAAAATGATTAATGTAATAAACGATGTAGGTAGGTATCTACCTAACTAATAAACGAAACCTAGCGAACAACAAGACTATTTGCACCTACCTACTTTATTAATATAAAAAAACTTACGATTAAAACGTCAAGAATTTTACTAGAGAATTCAGAAACAGATTCTGGAAATGAATCTCTGTATTTAACTAGTCGATTAATTCCTATTACGATTCCATTGGAAAACTTTTCATTCTAAAAAATAAAAATTATAGATTTGTCGTAAAGGTATTAAAAAACATAAAAAAGAATAAAATAGAAAATTTATAATAATTACATACAATTTTATAATGTTTAACTGCATATTCTAATTTCAAAAGAAAACGTTCAAATTTTTCTCTCAATGTTTTCTCATCGTAAAAACTGGACGAAGTATGAGAAAATCCGCAACTTTCCATTTTAATTGTTTTTTTTTTTTTTTTTCGGATAAAATTTTAAACCTGAAAATTAAATTGAAAAATATTTTTCTTTTAATTTTATAAATAAATTTATTTTTAACAAAGTTTTCTTCAAAATAACGCCATCTGCCAAGCCTACTGTATTGTACAGCTACGGTAATGTAGTAGTACAGCTTAGTTTTGCAATTGTTTTTGTAATTTGCTACTTTGCTACTTTGCGAGCCTACTTTGGTTTTTTTGATGTTAAAAAAAAATGTTTTTCTTTAAAATATTGAACCAGCTTGGTCGGATAATAAAAATGAAAATAAAAATTTTTGTGTTTGAGGTCGGAGGTCGGAGGTAATACTGACGCTGGTGATTGAAGAAATTCACTACGTCGAGTGGAATTATTTAGTGCTAACAATATACTTATTAAAGATTTATATACGGTTGTCAATTCCAAGCAGAGTAAACATATTTCTATAGTAGAGTAACAAGGAATAACGAAAATTTTTATGCAAAAAAAAAAAAAAAATTCACCTCCCTCTTACAAGGTGCCTTTCTGATTCCTTTTACTTAATTTTTTTTCGCAGGTTTTTTTAAAATCCAAAATTAATTACTTTTTTAAGAACAAAGTGAGTTCATTTCGTTTTATTTTCGACTTAAAACTATTTTCTTATTTTTAAAATTTTTGAAAACCGTAAAATTACTTATATTTTACAATTTTTTTAATATTTTTTTAATATCATAGTCACCTGGTTCTTTTATAAAATAAATGCATTGTTTACATTTATATTTGGCCTTAAGCGCGTCATAGTTTCCCTTAAATACTCAATACTAATAAATAAAAATCATATGATTTTTGTTTTGCTTTAATTTTTCGATTTTAAGGATGTGAGAATTTTTTTTAAAGCTTAAAGCTAATTTGAAATTCAACCGCTAGTGATTTAAATGTGAGAAATTAAAATAATAATTTAAATTAACTTTTACCAATTTTTTAGTTCTCAATTTGATGAATTTTAAACAGTTTGAAAAATGTAAATTAACAGTTCCTCCTAAAAACTTTCTTAATTATATTAAAATATTACAGGATAAGTTTGCTGAAAATTTCGATTTACATGTAACAGAAAATAATTTAGTAAGTAAATTAGCTTCCCTTCTTACAAACGTTGAATGTAATTTCAAATGTTGTGAAAATTTCAATAAAATTTATTTAATTCATTTTTTCATACGTGTGCGCATATATTTCATTTTAAATTTTTTTAATAAAAATGTAAAATTAGAAAAAATAGAAATAAAATGTTGTCTGTGATGAGTTTATAAAATTAAAATTCTTGTTTTATTTCGTAACTTTTAAAAAAGCATCCCATCATGATAGATTTTGAGTAAAAAAAAACATAGATTTTTTGGCGGGACGAAATAAATTTTCTATGGCAGATACTTTACTTTATGAAATAGGAGTACAATGATTCCAAGTTAAAGTTTAAGAATTAAAAAAATAATATAAGTTTTATGCCAAAAGTACACTCATAACAGAAACTGATTTGATCGTTAAATGCCTCAATATAAAAATGGCGCTGCGCTGAAATCATTATCCTGTTATTTTCATCATAACGGTGTCATACGCTGTAAACACAATCAGAAATATAAGAGACAGTCGTCGCGTCGCTTATAGCCACTAGCTTCAGTTGTGTTAATTCTCATGTAAATATATGGTGGCTTTTTTTTTGGCGGTCGGTTGTATCCTCTTGTGTTTACACCTTTTTTCATTTATACAAATTTCGCTTGGGGCGGCTGCGCTGCGGCTATCGCGCTCGTCTGTTAATACGAGCGACATTACTTTGAGTTTATCTCTAGTATAATTTTTTGAAAACATTCTTTTTATTTAAATTGCAAAATATTATTAAAAAATTAATAAAATTATGTTTCGCAGAACTTTTAAAGTCTGTTTTCGCCCAATGAAAAATAATTTTATTTTGTTACCAGAAAATTATTACAATTTGGTTTCAACTTATGTGAGTGTGAAAATTCCTTTTATTTTTTTTTTTCATAACAAAAAATTGTATGTAGTTAAGTTATTTGGTTGTATATTCAAAGTGAGGAGAGGATGAAGTAAACCAGCCAACAGCGGTCCCATTTATTTTATTTATTTCCAAAAATGGATGAAATTAAAATAAATTGGCATTAGGTACCTATAATGAGATTAGTGACAAATTGGGCAATTTTGGTGTGAAATTCACATCGTTTTTAAGGTTTAACACTTATTTAAAAATTTGTTGAACCACCTGTAGTACATTTTTTCTTATCGATTATGAAATCAAACCTTTTAAGTAGAAAATATCACAGCGATTTGAAGACGAGAAATTATACATGTTAACTTACAATGATTCATTTTTGATTTGATTTTGTTAATTTTTTTTAACAGGATAATGGTTGTCTCAGCCTTCAATATTCAACAATTTGTCATTATGCAATATGGGCACAATATCCTGGATCAATTCAAGATAGTGAAATTGGTATTAATGCTAGAGTTGCGAAAGAAATTGGTAAATAATTATTAGTGATAATTTTTTTTTGTTTTAAAGTTTTTAATTTTTTTTTTAACTAATTTTTCCAAATATTATTTTAGGCTTAAAAGAAAATGATGTTGTAAAAGTGGCATTAATTGCTGATGTTATGATGTTGAAAACTGTTAATGTTACACCTGTATCGTCGAAGGATTGGGAAATCATTGTAAGTTAATTACACAGGATTATTTCGTGTTATGTTTTCAAGATTAACTGATGTAGAAATGATAAGTAATTTCAATTTATAAATTTTTCGTACAGCTGTATGAAAATTATTATGATATTTCATTGAATACCTTTACAATGTTCAAAAACGAAATTATTATTCAGCACTTCTATTTCTGTTGTAACTTTGATATATACTCCTTCAGTAACTAAAAAATTGAAATAGTTTTCAAGATTTTGGTATAAATATCTCATATTATATTGTGTTATGCCTTATGTTAGGTTTTTAAAAAAAAGTTTCTCAGAAGGTGCTAACTATGCCAGATGCTAACTATGCAATCTCTACAAAAGAAATTTATTATTGGGAGCATTAAGAAAAAAACTCTGAAGACTTAACTGCTCCAAAAAATTAGAATAATTTGATAGAGAGATTTTTAACTAAAAAACTAAAATAATTATTTGAAAAAAATTTACATAAATTTTTAAACATTATTTTCAATTTCAACAAAGTTTGATTAAAAAATATTTTGTCCAATTTTTTGATAGGAATTAAGTAGCGAAAAAATTCAATCAACAATGTTAGATCAAACAAAAATTATAAATTCTACTCAAATTTTATTAATTTGGATAAACAATTCAATGCAAGTTAGCCTTACTGTTGGTAAGTTATACAAACTCGATTCAAGATTTACTATTGTCAAAATTAAGGTACTTTGTAATTAATGTGTTATTTTTTTTTAGATCGTATTCGACCAAATACTTCATTCGGTAGAATTGATCATAACACTGAACTTGTTATAGCACCAAATATTTACAAAACATCAAATAATTCAACTTCAAATAATTATCGAACTCCATCTAGTTCAAATGAATCTAATATACCACTAACAAAATCACAAAGTATAAGTAGTTTTACACCAACAAACCATCCAACATTATCTCGTTCATCAACTTTACGTAATATAACAACAGTGAAAAGAAGTCCATCATTGACAAAAACAAGTCGTTTAGAGAAGCTTGAACGTCTAACAAGAGATTTGAAAAAAGAAAATAGTCGAAGTTTTGAGTTTCGAGTAATGTCAGCAAAATGGGATTCAGCGGCACAGTTTTGTGACATTTTTATTACAAAAAGTAATTTACCTGAATTTATGGATTTGTCTCAGTGTTATGTTTTACAAACGATTAGCAATCAGGAGAATGAATATTATGTTAATGTGAAAGTTATTGAAGATAATGATAATTTCCCGAATAATATTCATCGAACAATAGAAGTCAATGAAAATTTACTGAAATATTTAAAAATTAAAGAAATGGAAAAAGTGAATTTAAAAGCTAAACAGCCAATTTTAAATTTTATCGAAAAAATAGAATTATTTGCAAATATAAAAGTAAATTACAAAATTATTGAGAATGCCTTCAAACGTTTTGTTGTCGAGAATACAAAAATGGAACCATTATTACTGAATCAAAATCAAATTATTCGTTTAGATAATGTAGAAGATAATTTAGTTATTACAGTTCGACTGATTCCAGATCATTTTAAATATTGTTGGATTGATTCACAATTTCTAAAAGATTGTAAAATGTATGCTGCCGACGCTGTAAAAAAATGTGATGAATTGCTTGAAATTGATGAAGGTCGTCCTAAAACTGTAGTAAGCGTTAAAGATTTAATTATAATTGAGAAATTTAATAAAATTGTTGGCAAAATTGTAGAAATGATAAAACTAGATTTATGTTTAGATCAACGAAATTCAGTTTTACGTCAAGGAAATATTTTAATTTCGGGTTAGTTGATGAAATTATTTAATGTTCTTAATTTTTAATTTTATAATTAATTGTTAATAGGAAATCCAAATTCTGGAAAATCAGTTATTGTGGAACAAATTTTAGATGCTTTAATGAAAAAACCATTTTGTTGTTATTACGATATCTATTATTGTACAAGAAATAAGGGTAGAAAGGTAAGTTCCAATTTTTCAAATAACTAATTTAAGTAGTTTTGTGTAGAATTGATTTTTTTTTTCATTTAAAATTTACTTTTTAATGACACAGTATCACAAATATTATTGAAGATTAAGATTGACTCAGATTTGTAGATACATGTATCAGATTTCACTTTGAATTTATTTATTTATTTTTCCAAAAAAAAAAAGTTCTTAATTTTAATACGAAGGAAAATTTTTCACTAGTTTTGATAATAATAATTTATTAAATCGAAATGAAAAAGAACTATAGTATCTGAAAAGAACAGCAGCCGGTTGAAAAGAACAGCAGCCGGTTGTTCAACAACGTATTATTAGGTACTTAGTACAACGGGTTCAATAGATTTAGGTCGGGGAGAACAAGGGTTTCTGTAACCGCTTCAATCTTACTACGTATTAGTATAACTATTATAGGTCTAAATAAAAAAACAGAACAAAATTCAAGGGTAACTGCCACTAGTTTTGAGTTTATTTAGTATCATTAACATTTGTTTCATATTTGATGTTTATAAGAGTATCATCATTTCCAGTATTTGTTCTCCCGTCTTCATATTAATTCTTATTGCCTGTAATACTTATGATCTTGGATAGGTAGATGCCTAGGTATCTTATTGCTATAATTGATATTTTTTTCACCTGAAGGTACCCAGAAACCTTTTAATTTTAATCACAAAACAATTTTAATGGACTTCATAGGATTTTTAACTTTCAATTATGAAAAACAATAAACTAAAATAACTTAATTAAAAGAAAATTAAAACAAAATTGTTATGAAAAATGATATTTTAAGTTTTTATTCGGTCCAACGATGAGTACAATTCGGATTGGTACAAACATAATAGAGTCTCATTTCTTCTTCTGCACGACGTGTTTGAGCTTGGAAAAATACTGCTTCTGGGTGTCGGCAAGTCGGGCAAGCATGATCTTCGGTTCTAGGCAATGTTGGATCAGAAATAACATCTGGCACTATGTGAGTTAATTCATCAATTTCGTGCATAATTTTATTAACATAAATACAATTGGAGTCAGCTTCTTGTTTATAATCACAATTTCGGCAGGCGTATAACAGTATCTTGTTCTCTTTGTCCTCCTTGGGATAAAGCATATTATTGCATTCCTGACAAAATCGAATTCCAACAAATCCGGGGCCTTCGGTAGAAGAAACTACGTCATAAGCGCCAGACATTATATTTATTATATTATTAATTAATTTATTATATTTGAATTGAATTAATTAATTTTTTAATTTCCGCGACGCGATTATGGAATTACTTAATTTAAGTTTGACAGCTTCGAGTTTTTGAGTGCAAAATAGTGGCGGTATTGCGGTAGTGGTGTTGTCGTGATAAAAAATAAACCAATCAAAATAAACAAAAGTTAACTGAAAGGAATGTTAGCCACAAATTATTATTCACTCAAGTAGGCTTAGTCAGCCTGTAAACATTTTTTGTTTTTTTCTCTGTCGTTTTTTCAAAGCTTATAAATATCCATAAACAAATTAAAATAATAAAAAAATGTCGTGTTCATTTCAAAACTTTTTCCTTCAATTGAATTTTGAAATTTCTTATTTTTATAAAACATGGATTTTTTTATTTTTATTTAAAAAAAAAAAGGAATTAATTTTACTTTCATAAAAAAAAAGAATTGATGCTTATTTAATCGGCTGAAAAGTTGAAAAATTTTCCGACTTAATTTGTTGTCGCGCTCAAATCAAGCTACAGCGCCCAGTATTCTTTTATAATTTCCATAAACGTCAAAAAAAAAAAATTCGATTTTTGATTTTGATTGCGTTTTTGCTTGGGTTCTTCTTTTCTCTTGTTAAGTTAAGTTCTTTTTTTTTTGTATTTTTTTACAAAAATAAACAAAATCAAAGATTTTAAAAATAAATTTAAGTACAGAAATAAATTTAAAAACAATTTATAAATAATTAATAAAAAAAAAAATGGAAGTTGATTACGAAGAGGACGGATGGCGAAGGCGTGAAAAAGGTGAAAATGATGAAGAAATTCAAGAAAATCCAGAAGCTGTATTGAGGGATTGTTTGGAACGTTTCTCGACACCCGATTACATAATGGAGCCCGGAATTTTTACTCAATTAAAGAAATATTTTCAAGCCGGCGGTACACCTGAACAGGTAATTAATCTGTTATCAGAAAATTATAAAGCTGTAGCTCAAATGACAAATTTATTAGCCGAATGGCTGATTTTGGCCGGTGTTAAAGTTACCGATGTCCAAGCAATGGTTGAAAATCATTTGAAAGATATGATTTTGAGAACATTTGATCCAAAAAAAGCTGATACGATTTTCACTGAAGAAGGTGAAACCCCAGACTGGTTGACTGAACTAATTAATCATCATACATGGCGGTCATTAATTTATCGTTTGGCTGAAGAATATCCAGATTGTTTAATGTTAAATTTTACTATTAAATTAATATCAGATGCTGGTCATCAAAGTGAAATAACATCAATTTCAACGGCGGCACAACAAATTGAAGTATTTTCGAGAGTCTTAAAAACTGCTATAGCAAGATTTTTAAACAATCCCGATGATATTCAAAGTGCGATTCAAGAAGTCGCCAGAATGGTATGCCATGGACAGCACACTTATGTTTATTCTCAGGTAGGCTTAGGCAGACTTTTTTTTTTCGCCATTGAATGATACTCTTTGATTTGCTTTAGATACCTAGTTGGATAAAATTGTGTGATTAAATTGGACGACGATAGTCTTAATTTTTTGTCTTGTTTACCTGTTCTTGGGGTCCATGGATTTTATCTTATGCGGGGACAAATATAAAATCAATTCTTTTTTAGGTATTAATTGGTGTTTTAGCACAAGAACCGAAAGGTGGTTTCAATATGAAACGTTTATCACAAGAAATTATGAAATATGCGTTAACAATAAATCAAAATGTAACACCTATTACGATGGCCTTAAATGGTTCTGCTTCTCATCCTCAGGCATGTCAGGCTTTGACCTCAATGTTGTCGCGTAATACATTAAATCCAGCTGATATAACTGTTTTATGGCGAAATTATTCTTCTACTGAACCACCACCAATCGACTTGATACGAAATCCTCAGCTACTTGAGTTATTAGTTGATTCGCTATTTAAGGCTGGTGTTAAAATAAATCCAGAACATAAATCAAAATATATTTATTTGTTAGCGTACGCCGCTAGTGTGGTTGATACTCCCGGAAAAAAAGGTCTTCAAAGAAATTTAAATAAAGATGAATTAAAACCGACAATTCAGGCAATTGAAAAAGTTCACGCAATTTGTAATGTTAACAAAGGTTCAACAGAATTAATAGCAGAATTATCTACACTTTACAATTGTATACGATTTCCAGTAGTTGGTGTTGGGGTGATACGATGGATTGAGAATACAGTTACTGAACCATCTTATTTTAAACTGACAACTGACAGTTGCCCAACACATTTAGCGATTTTGGATGAAGTTGCTACAATACATTCTTCATTGCATGGACAAATTTTATCATTATTAATTCGGTTATTTGAATCAAAACAAGATGAATTGGAAATTTTAGTACAATTAGAAATGAAAAAAATGTTACTTGACAGAATGGTTAATTTGTTGACAAGAGGCTGTGTTGTGCCAGTAGTTAAATATATTAAACAATGTTGTCAAAAAGGTGATACTGATATTTCATTGATAAGATATTTTGTAACTGAAGTTTTAGAAACTATAACACATCCTTATTCACCAGAGTTTGTTCAGTTATTTTTACCGATGGTCGAAAATGAAGAAATCACCGGTTCGATGAGAGGTGAAGGTGACAATGATCCCGTTTCTGAATTTATTGTACATTGTAAAGCCCATTATACTACAGTATAATTTATAGTATAGATTTTGATTATTTTTTTTATTTTTACATTATTTAAGTATTTTTTTCAATTAATGTATTAATTTTACGGAATAATAAAAGCAAACTTTCGTAAGAGTTCAATCGTTTTTTTTGATCGAAATGAAATTTATTTGGATGATAGGTACGCCTATCAAAATTTTTTCCGATAAATTTTATTTCAACAAAATTAAAACAAATTTTTTGTTTCTCAAATATTTCTTTAATTTACATAAGTTTTCTGTTCTAAAAAATAAATTGTTTTATACGAAAAAAAAAATTCCAAACAATATTCTGCAAACATTTAATTTTCAAACTGTTTCTAAGCGGGACATTGATAACCGTGTAAATTGGATAAAACATCACAAACAACATCGTCGGATGAATCACATCCACCGTATTCTTTTGTTCTAATTCCTTTTTCCATTGTTGTTTGAAGGGCCTGTGCAACTTTATTCCCACATTCACATTGACCCATTTGCATTAGTAAATCAGCTGCACATTTGATTACGCCGTATGGTGATAATTCTTTTTCATCAACAGACATCGGTATATCGGAAGACACAGGGTGAAGAACACAATGATGTTCTCCAATTCTGTATGACGAGTATATACCTGGGCCTCCACAAATACCACAACAAATTGAGCTTACCATCAAACCGAAACGATATTCACAACATATCACGTCATAGTCTTGGGGATTAAATAAAAGATCAATTGCCACAGTATCAACTAATTTAGTCTCTACTTCAATTTGGGGATATTCTTTTTTGTATTCACTTACTGCCTTCAAATATGTTAGACCATCTGATTTCCAAAAATAAACCTCTTTATGACAAAATGTAATTTTTTTTCGTTTATGACTAACAGCATAATCAAATGCATATTTTACAAAACGCCTATTATAATCTAAACTTGATATCATAAGATTTTCGACAACACCTTTAACTGGCTCATATTCCATTAGGTTTGAACGATTTTGTATTATACAAGTTAAATTTACATTATCAAATTTAGCTCTAAAACATGGAACAGTGACATATTCATATACAGCTGCAAATAATTCTAATTCTAGATTAAGTCTACGTCTTTCTAATTTTTTTTCAAAATCATGATAAACGTCAAGTATTAATGCGTAACGATTTCGAAATATTGATAATATAGTTTGGTCTAATTTATTTTGGTCATCATCATTAGCACCAGCTGATTTTGAACATTTGGAAGATTCATCATCTAATGGTTTAATTTTTTCAAATTTGACTGGTGCCCGAATTTGATCATAAATTGCTCGAACATAATCGGCGCTACTATCTTGACCAACTAACAATGATACCATTGTAGTACCACCGTATTTTGCTTCTGGGAATATATTTTTTATTCTTAGAGTTTGATAATCTTTTAAGAATTCACGCCCTATTGGTTGGCTACTAACATCTTTCTTTGCATAGTTCCGTACTAAATTTAGATATGTCGTCCTAGGTTTCGAATACTTTAAGAAGAATTTAAACATTTTTTTTATTTCTAATTACAAAAAAAATAAAAAATTAGATATATAATATTAATTTAATATATTTACAATATTTTGATTTTTCAAAATTTGAATAAAATAATAAAATTTCTGAAGCTTTCTGATTTTTGGACACATATATAAAAAAAATCTAGTTTAATATGGAAGATCTTAAGAAATTATGATATGACATGTTTTTTTTGGTATTAAAGTTTCGAATGTTTGTGGAAATTGTATATACGTATATATGTAGTGACCCAGTTCACTAACAGGTTTGTCATCCCTGAAAATAAATTAAATAAAATACAATGATCGTACAATGGAATATATAAATCATACGATGTTCTAAAATTTGCATTGAAAACCAAAATTTTAATTTCTACCTGCAAGTAAAATCATTTTTAATAAGTCAGTCTATTTCTGAATCTTGTACAATCAACTCTTTTTTTTGAATAAATAAAAATTTATATTAATTTTTATTTTTTGTAAATATAATATTTTTTTGTAAATAATTAATCATAAATTGTAATTATAAATATTAATATTCAATAAATGGATTAAATCAAATCTACATTAACTTATTATATTACAACATTTACATAGTAGAAGTATCATCACAATACTTCTACATATATATGTAGATTTGGTCAAAATTAACTAAAACGGTGGGAGAGTGTTTTTGGAATTCTCACGATTTTCTACAAATTTGATCTCATTTCAGGTGGAATCTATTCAGAAAGATCTTAGGCAAATTTTTACAATCAGCCTTAATAATGCACCATCCGTAGTTATTTTAGAAAATTTAGATATTTTAGCTCATGCTGCAGAGCAGCAAACTCAAGATGGTGAATATTATAATCGAATTGCTGATGCAGTACAACATTTGATTGTTGAATTTACTTCAACAAATTCGATAGCTGTTATCGCCACGGTTTCTGATATAAAAAGCTTAAATCGTAGAATATATTCGCCAAGGGGACGTCATTTATTTAATATTGTTATGAAAATTCCAGATTTGGAACGTGAAGATCGTGAAATTATTTTGAAAGATTTATGTAGTCACATCGAGAATAGGGAATTGGATTATTCAAAGTTATCTAATTTAACGGAGGGCTATAATATGGGGGATTTGGTACAATACATTGAAAGAGCTATATTTTATGCATATCGAATGAATAAATGTAATCCAATTTTGACAGATGAATATTTGAATAAATCTCTTGAAAATACAAATTTATATTGTCTACAAGGAGTTCAAACTAGAAAAAAATTAGACAATCGAAAATCATTAGATCTTGAACAGATAGCCGGACTTGAACCGGTTATTCGTGTTTTGGAAGAAGTTTTAATGTGGCCATCAAAATATCCTATAATTTTTAATGATTCACCACTAAGAACTCAAGCTGGGGTTTTACTATTTGGACCTCCAGGAACGGGTAAAACGTTTCTGGTATCTCAAATAGCTCATTCGTGGAATTTGAGAATAATATCGGTTAAAGGACCAGAATTATTGGCCAAATATATTGGACAAAGTGAAGAAAATGTAAGAAATTTATTTAGAAGAGCTCGCAGTGCCAAACCAAGTGTATTATTTTTCGATGAATTCGATAGCTTAGCTCCGAAACGTGGTCATGATTCAACTGGAGTTACTGACAGAGTTGTAAATCAATTGCTAACTGAATTAGACGGTGTCGAAGGACTACAAGGCGTTACAGTAATAGCGGCAACTTCAAGACCTGAATTATTAGATCCAGCTCTTTTACGTTCTGGGCGGATTGATCGAATGATTGAATGTGCTATGCCTGATCGACGTGCAAGGAAGAAAATTTTTATCGCTTTGTCGCAATCTCTTAATTTGGATAACAGTGTTAATTTTGATTATTTTGCCGATTTAACGGATAATTATACTGGTGCTGACATACAAAGTATTTTAACTACTGCCAATATGGAAGCTGTAAAAGAAATTTTATCATCATGTGGTGCTGAGGTGAGAATTTAAGAGTAAACTAATATATTTTGTATTAACAGATGATATGTACATAAGTTTTACTTTTTTTTTCGCGACCTACGTAGAATATAATTTATAAAAAAAATATTAAAAGTTAATAATTTTTTTTAATCGAAATTTAATTGAGTTTTATCACGGAAATTTTCCAAACGAAAAATTCTTTAAGAATTTTAAAGAAAAAGAAAACAAGTATAATTTCATTTTCCATTTGGATAACTTTTCTTATTATTTTCATTATCTTTTTAACACATTTTTAACAGCAAAAATTAAAAATAATAATAAAACACATAGTTAATAATTCTAAAACCACTGAATTCCACTATTTTTTTTTTAATTATATCGTTCGATAATTATTGCTTATTACTATGTTATTACCAGGGTCGGTATGAAACCCGTTTCTTAAAAAAGAAGTTGATTGAAAATATTTAAAAGAAACAATATTTGGAACAAAAACCTTAGTAATATAATAAAGCATTAAAAATTATATATTTTTTTTTACAGAATATTCCTGATAAAATGTACGTTACTCAAAAACATTTACTAGGTGCTTTCAATAATACTCGACCATCTTTGAGTTCATCGGATATAGCTAAATATTCAAGAACGTAAGTGTTAATTTAGATTAATAATAAATAATAAAATAACGTTTTAAATATCTTACAGATATGCCAGATTTACAAATAAAGAAAAAACTTCAAGAGATTTTGTTTCGAGAAAAACAACTTTAGCTTAAGTTTTCGCAGGAAAAAGAAAAATTGTTTTTATTATCTAAATTTTTTTTTAAATTCTGAAAAAATTTTATTAAAAATGTACAAATTTAAAAAAGACAAAAAAAAAAAAAAAAGAAAACAATTTATTCTTATTTTAGTTAAAAGTTTTTTTGGTTTTTGAAGTTTGAAAATTTTAAAGTTATCAACATTATTTACGTGTAGTTTTTAAGAAAAAAATTGTGATCGTCTGATTTTAATATTAATATTTATTTATTTTTTCTTTTATTTGGTTACGAGAAGATGTTTAAAATTTAAAAAAATATATACACATGTATAAAATATGAATTATTATTTTTGTAAACTCAGTAAAAAGGTTCAATGAAATTCAATTTGGCGCTCAAAACTGTGCGGTAGCTTTATTCCATATTAATTAGAAAAGAAATTTAGACTAAAAATTCCTCTGACATATCTTAAGCAAAGTTTTGTGAGATTATTTATAACCGAAGACTATTTATAATGGTATATAGGTACTAATGGAATATTAACACTTCAACTTGTAAAGTAACTGGTGCATTATAACCGGTCAGCAGTCATGGTGTAGTGGTATTGCCCTTATCCTAAGGCATATACGGTTGGGTTCGATTCCCACTTCGGAATGGAATTTGTGTTAATTTTTCAATTTGTCTCACTTAAATTAAGTGTTTGTGTTGTTTTTTTTTAAATAGTGTAGTATAAAACTGGTGGATAAAAGAGAGTATTAATTTGTTTTTGTTTGAATGCAAAGTTGAAATTGGTATTAAATGACTAATTTGTGGTTTAATTTGATTGTTGTATAAAGCATGTTAATATAATATTGAATGGAACATAAATTGAACGGATAATGTATTGAATGTATTAAGTAGCTTTGGCCCGACTATAATATTAGGCATAACATGTTCAGGAGCTGACAATATTTGATCTTGATGGAAATTGTATTGGTTGGAAGTTCAGTTACATGATTATATTTACGTTTCTCTTGGTAATCATTTATCAGAATTAAAATAAAACTTATATTAATTTCGAAGATAAACCCTTTTTTTTCTAATGGAAATAAAAAAATAAATAAAAAGGATATTGTGCCTTCATTTTTATTTTTTGTAAAACATGGTCAAAATAATAAATTATAAAAATGGATATTATTTAAATTTTTTGTTAAATTTTTTATTCATATATTTTTGATTCATTGAAACCAATATCCTGAGAGAATCGAAAATAGAAATAATATTTATTAGTTTTAAAGTTGAAAAAAAAAGAAGTATTCTTTCTGTGATTTCAGAAGTTTTAGATTACCAAGTTTAGTTCTTTTTTCGATGTATTAGTTTCGATGAAGGTGTAAAAAGTAGTCCTTCATTAAAAGTCTCTATCTAAAATAATTTGAGCGAACAAAATTTGCCGCCAGAGTGGTAAATAAATTCATTTTTTGAATTTAGAGCCGAAAACAACTCTAACATGTTACTTAAAATAGTGGAAAGAAAGTTTTTGAAATTAATTAAAAAACAAATGCTTCAAGATTTGATTTGATTTGATTTAAAATTGAGTTATTCCAATTGAAGTAAATTTTCTAATTTTTTTTTTTGTTAAATTGAATAAGAATGAAAAATAAATTACAAACAATTTGTAAAGGTAAAAATCTGAAAATTTTATTGATCGCATATCCTTTTTTTTTTAATATTTATTTATTTATTTTTTGCCTCTCAATAATCAAAGAAACTAAAAGGTCGCCTTCAACATTTTCACACAAAATTTAAACCGGATATTATTTATATGGTAAATTTTGTGATTAGAAAACTGAAAATATTTGTTCAGAATAATGTATTAGCTTAATTTATTTACAAATAATCAAAAAGCATGTATATAAAGAGGAATCAGTCCCATACAAAAAAAAGATTTAAAATAGTGAAACAAAAAATCCATATCACAACCCCATGAGCTTTTTTTTTGAATTTTTTGAGAATTCCACTCTCACAAAAGCTTTTAAAAGTTTCAAAATAACAACAGTTCTATACAATTTTTAAAGTTTTAAAAGCTTTTGTGAGAGTGGAATTCTTAAAAAAAAAAAAGCTCATGGGGTTGGGATATGGATTTTTTGTTTCACTATTTTAATTCTTTTTTTTGTATGGAACTGATTCCTCTTTATATACATGCTTTTTGGTATTAGCTTAATTTATTTACAAATAATCAAAAAGCATGTATATAAAGAGGAATCAGTCCCATACAAAAAAAAAGAATTAAAATAGTGAAACAAAAAATCCATATCACAACTCCATGAGCTTTTTTTTGAATTTTTTGAGAATTCCACTCTCACAAAAGCTTTTAAAAGTTTCAACATAACAACAGTTCTATACAATTTTTAAAGTTTTAAAAGCTTTTGTGAGAGTGGAATTCTCAAAAAAAAAAAAAAGCTCATGGGGTTGTGATATGGATTTTTTGTTTCACTATTTTAATTCTTTTTTTTGTATGGGACTGATTCCTCTTTATATACATGCTTTTTGATATAATAGTCTTATATAGTAGTGTTGTTTTACAAGTAAAAGGAAGAAATAGGCCTCAACTATAAGATTCTTTGAGAAAAATCTTATGTTATTGAATCTGCGGAAATTTCAACTTCGCTTATAACATTATTAAAGAGCCAGAATGTACTTATTTATTTTTTTATCATTTTAATATAAGGATTATTTAAAACTGACCAAAGTTCAGCCTCAGAGTGGTGTTATTACCGTAGTTGGATTCCATTCTTGTATGGCTTTGTGTTCTTAAAACACCAGATTCAAAAATTGAAGATAAAGAAAACGATATTTTTCTTCACTCAACACATTAGTTAAGTTTTAAGACTGTAAGTTTTTTTTTCTAAATTAATTTTTTTAAATAATTTTTTTCTTGTTATCCTTATGTAATCCTTAACTTTTTTTTCCGCGAAAACTTTATATTTAACTTAATTTTTTTTTTTACCAAAGATAAAATAAAAGTTTTTCTTATATTTCCGTTAAATAATCCTTTAAGTGTCCTTAATAATTTTTTTGTTGTTTAACATTATCAATTATATTAACAGAAAAAAAAATATTATTTGCAACAAATTAATTTTAAAAATTATGAAAAATCTAAAGGAAAGAAAATTTATACATTTCTTATACATTAATTACTGAACAAAGTTTTTAAGAAAAATAAATTTACAGCTTCTTCAGAGAAAATTTATTGAAGCAGAAAAAAAGTTGATGAATAACTTTGAACTTAATAAAAAATTATTTTAATAAAAATTAACATTGATATAGTTGTAATAGTTCATAAAATAGTTTATATATTTGTGAATGAAGTTCTCTTTAAAAAAACTAGAAATCTACGTGAAGTGGGAGCAGAGCTTATAACATTATGCAATTGGATTTTCAATACATGGATTTGCGATATTCAATATTAAATCATCCGTTTGTTGGAAAAAAAATGATAACTTTAAAATTTCAACTAAATACACAAGAAAAACAACATTGAAGCACAAGAAATTCAATTGAGTTGAAAATTATATTTTTATAGTATTCCGATTGTCATTCCCAAATAAAATATTTGTCTTTAAATCAAATATTTTCTTTCAATTTTATATTACATAATATTATTTCTGTTATGAAATTTTCTTCTTGAACTTTTTATTATTAGATATTCTTAATTAGCTCTTCAAATAAAGTTTTTTTTACTATATATAATCTATCTATATGAATATTTTCTCCAAACTTTTTCGCCAATTCAAGGATGCAAAAAAGTTTTAATTTCTGCAAAAAAAAAATATATATATAAAATATAAAACTTTTTCCGCGCAAATTTTCACGATTATAGAAATTAGATAAAATTTCATTACAAAAAAAAAAACTTCTGGATGACTATTTTGAAAATAGCTTGATATTTAAATGAATATTTTTACATCCTGTTAAACAGGATTTTAACGAGAAAATAATAAATTAGATAAGTCCTTAATTTGCAAAATATTTCAAGTATTTAAATAATTATATTACGAGATAATTATTCCCTCGTCAGAAACATTTTAATATTTTAAAATCAATGAGATAAAATATAATTTTATAGTATTACGTCATTGAAGAAAATTATTGATAAAATTAATTTCAATTTAATTTTTATTATCAAAAATTGTATATAAATTGATTCAGATTTCTGAGTTGATGAAATTTTTGAACTAAAACTTAACTGAGAGAGGATGTATTGATTTTTTCTAGAAATAGTTGTGTAAATTTTACGTTGTACATACTCGGAAATATATATGTGACTTCTTCTATATAACTTTTATACATTTTATATGGAACTGAAATTTGACTCGTATTCACTAACTCTCTATATAGTAGAAAATATTTTCTATGCATTGGCCATATTTTTAGACATATGACCGACCAGAAGTATCGAGACCTTCCGTGAAGGTAAGGCAACCCAACTAAAATGCAGAAAATGTCATTAAGCACATAATATAAATTTTCTGTTGAAATCCCTAGTCTAGATGATCATTTTCCTTTCTAGTTACAGTACTCTTTTTCCGACGTAGTTTTCTTGAAATTTATATGTAAACTAAAAATTTAAGAGATTCACGTAATAAAAAAGAAAAAAAATAATATGATTTTTTTTTTCTTTATTAAAAAAAAGAAAATATTTAAAAAAGAAAAACCATTTTCTTATTCACATCATTCAATATTCAAAATAGAAAGGAAAATCCTTCTATTCATTCTATTTTCAATCTTTTCTTTTCTATTATGTGTGAATGAAAAATTTTGTGTTATTTTTTTTTATTTTCATTTTTGTTATGAAAAAATAAAATTTCTATTATAATATTTCCACACAAAATAAATAAAAATAAAAAAAAAAAAGAAAAATATAAAATAAATATAGAAAAGAAAAGGATATAAAAGGTGTGTGTTTATATCCTCAACAAAATATAAAGAAAATCACATATATATATTCTTTTTTTATTTGATATTTTATTATTTGTATTAGAATAGCAATAATATATATATTTTTTTTTCAAATATTATATTCCAAAAATTGGAATAAAATAGAAAACTAAGAAGAAAAATAAAAAAGGAAAATTGTTTTTTATATCGTCAATTGAATTATCATTTTTTTTTTTCTGGCTAAATCTAAACATATACCCAATAATCCCTTATTAACTTTATACAGATTGTATAGAAGTGAGTAACAAAAGATAGTTTATTTTAAACATTTTTTAATTGCTACTAAAGCGGGAGTAAAATTGAAATTTTAATTCTTTTGTGAGTGTAATAGTATTATATATGTCGTACTATCCCTGTTGTTCTATCATTTTCATATTACGACTATACTACTATCAGTGTCACACTATCACAGCAGAGCCATATTATCAGTGAGATTTGGTAAGAAGAAATTATTCAACAATTATACTTCTTTTATTATTTATTATCATTTTCACAAATTTAAATTATATAGCTTTTATATAACTTAGTCTATTGTATATGCGTTTTCAACATACATTTAAGTTTATTATGTGGATGATGAGATTAGAATTTTTGGTGCTAAAAGTTGATTTCATAAAAATAATCTCGTTTTTATTAATTTATTTATTAATTCCATGAAAAATTGAATTCTTCTCATATCTTAATTGCTTTTGTCCATCCATGGCGTTGTTGATGATGATGATGATGCTGAATTTTTACTTTTTTTATTTTTTATCATTTAAATTTGATTATGACTTTTATCAAAAATGCAAATTTCATTTATTTTGCATATGATGACAAGAATATATACATTTTTTTTTTCTTTATTATTATTATTCAATGTGTATCGTTTAGTTATTCGAAATTGCATAACAATTTCAATAACAATTTAATAATAATTTTCGCGCTTTTATATTATATTTCATTCATTATTGAGCTTAAAATATATATTTATATGGGTTTTGTATATATGAAAATTTGTAATAAAAAAAAAAAAAAACCAGAAACAAATAATAATGATCCTTTTTGTCCAATATATAAATGAATTCATTTCCCTCTGTTTTTTTATTTTTTTTTTTATTTTTGAAAAGACCAAAAGGACTAAAAATTATCCAGCATCCCTTGTGATTGCATCAAAACCAAATTTTATTTATCAATTTTCTATAATTTTCGTGACTATAATAAAATGAATGGGGTGGAAAATAAAAGTGCATTTTTGTTTTTTTTTTTTTAATTTTATTTCTGGGGTTTTTTATTTATATTTTTTTTTTTTTTTTTTTTAAATACTGTTAGAAAATTCTACATATTTTTAGAATTTTCAAATTTTCTTAATTACATTAGTTTTGATAGTTTGACTCCAGACTTGATTCTCAAGATGTCAAAACTGCAAGATGGAAGAAGTTTTGGTGGATAGAAAAATCTTTAAATTTGATATTTTTGTCGTCCAGTGATAATTTTTAAATGAATTCCACGAACAGTATACTTATTATCTAAAAAGTCAAGATTTTCCTCAAGCTCAAAAGAATATCTTTGAGTCTGCAATATAGCAAAAATAAATAAAAATCATCATAAATTTTTTAGTGTGTAAAAGAAAAATAATAAAAACCATTAAAATTTGTATTTAAAAGAAAAATTTACTTTTTTGCCATTCATAATCAAAAAACACAACAATTCATTATCATTCAAATTTCATCACTATTCAAACTTTATAGTAGTGTGAAATCATTTTTTTTTTTTTGTTCATTCAAAATTGCAAAAATAAAATAATATTTGAAAAAAAAAGGAATAATATTTTTTCGCCTAAATTGTACGGAAAAAAAAAGAGAAATTTATGTGAATTGCATACATAAAATTGCATTGTTTGGTGCTATTTTTCTTTTTCCTTTTTTTTTTCTGCCATCAAAAATAGCATTGACAGCTTTTTAAGAGCTGAGTACAATCAAAGAAAATTATATGAATTAGAGTTGAATTGCAACGTGATTTATAAAAAAAAAAAATTAAGATTGGAATTATTATAGAAAAATATCAATTCCGATCGTAAATATACATATATATAAAAAGATATACATACATATGTATTCTAAGGCAATGGAAGAAGAAGAACTATTCAAAATAAAAGCATGACGGAAGAAGTATATATATTCAAATGAAATGAATTGAAGTTTTATACCGAAGTATCCAATCCTATACATTCAATGTCACAATTGTATTATTATCATTCTGTCTTACTATCACTCTGACTTATTTATTATCACTATTTCATATCTCATATTATCAATAACATATATTATAATTTTTGTATCCCCAAAAGCATTTTGCAAAGACTAAAATCGAAATTGTACAGACTTTGAAAATAGTTTTCCTTTATCACAAATATATATATACATACTACGAAACCTTTACCAAAAAAAGACGATATTATAGTAGACTTTATTAGATTTAAAAATAATCATGATGTAAAAAAATAATATTAAAAATTTTATAATAACAATTTTTGGGAAAACAAATAGCGAACAACCATAAGCAGACAAAAAGATGCTTATTTTCGCTATTTATTTTATAATTTGATTTTTAAAAGTATCTTGAAAATAATGAAAATTTTAATGTCAAAAATACCTTAAAGGTTAATTTTGATTTATTTTTAAAATGCAATTATGAAAGGAAATCTAATAAATAGACTACAAAATTGAAAGTTAAACATTTTGTTATGCAATGAGATTTTCTCATCTATGCGATAGTTTATATTGATATATTTATCAATCAGTAAGAAATTCAAGTAATTGATGTTGGCACTTGGCGGCCAAAGAAAACTTTTTAGAATTCTCGTGCAACCGTCGAATACTAAATAAAAATATTGGAATTTGAAAGGATACGCAAAGTGATAAGTTTTGCTTCTAGCCTTTCCTTTTAAGCGCCAAATTTTTCATAATAATTTTTTGGAACTTTTCTCTTCTAATGTCAATCAATCATTGTAGGCCCTAAAATGTACGGTATATTTTCATATTTTATAATTTATATGAAATCCTAGAACTAACTATATAAAAAGGACTGATGACAAAAATGATTTAATGATTTTATATTCAACATCATCATAATGTTTATGTAAAAAAATTATTCTAGTGTGAAAAGTATAAATTTATTTATTTATATATAGTATGTATAGGTAGTATAAGTATAATATAATAATATTAATAGTATAAGAGTAGAAACAACAAACCATGATGTTGTAATACTAACTATCTACATTTATATATAGGAAAAATTGTAAATGGAAAATTTTATTCAATTATATTTTCCATTTTAAATTTTTATGGCCAATTAATTTTATAACAATTTCTCATCCTATAAAATTTTATTGAGAATAAAATAAACTACTGTGTTGTAGATAAAAAAAGAAAAAAAAATCGGGACTACAAGAAAAAAGAATTATTATATTGTTGGTTGGATAAAAATTTTGTAATATGAAAAATTTTATTATTATTGTTATATTTTGGTATTATGATGACAGAATTTTGTTATTAATTTTTTTTTTTTATTTTTAAGTCAGAAAATCTTTTATTTTGTAAATTTTAATTTGTTTTCTTTACTTTCTGGAAATATTATTGAATATTGTTTGAATAGTTTGAGACAAGTAACATATATAGGCGCATAGGTATGATCAAAAAAATTCCAAGTAATGGAACTTCAATAATAGCAAGTCCATTATTGGTTCTAATCATGAATTCTATAAAAATTAAGTATCTACATTAAATAATTGGTTATCAAATTATGTTTACCTGTATCCTAAAATCAAATTAATAATATTAAATTTTTCAATTAGTTTATCAAATCATGGTGATTAGTGACAAACTCTTCTTGTTTGTTATTACAGTCAACTACTTTTATGGCCCTTTTGAAATTGTGTGTAGTTGAGTACACAATAAGTTGTTGAAGTCAAATGAACTAAGCAGTATCCTTTTTTCACTCAAATTATAAGTTCCGAAATAAATCAAGTATCGAATATAAAGTTTCCTATAATCCTATTACATATCTATATCTTTGCTTTATAATTTATATGTTCCTTCTCCACCCCGTTACGAAACAATAAAAAATCCAAGACTCTCACCTACTATACATTTATTAATATACTTCTAAGTCCTCAGAATAATTATTTTCGACTTGAATCAAATTCCATAATAATAAAATTAAAAATCAAAAAAATTTTTTTTTTCTTTATCAAGAAAGATAATTATATTCCTACACATTTAACTATTTTGAAATGCCTTGATCATGCCTTGATCATAGCTACCACAGCAAAGCAATTAATAGCTGAAAACTGATTTTCTGCGTTATTTCTTAATTAATTTTAATAAAATTTATAAAAACTCAAGATATTAATTTTATTGATTTTTGGAAAAAAGAATTTCTTAAAAATATTTTATAATTAATTAGAAATTTGAATTTATTTTTTTTTGCACCTGAAAAAATTGGCTACACCATGAAATAATTTTTTTGTATGTTTTTCTTTTTCACTGTGTTTCTTTTACATCGAAATTTGGGCATTTTTCTGTCACAATTTGCAGATGAGATGAGTAATGAACAAAGAAACCCTCTCTGGATAAACTAAATCACATACAAGTTTATTATGAAAATAAAAATTTTTAGTACTTAAAGTATTACTTATTATATTAGCTCACGGTGTCGCAACTTCAAAGTTTCAAATTGTTTGAGCTGATTTTTTAGCTTTCATGTAAAATTAGCTGTGAACAGGTTTCCGAAACATTCCTTAAATGATCAATTCATCATGGTGTGTAAATGTATCTTATGGCATGTTCGGTCGTGGGTCGATTCCCACCTCGGAGGTTTGTTTTAGTTTCTCAATGTGTCTCACTTGAATTAAGTGCTTGTGTTGTTTTTTTTTATTTTTATTAACGTTTAATTGTGCTCCTTGGCCATGGCCATGTTTCTTAAATTGGTGCTCCATTATTAATAAAAACTAAATAAAAATTTCGCAGTGATTGTTTAAATGTCAAAAAGGAAGCAATAGGTCATTTGGAAAAAAAGAAAAATAAATTAATAAAAAACAAAATTAAAGTCATTAAAGTACAGGGCGCTCTCTGTTATGTTTTTGTTGATAGTTTAATATGAGAAGAATGTGTTGTCCTTTTAACGTTTTAGAAAGAATTTTTATATTTTTTTTAACATTTTCTTCTTGTTTTTCTTTTTCTATTTATGTTTTTTTTTTTTTTTTCATCTACCGGTTACAGGAAAACGTTTTATTTTCTTATCAGTGGCACTTTTCTTTATTTTTTTTGCTCTTCGTATAATTTTCCAAAAGAAAATGTTTGTTGTTTTTTTTTTTCTTTCTTTTGAATAGAAACAATATCTCTAAAGAAGTCAACAAAAAAAAAAAATAGAAAAAAATAAATACAAAAACCATAATAACAAAAGAGCAAAAATGTCACCAGCCAAGCCACAACAAAAAAAAGAAAAACACAAAAAGTAATTTAGATTGAAAAAAGATTGTTTTCTTGGTGCTTTTTTTTTTTTTGTTTTTTTTTTTTTTGGTAAAAATGAAAATAAAATGAAGGAAAACAAAAAACGGAAATGGTTTTTCGTTATCAAAATGTTTACCTTTTTTTTTTTTTTCCTTAAATTCTCTATTTCTTTTATTTTTTGATATTTTAATAAAATATTTATTATTTTTGTATTAAAAAAAAAAAATAAAATAAAAAAAAAAACAAATAGAAAATATAAGAAAAGAGTGAGCAAAAACCATTAAATATTTGGTCAAGAAAAGAAAGATAAGAAATTTTTTTTATTATTTTATTGATTCAAATAATAAATTTTTTTTATATATTTATATGGAAATGATGAGAAAAATATAGAATTTCATTTTTTTTTTTGTTTTTAATATTAAAAAAGGGCTTGGACGTTCACGGAAAATTCAAGCTCTGTTGTGAATTTGATATTGACATTTTTTGCTAAAAAGGTATGAACTTCCGAAAAGCGTATATGCTTCGTATGAAATGGTGTCTCAACAACGGAGAGACACTTGTGTTCACAATTTGAGACGAGCCAATGATATGCCTATGAAGATTGATAACGTAAGTAAGTACATACATTTATATTTATGCTTAAGTTTTCATTTTGAATCATTGAACTAAATAAATCACATAACTAAATAAAACATGCAAAAGAAAAAATTAAGCCTGATGATGTGGAGTTGGCCTGTCTGAAGTATCATCGTGAATTTCGTTATTAAACATAGAAATAAAATAGAAATAAAGTATGTGTGTAAGTAATACAAATTAGTTTTGATATTGATATTTCGATAACGCTCAAGTAAAAATACTTAGAAATTAAAAGCAATTTGAATTGATTTAATACCCAGGGACTGTCATATTCCTGACTGTCTCTTCGAATAGACAACTTCGGTTTTGTCTTCATATAGACCGTTTGCTGATGTTTGGGAATGTAACATCCTTCATTCTAGCCTTAAGTTCTATTTTTTATATTAATCTCAAATATATTTTAAATGAATGTACTTTTCTTAAAAAATATTATCAAATCGCCAGCATTATTATAATTTTAAAATATGTTATATATATTAAAATTACATTTTCTGAACTAATATCAATTTGATATAAAATTAATCAATATAATTTTTCAATTTTTGCAATTGCATTGGAAATTCATCCATAAAATTAATAATTATAATTTTATTAGAATAAATATACTGATCATAATGTACGTAGATGGAAGACGATGATAGCATCATGTGTGCTTCTTTAAAATTATGTATTATATATGGTTATTGTTATAACAGAATACATATTTTTCATAGAAAATGCAATAAATATCTTTTTACCCAGATTAATGGAAATTTTTAATAAAAGTTACACCCAGAAAAAAAATGCTAGTTAAATTAACAATTTTTAACTGTTAAACAAAAATTGTTGATGTTAAAGAGAAATTTTTTAAATTAAACTAATAAGTATTTGATCTAAGTAAAGATGCTTCTTATTTTAACATTTGATTTTGTTATTTTAAAATGTTTCAAACAGTTATTTAGTAAAAGCTGAAAATTGTGATTTTAACAACATTAATTGTTATTTTAAATATGTTTCATTCGAAAGAAATAAAATTTTACTATTCTCTCTTTTAAATTAAAAACTCTTCTGTTATTATAACAATTACACATTCAATTGTTGATATGACAATAAAAGCTTTTGAAATAATGTTTTTGTTGTTATTTAAAAATGGTACATATAACAATAAAAATTGTCAAAGTAAATACGGCATTGTTAAAAAAAAGTTTTGGTTGATTTAAAAAGCTACACTTTTAAAATAAATATTTATCTTGTTAAATTAAAGAACTCCGCTCTTAACGAGACAAGTTAAGAGCGGAGTTCTTTAACTTAACAAGATAAATATTTATTATGTTTATATTACCGAATTTATATTTTCTATTTAATACATTGTTGTATATTACTGACATAGCTCAGTGGAAGACTCTACATCACATTGAACACAGCGGTTAAGCAACGTCTCGTAGTGATAGTACTTAGATGGGTGACCAATAAAAAAAAACAATAAAAAAACAAAAAAAGACGAAAAAAGCGAAAAAAAAAACAAAAAAAAACCAAGAAATTTAAAAAAAAAAAAACAAAAAAAAAATTTAAAAAAACAAAAAAAACCAAAAAAAAAAAGAACCAAAAAAAACCAAAAAAAAAAACCAAAAAAAAAAACCAAAAAAAAAACCAAAAAAAAAACAAAAAAAAGGCGAAAAAAAAACAAAAAAAGGCGAAAAAAAAACAAAAACAAACCAAAAAAATAAAAAAACAAAAAACTATTTTAAAATAATTATTTCGAATAGTTAATTTAACAGTTTGGCACCGTAACAATATATTTTTTTCTCAACTGCTAAAATTGTTATAATAACAACTTAACATTTTAAATATAACAATTTTGTGTTAATTTTAACAATGTAATATGTGTTTTGAATTAACAATTTTTGCAATTTTAATTTAACTATAAACCCTTTTGCGCAAAATCTATAAAGATTTTTTGTTAATTTTACCTATAAAATCTTTTAATTTAACAATTTTTTTTTCTGGGTGTATGATTAAAGAAAAAATTGAAAATAATTTCTGAACAATTACATAGAAAATAAAATTTATTTTATGAAATGTCGTTTTGATTTTTGGAATAAATATGAAGCTTAAAGTGGGATCGTGTAAAATCTATTTTATGAACACCTTGTGTCACATAATTTCTGCATGAAAAGTATGTGATTGTATGTCGTAGGTTGATGTTCGTTTAGGAAGAGATTGTGTGCCATCTTTCAAAAAAAAAATTTAAAAACCTGTAGTCGAGAATGCCCTTCGCCTCGATATATCATTAAATCATTCATGGTCTTGGTATTATCATTGGAAAAAAAAACATATGTTTATAATGTAATTTCATTTTTTTTATACATATTACATATAAAAATAATGTAAACGGAGCTATAGCTAAAAAAAAAAATTTTATTATTTTAATCATTGATCCGCAAAAAATAAAAATTATATGAAATTTATTATTTTTTTTAATATTTCATAAATTTTATTAAAATAATAAGACCATGAATATTTTTAAATTGATTTTTACTGGAATTTTATATTATTTTTATTTTTTCCTATATTTGTGATGTGTATACTTACATGTAAAGCGATATAGATATTTGTACTTCGTCCTGCTTATTTGGGCCTATTTATTCTTCGAATATGATGGGCTTGATCTGTTTAATTTATAGTTTAGAATTAAGTGTCCTTATAGTTATAATTTAAAATTTGACGCATATTTCATTTCTGTTATATTATGATTGCAAAGTATTTTGTGTCGTCTACGCATTTTCAAAGCGTGCAAATCTACTTGGGTCCACAACTCTACATAGTAATTTCTAAATATTAAAGGTTTGGAAATATATTCTAATCTATCTGATGCGATTACAAGTTTTAAAAAAAGATACTTATGATAATTTACCTCTATGCTCTATCCTGCCTATATCCAACTACAAATTATCCAGCTATATGCTTTTATGTATCCTCTTGAGAAAATTTGTTCACAGCTTTTAAGAGCCTAATTATCTCTATAATAGTAATGTTTAAAAATTTCCAAAGCCTTAATAAATAAAATTTTATTCAATTGGCAGTTAAAACATTTTCGTTTTAACATTTATTACATACATGTATTCTGGAAAATATAAAAATAAAAATCTTAAATGCATTCTAAAAGTAAAATGTTTCAAAAAAGAAAATGAAAAAATAAAAGTTATTAATTGAATAAACCAATCCTTTTTTATACTTTTTATCCTGCAGGCACTGTGCTAACAACAACAAAAAAAAAAAAGGAAAAGTCGACTGAAAAAATATGTTTTAAAATAAAAATAAATTTACATTTTGATGGGATTTGTGATTTTATGCATGATCCCATTAGCTTTTGAGGATTTTTTTTTTCGAATCTGTTTTTGCTTGCGGCTTTAAAGTGACTTTTTAATACATTTGTATTTTTTGTTTTTTATTTAAAAAAAGGACATCTTTTTTTTTTTTTTGGAAAAATGGATAGCACAATTAAATGGTTTTTAATAACTTGGTTAAAAAATTATAGATATAAAAAGATAAAATACATATTCATTTATGAAAATTTGTATGTACAGAAAAAGAGTCTGCATATGCTAGTCGTCATTTTTTTATTGCTGCCTAACTATATAGTTGGGGGTATTACCATTGAAAAGGACTTTTGCTCCTTAGGTTGTGAATTGGTGTAGTTATAGTGTTGAATGTCTTTATTCGTTCTACAAAAATATCGGTTTTGATCTCAACCTTTATAACTATACGTTCGAGATAAACCAATAGATACAACTATGTGTATAGATCATCGCATTTCGGATTTTCTGTTGCTGATTTTGAAGTTATACCAATTCAGCACAAAACAATTGCAAACGCAACATATTTCATTAATAAATAGTTAATTTCTATATTCATTCTATCAGTATTAGCTTCCTGTACAGATATCATTCTTGCAACATGCAAAAAATTGATAGATTTTAGAAAATTTGTAACCTATTGCTGAATTTCAGAGTTCGAGGACCTTTTTGACAGATTTATCAAATTTTAAATTCGAGAAAAACTACTTTAAATAAAATATTTGGTCCTTCGAGCCGGAATTATCAATTCAAAGAATTAAGAAATTTCATAAAGAAATCATTATTATGAAAAGAAAAACAAACTTTAAAAGAAAATCAAAATTAAGATTTTTTTTTTTATTTATTACATTCATATTTTTATATTAACAAATTGTTATGCTAATTTGTTTTATTATTACTTTTTTTTTTCTCATATTTTTAAATTATGTACCTTTAAGAACGGAGAATATTTTAATCTTTCAACATAAATAATTACGACCCCATGAGTAAAAAAAATTAAAATTAAAATTGTGTTTATTTATGAAAATAAAAAGTCGCGCTTTTATTCAAAATCCACTAATGAACTTAAAAAATAAAATAAAAAAAAATTATATATATAAATTTTATTTTTTTATTCAAAGCACAAAAATAAAAATATATACATAAATAAGAATTCATTTCTAATTAGATGCTTTTCATACAAAAAATGCTAATTTTTCACAAAAATATATTTTTTTTTTCTTTCTCTATGAAAAAGAAAATTATTAATATCAAAAAAAAATTTTTGTTTTTCGTTTCTCACGATTTTTTGTCACTCTTTGCAAAATAATTATTCGCAAAAGTAAAGAAAAGCCACAAATTTATCCCATTGTTGAAAATTGAAAGAAAAGCGAATAATAAAAGATAAAAATTCATAAAAAAAGGATATTAGCCATTATTAACAAAAAAAAAAAATAAAAAAAAAATTGGATAAAGTGAAAAAAAAAAAATATAAAATTTTCCGTCCTTAAAAAGTAAAATGTCATCATTTTACAATATTGTTTTTAATCATAAAAATTCTGATATAAAATCATGATAATTCAATCACTTGCTCTCTATAATAGGAGGAATTTCTGATTAGGTTAGCACAAGAGGGAGGTTTTACATTCTTGATTTCTTCTGTATTCTTTGGTGGATCCTTTTTGAGAACGCCAGATTCTCATAGTATGACAACGTGCCACTAAACTAGTATATGATATCTTTTCGTCCTAAATTTTTTGGATCATTGATCATTTATTAGACATTAGGTTCCAAAATTTTAAATTTTAATTTTATCGAATAATATTCGGTTTTCTGAGGTTGTTTTGTTCCCTGATGGTATTGTGAAGAGTTAATTTTTTGGAGACATTTTTTTCAACGAAAGATCTTTAACTTTTTTTAAGTTACAGAAACTCAAATTGAATACCCAAAAACAAAGCCAAAATAAATTTGTTAATAAACTAATTATTGTGCTTTCAGGTTATTAGTTTTACTTTTCGAAAAATTTATAGAAACTCCCAGCTGCATTTAATACTTGGAATTTTTATTCTCCTTATAGTCAAATAATTGTTCGATTGGTGTAACTCTTTTCGTAATTCAAATGGCCTCTGTAAAAATTAATAAAACTTCTTAACATTATTTAGTTTGATTTATTTTTATTACAAATTTAAAATAGAGACCGGTTTTTCGAACAAAATATTTTCAATTCAAAAATTTGAATAAGAACCTATAATCCCTTATAATTTACCTACTGTTAAGTGATAAATATTTTTCCGCATAGCTAACTAAACTATGCAAACCTTAGACTTCTACTTAAAATTAAAATTTTAAAGTATTAATTTCATTTCATTCTCCTTTTGCAATAAAACTTATAGAAAAGGCGGAAGACAAATGTTTTTTAAGCTTTTAATATTATCCTTGTTGAAATTTTCCAGAATAAGGAGGAGTTTTTTTTTTTGGTAAATTTTTTTATAAGAAAGATTGGTACTTAGTTTTTATGAATATCCTCTTTTATTATTTACTAAAGAATAGCATAAGAATAGAAAATAATTTTCTTATTTTTCTCTGTTTTCATAAAAAAAAAAAAAAAAAATAAAGAAAATTGTACTAGAAAAAAAAATACGAATTTAGAAAATTATTTTCTATTTTCTATGTTGGAAGTTGAAAAAAAAAAAAACAGGATATTTTCAGTTTTTCGGTATATTATCAAACGCCAAGTAATAATAAAAAAAAACATGAAAGAATTTTTTGGGGAAAAAACTATTAAAAAAGGATAATAATAAGGATATGGGATTTTTTTTCTTCTTTTTATCATTTTCTTTCTTATAGTTCTTAGCATTTATTATTTTAAAATATAATATAAGTATTTTTTTTTTGTATATACTTTAAAACATTTTATTAAGAGTTTAAAAAGAAAATTTGAATATTATTTTATGTTTAGAAAAAAAAAAAAAGAAAAGAAAATGAAAATGAAGAAAAATAATAAAAGATAATCATAATAGAAAAGAAAATGTCCTTATTTAATATATATACATGTACATATACTTTTTCTATTTTTATTTTGTTGTTTTTCTCATTGAAAACACAAATATATATATATATATATATAATTTTTTTTTGTTTTTCTTATCAATGAAAAAACACACATCGCATAATTTTCGAGATTATAGTAATTTTTGCAAAAAAAAAAAAAAGGAAAACAAAAAAATAAAAATTAAATATCTGAATTGAGTGATAGAAAAGAAAACAAGAAAACGAAGAAGGGTTAAATTTTGTTTTTTTTTTATTAAGCGCGTTAATTTTCTTTATTAAAATGAAAATTACAAGAAAATAAATTCTATATGAAATGATGTCAGTCGAAATTTTTGATCTATACACGATTTAATTGGCTTGTATATTCGAATTCAGTATCAGTATGGAATTCTAATTTCTATACGTCACCTTTTCCTCTCGTTAGAAATAATTCTTCAGATACGAAGATGTTTTATACTATTTTGGTTCAAATATAATGAATTGGAATGAAAAATTTCCGTCTTATAATTCCTTTTTTTTCTGACTGATTAAAAAAAAAATATTCTGAGATAAAACTATATTCAGAATTCTCAAACTTCAAAAGTTTTCTCTACTATTATTTTTTTAATTAACTTCATATTCTGCTATATATATATATTAACTTCATACTCCTCTATTAATTGTATTAACCTCGTAGTTTTAATTCACACTCTTTGTATTATATTAACCTCATAGTCTTCTATATTAACTTCGAGTCTTCTATATTAACTTTGTAATTTATATTGTAACCTCATATAGTCTTCTATTAACTTCATATTCTTCCATTATTATTGATGTTTTCATTCAGCATGTTTTTTGTCACACAATTTTTTTTACTATTATATTCATATCCAGCAAATAAAAAAGACAATAATGACAAGTTGTATATAAATGTTCAAGTGTATTATTTCAATTTAATTTTTGGTTTTTGTTATTTCATCGAAATTGAAATCAAATTATTTTTTACCCTCTTGAAAATTCATTGCTACCACCACCACTAGTACTAGTGGTAAAATGAAGAAAAAAAAAATCATCCAAATGCAAACATTTTTCTCTTTTGGTCGGCAGGAACTTGTTTTTATTATTATAGTTTATATATGTATATCATTCTTTGAAGGAAAAATTTTTCGATCATAAAGTTTTTTTTTTTAATTCTTTAAACTAGAAAGACGAATGCATATAGCAATGGTTCCCAACCTTTTGAAATATTTGTACCCCTTGATAATGATTTGAATCTTTACGTACCCCTAAGAAAAGAGTGAATACAGTTCATACAAAATCACTGCCAGTTTTCATGTTATTTCTCAAGTCAATGGGCTCATCTTTTTCGTTATCATTATCAGTGTCAACAATCTAAGTCTAATGAAATTGTGAAGTCGTTTCTAATCCAATTATCGACATTAAAAGTTGGAGGAATGATACCATCAACATTTTTTTTGAAGATTTCGTTATGAGTTTTAATATACTTATTTAAAATATACACAATTATACACAATTCACAAAATTTTGGAAAGAAAATAAGATTTTGAAATTATGTGTAAACCGTAAAAAGGATATACATATATTTTTTTTTCAATACGAACAGTTCCACGTACCTCTCAGAATTGGTTAACGTACCCCCAAGGGGTCCATGGACCCCAGGTTGGGAATCTCTGCCATATAGTATTTTTTGCAAGGCTTGATATATTTTTTAGAATCATTTGGAACTTTGAACTTCATTATTTTTTTCTTAAAAACTTTTGATTGTCCTGATCTGATACTCCTATTGTGATTTAACTATTAATCTAAGTTAAGAGCTTAAGTCATATAGTCTGTTTGCACTCATGATTTTAATTTTACTTTTTTGCAACTTTTTGATTATGTATAACGACATTAAATTATCTGTCATATATAATATATGAATAACAATAAAAGAAGGTAAGGCATTCAAAAAAAAAATTGTTTTCAAATGAAGTCAAAATGTTATCTAAAACATTAAATTTCCGCTTTTGTTTATTATATTAATTTATAATAATATAAAATTATGTATGTTTTTTCATTAAAATTTTCTTCTTAATCGAATATTTTATCATTTGAAGAAAAACTCCATATTTTTCTTTTTTCGCGGTTATCTTTATCCTTGAAAAATATTTAAAAGTAAAAGAAAAGGAAGTTAAATTTATTATGTTTTTTTTTATTGAAAAAAAAAATGAAATAACAAAATAATAAAAAATTACACTTATGGTACACGATATTTAGGATTTTTATTAATTTATACAATGTTTTGAACTGAATATTTTGAAGTTCTCAGAGTTCGTGCTTCTTAAAGTGTCGCTTGCTATATTGTTTATCATTAGAACCAATTTTTTGTAGCGATCATATCAGAGGTTTAAGTTGCTTCATGCTTAGATTATTAAACTTATGTCTTTTATATAGATGTTACATTTTGTTAGAATGTGGAAAAAGTTCCCAGTTCACCAGTTTTTTAAAATTCCCAATTTCCCAAGGAATTTTTCTTTGGAAAATTTAATGAATTTTTTAGCAAATAATTTTAAAACATATCATATAAAGTTAAAAAAAAAATTTTCTATATAAAAGCTTAAAGGTCTTGTACTAACAAACTTCATTTTGTGTCAGAAATCTAAGCTTGAAAGAGTTTAACAACTCTTTTTTAAACAACTCTTTTTTGGTCTAAATTTATTTTCTCCTCTGAGAATTTTTCTATTATTTAATTTTAAAGTTATAATAAGGCTGCTAAGCTTCTATTGCACCTTTTCTGCATTTTTCTTATTACTCTTTCTTATAATTTACTTATTTTGTAATCTAATTGCCGCCAAGTCTTTATGTTTTTTTTTCTTCTATTTTTTATCACACAAAAATATATGTAGTAATAATAACCTTTTTTGCTATTCTAAAAAAAAAAAAAAACAAAAATGAAAAGAAAAAAATTATCATCATGTAAGAGTTTTCCTTGTCTTCGCATTAACAAAAAAAAAGTTTAATAAGAGGATTTAACTTGAACATAAGACAAAATCCTCACACCTTTTGTTCAGAAAAGTTGCTAAAACATAATATGCAAAAAAAAAAAAATAAAATTCTTGTTTTTTTAAGCAAGGAGAAGAATTTTTAAAATGAGTATGGTAGTAAAAGGTTTTACAAAATTCTTTATCTTTATATTGCTTCATATATACCTACGTAAATTATAAAAAAAAAATCGAATTTAAATATTTTCAATTTATTGAAAGTTTCCTAGAAATATGTTGCGAAAGGTTTTTTAAAATTTTAAGATTAAACAAATTTATGTTCGAATCTCGAGGGTTCCTCTTCTTATGCCTTCGAGACATATACTTCCAAATTCACTGTGGAGTGAAGTCTGCTTTTATTCTTTCATTCTGGAATTCTATTTCGATGAATTTCGAATACATACTTTTATTTACAAAGGGAATCATTATATTTTACATTTACGAATATTACAACTTTAGTTTAGAAGAGCGCTTTAACAAAGAGAAGCATATATAAATTTTTTTTAAATTTATTAAAGTGAAATAAACATAAATTTAGTATCCGATTCTGAAGTTCATTTTTTGACAAAAATTGTTAAAATAATTACTTATTTTGGTTATAAAAATTTGGATAGCTTAATAAAATCGTTAATATCAAATAAACACATAATTATATTCTTTAATTTTGGATTATTTAGTTAAGCGATAGGATATAATGGATAATATTAAAGATGTTGTGTATATAGTTGATAAAAGGAAAAATTTCATACTAAGGTAGTCGTAAAATTTCCCATATATGATGAAAATTCTAAAATTTTCTCAAAATTATAATATTCTTTTAATGAAATTGATTATGAGAGTTTGTCGTATGTCAGTTCTTCTGTATAAGTATAAGACTGTTTCTTTTTTTATTTATTTTATATTTTATCAAAAGAAGGCTTATTTTTCCATTTAAGGGTTTCTTTTTGATTTGACTTCTTAGATTTTGTGGTTTTTCTTTTCCAGTATAAAATTTTCTTTTGCCAATGTGATGGTATATACATATATTTTATGCGAGGAAAACTCTTTGAATGAGGTATATTTAATAAAAGAAGAAAAGAAAAGAAAACAAGAAATTTTATATATAGAGAGTTTGAAATTGATATTATTATGTATTTTTTTTTTAAATATTATTTTAAATATTTCAATGTTTTACGATTTGATAAAAGAAGTTTTGGAGGTTTTTCTTTTATTTTTATGTACATATATAATTTTCTTTTTTTTTTTTATTCTTACTGCATGTTATAAAAGTGTATTATTGTATAGAGAAACAAAAACGGAAGTTTTTGTTATGAAAGATAACAAAAGAGAAGACAAACACATAAAATATTGTTATGTTTTATGATATTATTATTAAGTGTATGTTTTGTATTGCATTAAATCTTAGAAAAATAGCAGAAAAATAAAAAACAACTTTAATGTTAAAAATTCAATTTTTTTTTCAGAATTATTAAGTATTATAACATTAGTAGTAGATTCTAAATGTTTCGTCATAATGAATTTTGAAGTTCAAAATGTTCTATACATAATTTTCTCATTAGAAATTAACTTATAATTAAATTTTTAATCTTTATATTTACTTTATTAATATTAATAGTCTCAAAGGATATAATTTAATACCTAGTCTTTTTCGCGCGAAAATTATTCAATTATTGTTTTTTATATTTTCAATTACTTCTTTGAGAGGAAAAAAGGATATTTGTATTAAAAACTTGGCACCAATAGGCATTGAAATTGCCAGTAAGATATTATGCTTGAATGGTTTGACCTGAAAAAGGATTTTTCTATTATTCATGAGCTGAAAAAAATCCTGTGTCCTTCTACTATTGTGTTGTGAACTATGTACTGCGGTAGGACAATATTAATTTTAAAAATCATTTAATTAAAAATTTTATTCAGTGCGTAGAATAAAAATATTAATTGCAACCGAGAAAGGAAATCACTATATGTTTCTGCATTATGCACTATGCTACTACTACTACTATGCTTAATGAGAAGGGATGAACAGATTATTTTTATGATAGAAACAATTACCTCGGTGATTAGATTTCACTCCCCCATTGTTATATATATTTTAGAGATAATCTGTGGAGGGCGGCGGTAAGGAGGTATGTGCAAAGAAAAACCTTTGATATCCGGTTTATTTTTCTTCTTTAACTTGTATCCGTGAAATATAATATTTTTTTGGTTATTAAAGAAAATATTGTTCTATGCTATCAGGGTTCAAGTACCGTAGCATAACATTTTTATTTACATCATAAATTTATCCTCACTTTTATGTTCATTGAAAAAACGAAAAAAATTGATTGTGTGAAATGATTATTTCACCCCTCTGCATGTTCAAAAAATCTTTGGTGAAATGATTTTTTTTTTTATTATTGAAAGAATGTATCTGTTCTTCTGATTTAAATTACTTACAAATAACTATTTTATTATTAATACTTTTTTTTTGTGAATGGTTTTTATAATATACCCACGTGGTTTTTTTAATACTATAAAAGGGTAGGTTTACAATAAAAATGTAATAAAGTTGTTGCAAAAATTAGATTTTTAGAACTAAAGGTTTATTTATTTTTATTTTTTGTTAAAGTTTTTAGTTTAGTGAGATTTGGAGAATTAAATATATAATTCCAATTTTGGTTACTTATTAAGGGCTAGATTTAGTAAGATTTTCCTGATCTAGATAGTACCTAATCTAGCCCTGAAGAAGATTCAAAATTCATAGATCTAGGTCTAAGTAGTCGATATAAGAATAACATTCTTATAAATAAGATAATGATCTTACAGATAATATTTATTTTTCTTCTGACTAGAATAATAGCACTTTCTGTTAATATTATAGGTCTTACGAATGCAATTTATTTTGAAAACATTTCTTTATAATTTTATTTAAAATTTTTTTTTACCCTTTTGCTGTTTACAAAATTATTTTGGATTTTATTTTTTTTTTTGCTATCAATAAGCCGAAAATTAAGAATAAATTGAGGGTGTTTTGCGTAATAATAACTTCGTTTTTTTTTCTCAGTAAAATATAGTAATAAAAAAAAATTATTTTATTTCAGTGATGTGTGAATTATATCTTTGAGCAAAAAAAAAAAATATACATATATATATATATATATATAATAATAATTTCAAATTCTGAGAAGATGAATAAAAATGATTCCATTGTAATGTGATTAGTGATTTCTTTATCTAAAATTTATTGACATGATTATATTAAGAAGTAGTATTTTTGTTTGTTTACATTTCAAAAATAAGTTTTTGGTATATGATTTTTGAATTTTTGTATAAATGAGAGGGTTTGATTTTTTTCGTATAAATAATAGAAAGGGGTTAAAGAAAATTATGTTTAGAAAAACCGTTTAAAATTTATTTATATGAAAATTGAAAAAAATTAGTTATTCCTCTTGAAAGTTTTTTTTCTAAGTGAGAATTATAATTTTTTTTTGTATAGAGAATGAAAAATTATATCAAAAAAATAAATAAATACATTTTTCAACAAGATACTTGAAAGAAAATAGAAAATCATGAAAATTTTGAAAAACAAATATAAAATTTTTATTAAATTTATCTTAAAAGTGGATTTTTTATGCTTAGCTTAGTTTTGAATTGATTTTAAGGAATTATACATATAATTGAGAAAGAAGGGATTATTTTGTTATTAGACTTTTAGAAATTTATAAAATATTATCTCTGATATTAGGATACTGAGATTGTCCCTGGGGAGAAATATTTTAATTCCGTATTTCAGTATTTAAGAGTGTTGTTCTGTTCGCAACTTCATCAATTAACCAAATTGATTTACGAATAAAATATTTATATTGTTTATGTTTAGTTACTACGACTAGATCAGCGATGTTGATGTTATAATTTTTCTTCCCTAATTGTGGATATAAATTTTAATCAAAGAAATGAAAAAAATTTGATATCAATTCATAATCGATATTTTTTATTTAAAAAAATTTACAATTTTCAAAAATTTTATTTTATTTTTTATTTTTTTATTTTTTAAAGAACTTAACAAAATTTTCAATTAATAGTAAAAATAATTTTAGTTTAGTTAGTGTTGTCTAATTAAAAAAACTAATAATAACAAAAATAGGGGAATTGTTAATAAAATTTATCAAAAATTAATTCTTTGAAACTTTATTGCACCCTATAATTTTATGGATTAAAAAGAAATTAAAAATAAAAACTTAAAAAATATTAACTTTCTAATTATTTATAAAACAAATTAAGTTTCGTAAAAAAGAGTTAAAGTTAAACTTAAATTAAAAAAACAAAAATTAAATTTGAAATTTTTATTATTATTTTTAAAATTAAACTCATGATAAAATTTTTGTTTTTGTTATTTAATTTTTTTTTTTAATTCAAACAGAATGCTCTGCTGCACCAGCAAAGCGTAATGGAGTTGGTCATATAACACTTGGTGTCGGTGATACTAATGGTTGGCTAGAGTTAGGTGTACCACCACCTCTTAAAACACTTCCATTACCACTGCCAATGCTTGTGGGCGGACTACAAGTTGATGTGGGTGATTCTTTGGATGATTTTATGCAATACGCTGACATCATTCCAGCAACCATACCAGCAGCAATATTATCATCGGGTGGTGATGGTGGTGTATCTGCTGTTATTATTGCCGGTGGACAACCTAAATAACGCCATGGATTATATGGATAAAATCCACCGGCATACATTGCTTGTAAACGGGTTTGCAAATCTAACGCTATTGTCGGATCAATTGTTGGATATGGATGCAATGGAAAGGCAGGAGGTCGTTGTGGAAGTGACAATGTTAATTCCAATGGATTATTGAATGGATATTTTGGGGAATGCATTGAATTTGGCGTACAATTAGTGTCTTTTCTTGAATGTGATTGATAATGATGATTATTAGTATGATGATTTCTATCATTATTATTATTATTATTATTGTTATTATTATTATTATTATTATTGCTATGATGATGATGGTGATGATGATGCGGAGTAGGAGATTTTGTTAAAGTTTTTGGCTTTCTACGTGGACGATATTTGTAATCAGGATGTTCCTTCATATGGAGGGCTCTGGAAATAATTGAGAAGAAAAAGGGATTCTTTTAAAAATTTATTATTTAATATTTGATTAATTTGATAGAGTTTTTCAAAGGTTCTCAAGTGATTTTTTAAATATTTTAGTAAGAATGGACATTAAAGCTCTACTAACTCAACAACTTTATAAATTAGCTTAGAACATCAAATTTGTAAATTTTTCTATATTACGACTTTGCTTAGTGAGGAATGGTTTAAACTAACTATATTGCTTCGGATGATCCCTTGCCAAGGCTTTACTTTTTGGCTACATCTTCAGTTAAGTCTTAAGAACATCAGATTTTTTTGTGACAAATAAATTCAAAGTTTGTGCCTTTTTAATAGACCGACTAATAGAAGGACATAATTTCGTCCACATTCGAAAACATTTAATTGTTATAGTGAAAGATAAGCATGCTGTTTGAGTATAGAATTATCTTCATTATCTTTCATTATTATTTGATTAAGATTAATTTAAAAAAAAAAAAAGGTTTGCTTTTTTTAAGAGAGTTTTGTAGTGGTCAAGAGATAAAATTTTTCAATTTCTTTAAAGGTGTGTCATTTTTTAATATTTATTTAGAGATTGTATATCAAATATAATGTTTTTTTTAAGTCAAGTATATTAAAAGTCAAGTTCTAAAAATAGCAAATATTTTAAATTTTAGCGTTATCACCCACTTTATTTGTATTATAAAAAGAAACGGAAGATAATTTTGACAAGTATTTGGATCTTTTGATAAAATATCTATGGTTGATATGATTATTTTATAATATATTTTTGCAATAATAAGCTTTTATCACGTAATTCTTTTAGTTTCGCACTTATTTTTCTTAAGAATGGAAATCTTTTGTATACCTTGTTTCCACGAATCCCAGGTGAGGTCGAAAATAAGAAACTAATTGCTGAACAGTCAACTGGTTTTTTGTCCCTATACACCTATTTACAGGATAATAAAATGTTAGGTACAATATTTTCTATTTTCTTTACTCAAAAAAAAAGAAAAGAAAAAAATGTTAAACAGAATTTTACACAAAACTTTACATTAAGTAAATTTATAATCGTTATAAGTCTTTCACAAAAATTGATGTTAATCATTCATATTTGGTGGTAACGAATTTTTTTTTATTATTATTATTATCATATTTTGGGGTCTTTTATATTACTTGTTGTATTATATTGAAAATTAATCGATGATTCAATGTTTATTTGATGTTTTAATAAAATAAAAAAAAATAAATAATAATATTTTATTATTTAACTTTCAATTTTTTTTTTTTCTATAGATTAAATTAAGTCAATTGACTGTATTCAATTGGAAATTCAATTTTGAAAGGAAGGAAAATAAAAAAAAAAAAAAAACAAAATAAAGTTTATTTTATAATCATTATGTACACACATAATTTAAAAAAAAAAAAAGTTAAATATAAAAACATAAAAAAAAAGAAATGACGCGATTCATTTTTGAACAATATTTGATAGTTAGAAAAATCTTTTAGACAATTTAAATCATTTTTTTTATGCTTTACTTGGACTTTCTGACATCTACTTTGCTAATTATTATTAAAAAACTTATATGACATTTTATAATTAAAGACTTTCAAATTTTAAGAACTAATTATTTAATCAGTTGTATACAGAACAAGACCGAAATAATAAAACACTGGTTAAAAATCTACACGGAGAGAAATCCAATCAGATATTATGATTATGACGATTGTACATATGCGTAAAACAGTCAGAGAACTCAGCTCTTAATAACTAATCATAAACCGTAAATATTAATCATAAACCATGACTAAGGGTAAAAACAATCACTATGACTGCAAAATCATAAATCCTGCAACCCAATAATATCGATTTCATTTCTTGCGTCTTAAAAGCGAGTAATGGCTGCTATTTTACATAAGAAAATAAAATTTAAGTTTTTTTTATTAATTTTTTTTATTTAATTTTTTTTTATTTAATTTTCATTTATTTAATTTTTTTTTATTTTATTTTAATATTTTTTTAATTTATTAAATTTTATTTATTATATTTTTATTAAATTTACAATTTTATTTCTTATGTCTTCTTCCGGATTCGAACCTGGGTCTTTAGCATTGCAATCCGCCAACACTACCACTCAGCTACGGTATTGAAATTTAAAATGTACATAAAATAGAAAATATAAATTTGGTATACACATTTTCTGTGTGGTGTGTTGGCTATTTGTAATGTTAAGGACGCAGGTTCGAATCCCGAAGAAAGCAAAAAAATTTTGGTTTTTTATTTTTTTTTAGCGACATTACAGAAAATTTCAACTATGTACTATTATTTTAGTAATTAAAGTAAATAATCTGAATTTTAATCACCAAAAATAAAATAAAAAGTGAAAAAAAAAAATGTTTTTGTATTAATCATAACTTATGACTAGCATGATTATTGATTAAGCATCATAACTTATGATTTCAGGTAAATCATAAGATAATCACGATGTATAACGTAGTAATTATATGCAAAGATTATTCATCTTGCGCGAAGATTTTTAATCATAGGGCTATTTTTTCGTTATGATTAGGAGTCTATGACTGATATTAGGGATTGCAAATTTTGACGAAAATAAAAAAATCGGAATTCGAAATTAAATATGTTCGGAATTCGGTCGAATTCCGAAATATTTTTATTTTATTTTTTTTTTCTATACAAATAATAAAAATAACTTATTTGAGATAATTCATTGTAATTTATTGCATAAAAAATACTTTTTTTAAAAATAAAAATGGAACATACTGTAAAATTATACCAAATTCAATTATTACATAACAATAATAGTTAAAACTATAGTATTTAAAATGAAATATAAACATAAAATTATTGTACACAAATTCAATTAGTACAGAAACATTCTAATTTGGCATATCATTTAATAATAAAAAATATACAATATTGTTTTATTTGCCTAAAAGATGCTTTAAGGAAGCAGAGATCATTTAAAGCTGCGTCTCGAGTCTCGAACGAACTTTTGTACAAAAGTTACCCGCAATTGAGAAGGATCGCTCAGACTCAACGCTCGATGGCGGAATCAAAATCAAAAATGAGTAGACGGACTCTAATATTTTGCCACAAACGCCGTTCTCTTCAAAGAATTTCATTTCAGATTTAATTTTTATAGAATTAGAATGTAGAATATTAATATGTACAGAAACGAAAACACTATTTAAAAGTTGGAGAGAATACGAAAAAATAAATTTTAATTTCGGAATTCGCTGGGAAATTTTCGGAATTCGAAACTATATTTATGAAAACGAATTCCGGAATTCTCGAATTTCGAATTTCGAATATGCAATCCCTAACTGATATAATCATATTGAATGAAAAGGCATTTCTCTGCGTGTACTGGCTACAAAGTGTATATCCTATTATAATGACTGGTCCTGAATGCGTTAATCTATAAGTCCTCTTTTTTTAATTAAGTTCAGTTTTTGTCCATATATCGGAATTCTGTATTTAATCACTTCCAATTAGTTATTTTTTCCGTAAACAGATGTCAGTCAAGATGACACAGAAGCTTCAGCTATGACTTAGCTTTAACTTTAAAGTATAATATGATTTCTCTCAATTATTATTATTAATATGAATTTTGGCACCAAATTATTCTTTTGAAAGGATTTGCAAAATACTTGAAGTCTTTGAAAGCGATATAAAATAAAATCTAATGACTTTTCTTATCTACACAAGTACACACTATACAATTGAATATACTATGTGTTACATAAAAATATGGCGCAATTTTAATCCCTTAAATATAATATATAACAGTTTAGAGAGTTAGTGGTTACTAAACAATTATTTCCGATTCTAATACCAATCTCAATACTTTTGTTACCTATACAATGTCCTGTGTATATATTAGAAATATAAGAATATGGCGCAATTTTAATCTCTTAAATAAATATACACGAGTTATTGTATACTGAACTATTTGTCCAAACTTTTTTTTCGATCGATCAATATACACATTTTTTTCCCAATATTTATCTAGTCCTGTAATCTAAAACCGTGTATATTTTATTAAGCCCCTTATACATATATCTTTTTTTTTTTCCAAAAATCGAAACTAAAATTCTATTGCCAACGCAAGAAAACAAAAAAAAAGCCTAGCTTTATCAAGAAAAAGTTTTATTTACTTAAATATTAAATAAAATAAAATCATTTATTTGTCTTCCTTATGTTGTTCGATAAAAAAAAAGAAGCGATTTATATTCACGGTTTTGTTAAAAATAATATAAAACATTTTTTTTATTTCACACGTAAATTTATATTAATATTTTATTTACATTTAAATAAAAATAAAGTATTAACAATAAAATCCCTTACAAAGCTATCATTTTATTTTATTTTTTTTTGTTATCAATATTCAATAAAAAATGAAAAATTGTGTACATAAAATTATTTTGTTTTTTATTATTATTATTTAAAAGGGCTTGTCTGAACAGATAAGAATCAATTTATTTAAAAAAAATTAAAAAAAAATGGTATGATATTATGTACAACTTATAATAGTTAGGTATTATGAACAATTTGATTAAAAATGCTTTCATATCTTTTAAACCGACTTATTAATTTGTTTTAAGGAATATTAATTTATTATAGCTTTGATTATTAAGATTTTGCGGGATTTTTATAAAATGAAAAACGTTTCTATAATTTTTCTATAAGAAAGAAGTTACGGATTTTTTGTGGTTGATATATTTAGTGTAGGCCATTAATATTGTTATTTTGATAAGGAGCTCAATGTTCTCATATGAAATGGGGATTTTAGGAATTATCTTAATCAATTTTGATTGGCTTACCTTAGAAGGATATTTTTATATGAATTTTTTTAGAATTTTGCAGAATTTACAAGCATTTTCTGTTACTGTGATAAATACAATATTATTCATAATGCCCAGCCAAATTGAAAAACCCCAAAATGAACAGTCAATATGATATTAATTAATATCAAAATGAGCGAGCATTACGAATAACGCTTTTATCTTTTGGGAAAAGTATTAGAATGATGTGTTTATTGTTCTTTTATTGATAGAACAAAAATTTTCTAATTGATAATTCGAAGTTAAATTGAAATCTTAACGAAAAATAAATATAATAATTTTATTTGATATCGATTGACAAAAAATATTTTTTCGTTTTCGTCCGATCTAATTTAGCCACTAGAAATGATCGCGAATATTTTGAAATTAATCAAAACAAAAATGATACAAACGTATTAATTTTTATTTTAAAAACAATGATAATTTTCGTTTCCTGTTTTGTTCCATTAAAATCCCCTCACTGTGAAAAATTTGTCTTAGTTTTGCCTTGATTTCGAATTTTTTTTTTTTTTGGCTCAAATTGTCCTTGGGAAAACTTGAAAACATTTGCTCAGATTGGGGAAAAAAAATTCCCGATTTGGTTGGTAATTACTCATAATACCCGAGAATTATACATAATGAATTCATTTATCACTTTGTCCATAACATATATACATACTTATATATTTATATATATAATTTCTTTAATCTTTGGTTCTAAACTATAAGTTATAATTTTCTAAGTTGATTGGTTTGACTGATATATTTCAATAATTTTTCATGAAATAAAAAATTTGTGATACCGAGCTGTTAAATTTTTAAATCTCAATATCTTTATGTATAACAATTGTAATATTTATTCTGATTTAAATTATTTAACATTCATATAAATGATTTAAATATTATAGATTTGAATTGCTACGAAAATTTTAAGTTAGTAAAATGATAAGATTTCTTCTATAGTTTGCGTTGATTAAGAAATTTTTCAGAACTACGCAGCTAACTATAGTAATTTAAATATTAAAAAAAATTTATCATATTTGGTCTCATAATTCCAATAGATTTTGAATTATTATTAAAGCTTATACATAATATATTACGAAGTTTAAGAATATGTACAGTTGCTGTTGCTATTTTTTTGAATTAATATTCCGTAGTGTCCGAAGTTATATAAAGTAGTATCAGTATCGCATTGCATACTAAAAATGGTATTAAAATTTGTTTACTAAAAATGGACGTGCGGATACGTTCTACTTGCATTTCGTATACATTAAAAAACCATGGACCATGGATTTATTATTAAAAAAAAACATATTAAAAATTAAATTTAAAGCATTCAACAACATTTTCGTTAAGGTTCGCATTGAAATCCAAGCTTGGAAGGAAATCCAAGTTTCAAAATCAAAATATAGTAAAATCCAAATGGCCATAATCTATGAAAATTCCAATGAACATAAAACCATACCTATTTCATTTCATCAAGTTTGGATTTTAGTTTTAAATAATTTTATTTTTAATTTTTTTCCAAATTTTTTTATGGACTTTCGATTTTAAAATTCGGTTTATGTACAAAATCCATAAATTTGAAATTTTATACTTTCTTATCAATGATTGATTTGAAAAAAAAAATTCAATAAATTAATCGTTGTTAAATAACTTGAAACGATAAATTCACACCAATTATTATATGGGCAAGAATTGTTTATATTAATTTTTTGTTCTGAGATATCACACATTGCAATTGAAAAAAAAAAAATGATCTTGATAAGAATTAACTTCAATGTTCTGAAGATCGAAATTAATTTAAATGTAGAACTTGGTGAGGTTCACTAAAAAGTTTCCTCTACTTCAAAAAGTTAGTATGATTGATATGGTTTCATTATTCAGATCGTAAGACTTATATTTTTTTTTTTGGAATTCTAAGTCTCATAATTGAGTAATAATATACCAAAATTAAATTTTTTAGGTACCTAGATATTTGAGGCAGAAATTTTGAAACATCTCTATGCCTAAATTTTCTTTCAATTATTTTTTTCTAAAGTTTTTACCTTAATCGTTTGGCTTCATCTATAAATGGACGTTTTTGAAATTCTGTTAATAATTTCCATTCAGCGCCTAATCTTTTTGATATTTCTGAATTATGCATTTTTGGATTGTCTTGTGCCATTTTACGTCGCTGTCCCCGCGACCATACCATAAAAGCATTCATTGGACGTTTTATATGATCCGGTGGATGATTTGAACTTGATGAATGTGAATTTTTACTTAATTGCATAGTGGTGACACCATTTATGGTCAGAGCTAATGCCATAATATGTAAATATTTTGTTTTCTTTTTTAATTTAATTGTTAAATTTTTTTTATGAAATTTTATATTATTTCATTAAAGTTTCAATAATTTTTCACTGTATTTTATAATTTTTTTTAATTACGTGCATCTCGCTGTTAAAAGTCTAGTCTAAAATTCTGAAACAAAATACGAAAATTAGTTCTTGTGAAAATTGATAGAAGAATAAGAAAATACTTAAAGCACATTCGACATTTAAATGTATAGTTGACTGATCATAAGACGGTTATAATATACTTTAACGATCTTTCGGAAATATACTTTGATGAGATAATTAAAAAAAAATTCGAATTGGAAAAATTCAAACAGAAAATTCACTTCTTAAAGTAAATTTCGGAGTAGAAGAATTACAGAAAACTTCGGCCACATTTAAAACAAATTAAAATACTAAATTCAATGGGTGTGATTATTAATTTATGAAATTACTATTAAGTTTATCCAATGCACTTGAAAGGAAAATAAATTTTTTTTAAGGCAAGTTCGTAGTTTTATAAGATTGAATTTACTTGTTAATATATGTGGCGTATACTTGTACAAACCGAAAAACTAACGACTATTTCAAAATTTAAAATCTGATTTAAAATTTTTAATTGGAAAATGGTTTGACAGATATTATTTTAAAAAATTTAGGCTATTTCTGTACAAATCGTAATTCAAATTATCAATTTTTAGAAAAAGGAAATTTTAAATTTTCCATAACAGTTTCAATTTTCATAATTCTAAATTTAAAATGATTAAATAAAGTAAAAAAAAAAAGAAAAAAAAATTAAAAATAATGATTTTTATCTTTTTGAGTAGTCTCAAGAAATTAAAATGTCAAAACTATTTTTTTTGTAAATCTAGAAATTTTGTTTGGCAGAAAAAGGGAAATTGAAAATATTTGAGATTGGCTCAATTTCGGAACGTTTACTCTTAAGTGATTCATGATTCATGATTAAAATGAAATTAAAAACTAGTAATAAGTAGATTAAATTTTGTATTCAGTAGAAAAGGTAGATCTAAGCCTAAGCTCTGTAATATTTTAAACATTATGTTTATGCAAATGAATTTCAAATAAATAAACAATTTTATAAAAAAAAAAAAAAAAAGATCGATATTATATTTGTTTACACTTTAAAAACCAGGAGAGGCAAATTTAAAATTTGACCGCTTTCAAATTGATACTACAGTTTTTTTCAGTGTTTTTTTTTATTGATTTTCATTCAATAAAACTTTTTATAATTTTTTTTTTTTTATTTATTGTTTTATATTCTAAAATTATTATTATTATTATTATTTTTTTTTATTTCTGTCCGGCAAATGCGTTTTATTTACAAACTAGGTATTTGATGACAAAAAAAAAGCATAGATACAAAAAAAAAAAATAATTGAATTTAAAAAAAAAAAAATTAAAAAAAAATTATTCTTATCACATTTAAAATTGAATTTATTTTTTTTTCTTTTTTAATCTAAATTGTCAATTTTTCTTTTATAATCTTATTAAATAATATTTAGTTTTTTTTTTTTTCAATTTTTTTAAAATTTTTTACCGTTTAAGTTAAGAAAATTCTGACGTTACATCTTATCGGTTACGTTACTTGTAACAGAATGAAAAGAAAATTTTATTATTTTTTGTTGTTGATAAATTCATTTTTAGAAATTTTTTGAACAAAAAAAAAATCCTTTTTTTTTCAAGAATTAAAAAAAAAACCCTTAACAAAAAAATAAAAAGCCACACAACAATATTTACCATTGTAATTTTTTGTTATTGTTGTTGCTGTTTTTTACGCTATTAACCCTCACGCTGGCATCGTTATCAAAAAATAATACTGTTATCAATAATATTTTGTATTTATTTTGGCAAATAAAAAAAAAAGAAGAAACAATTTCTACAAAAGAAACTATCTATATATAATATAAAAAAATACATTGAAAGAAAAGTAAAAATTGTCTGAATTTTTTTTTTTTACAAAAAAAAAAGGGAGAAAATAGAGTTTTAATTTTTAGTTTATTTTTTTTATTATTATTATTATTTAAAATTTTTTAAAATGAGAGAGTTTTGTTATTATTTTGCTATTATTAAAAATATATTATACCTATATGTAGAATCTATTTATTTTCTTAAAAGATACAAAAAAACACACACACACACAGAAACAGATGTGAATAAACAAAAATAAAAAATAAATAAAATATATGCAAATAAAATACATTTTATTTTATTTTTTGAAATATAAATAATAATGATAATAACACAGCCAAGGATAACAAAACCGCACAATAAAAATGTAAACAAATAGTCATATAATAAAAAAGTAAATAAAATAAAATATAAAATATAGAATTTATATTGATAAAAAAAAAAAAAAAATAATAATAAAAATTAGAAAAAAATATCCTTTTTCTATTTTATAAAAAATATAGGTAATAAAAAAAAAACCAAAAATTAGATAAAATGAAGAGAATGAGAATAAAATATCTTGCGCGCCAAAATGTAATTTCTCTTTTAAAATATTTTTTTTTTGGTGTTTGAAACAAACTATAAAATTTTGTTTTCAATTTTAAACATAGTTAAGTTATGTCCTTACAACTGTCAAAAATGATAACACTTAACATTTACATTATGTAAGTGTTATCATAGATTAAGAATACACAAAGATTTATAGCTTCATACAACATTTTTTCAGTCTTTTTTGGTATTTTTATGTGAAGGTATTAGTAAAACTAAATAAAATTCTTTTCATATATTGATAATTATCACGTATTTTATTTTGCTTTACTAACACATTCACATAAAAATACCAAAAATAATGTGGTATTAAGCTAACAATCTATGTGTATTCTTAATCTATGGTATTATATATAAGGCCAAAACAAAAAGTTTAAATTATATACATTTATACCCACAAGGTATAGAAAGCTTTCGGTGTCCTATGTTTAAACCTATTTGCAGACGATTTCAAGAAATTAGAATATTTATTGATTTTTGAATAGGTTTTAGATTATTATTTAATTTGAAAGTCATTGTGAAAATTGATAGAAGAATAAGAAGATAAGTTCAATGAAGTCGAACTGTCACGACGACGGCAATAATGTACTTTATTTACAATTTTACATATTTTAGATTTAGAGATTTCCTAAATGCTCAACCAAACATTGTGGAAATTTGTATGACAGGGTTTTTGAGTAAAATACGTGTTATAGAAAGAAAAAGTATGATTTCAATAAGGACACCGAAACAAGATTCGCCGGTATCCACTAGTTTCTAATAAGGATCGAAAATGTAGACCAAAAAGAATGATAAGATAAAAGTCGAAGACATAAAGTATTTTTTTGAGAACCAAAATTTTTATTTCTTGTATAAAAAAAAAATAAATAAATTCGCGATCATGCGCGAAAAAAATATCCTTTTTCTTGTTTTTTTTTGTGTAATTTTTCCAAAAATTGGCCAATAGTGAATAGGATATTTTTCATAAATACAGGAGTGGTTTTTAACGGTTCACTAAATAAACAATGGCTGTTGATTTCAATAACAATAAATTTTTTATTTTATTTATTTTTTTTTGCACTTGACACAAAAGGATATTTCTCTCAATTAATTTCATTTTTATTGTTTTCTTTTGTTGTTCATCATCATCATCGTTTCCAACAAAATAATGGGGGAATTTGAGGAGCCAACAAGAAAAAAACAACGTTGCGCTTTTTTTTTTGTGAGCAAAATAAGATAAAAAACAAAAAAAATTACAAAGGAGTAAAAGTGTGATGGAATTCATTGTTATTTGAGTGATGATGGCGCACGAGTGTTCTTTTATTTTATTTTAAGAATTTGGGACATTCAACAGGTGTATCTATGAAAATATTAAAATGCCGACGGTATATTTTTATTTTTAATAATTTTTTTTTTCCGACCAACCTGAGTTAAAATTTCAGTCTCATATACTTAAAGTCGCCGTAAAATATATATGTAGATAGATGACAGAAAGTTAAATAAAAAAGGAAATCTGATAGCTCAGTAACTGATTTGGTTATCATTTTTTGCTTTTATGCTTCAAAAATTAACATTTTATTAAAAGTTCCTATGTAACAACAAGTTGTACAAAAATTATATTGATCTTACAAGTGTTACTGCAGTGCTCATCATATAATAAGCTTACATTTGATCGTTTTTTTATTTATTTATTTATTTATTTATTTATTACAAGAAATTATAATTCTAATACATATTTATTCTATATATAAAAATTTCGAATAATATTCGTATACAAAGAATCAAGTATTTAATTAAGTACTTATTTCTTGATATTTATGACACTAGGTTCAAAAAAATCTTAATTGGATTTCCAAAATTTTCAATTTATCAAAAAAAAAGAAGTGAAAATTACTATTGGATTTAAATAATATCGGCATGGTTAATCAATGGACCAATAACGTCTAGCCACATTTAATATGAAAAACCCTAAAGGATATCTATTTAAGTCCCCTTTGGTTACATTTATATTAATATTTACTTTATTTCTGATATTCAAACATACATACCTACAACATAAATATAAATAAATGCATATCTATCTACAAATATTTTGTTTTTACTAATAAAAACTTTTTTTTTTGTTTATTTCTCATCATCAAACAAAAATCAAATATTAACTCGTTTATCGAATTTTCTGGCCAAAAAAAAACAATTAAACCGGAAAAACTCTATTGAAAACTTTATACTGTATTGAAAACAAAAATATTTCTATTCATTCGAAATTAGCACTTTCTGGGAAAATATGAAAGAAAAATATTAAATTTATTATATTTTAAGTCTCATATTATTAAATTTTCATGTTCTGAAGATTTTGTGCTAAGGATAATTATTATAATATATATATATATCTACTCATTTTAGTAGTTAATATTTGGTTTGGGTACAAGTTTTGATTTGAATGATGTCTCGATCGTGTGATGAGAATCGTAGCTTTTCATATAGCCATTTTTTAAGCTAATACTTTTCAGCTCCGATGATTCACGAAGCTTAAATGCTGAATGTTTAGTTTGTGATTTTGGAAGTCGATCCATTTCCAAAATATTTATGATGATTTGAGGTCAATCATTAGGAATCGGAATTTTAAATAATGGTAGTTATTTTAAAAAGGCATTTTCGTAATAAATCTAAACGCAGTGTTGGATAATCATAATGTTAATAATATATACATACATATAAGAAAGGTCATAAAATTTATATCCTTAAGGATATAGTATATTTCATAGGATTTTATTATTTTATTATTATTATGACATTTGAAAAGAAATTAGTGATTAGAAAACTTGTCTACGACTAACATTCCATTGCATTTATTGTGGACAAACCACAATGTAGAATTTACATAATTTACATAATTATATCTATAGTCGAGCTTCGGTTTTTTTTTGCAACAATTTGACAAGTTGAATAGTAAAACTAAAATTACGTTTTCAGAGTCATATAACTCTTGGTTAAGAATAGAATGAATAAAACTATTCGAATTCAACCGTTTCCAACATATTTCCATGCCGACTATCTTTGCCAAAGAATTCAGAGGTTGTTAAGCTAAGCCATACGTAGCCATATAAGCGACCATTAAGTCTAATTTATCGTCTTAAAACACATTTTTTCATAACATTCTGCGGTGCTCTCTATGTCCATTTTATTCAAAATATTTTATTGTAAATTTAGAAAAAAGATTTACGTAAATTTTTAATAGTTCCTAATAAAAAAAAGAATATGCATATATTAATTCGTATAACAAAAAAAAAAAAAGAAAATTAAAATTTTTTTCTAAAATATGAAAAAAAAACTGTTTCCTTTTTATCAGACTAACACACTGCTAAAGTCATTTGTTTTCCCCAAAATAATGGACATAATACTCGTAGTGTTGCATTATTATATTATTATTAAAATATAGAAAAGGTGGCGGTTCTATATTTTTTTTTATTATTATATACCCCCCAACCTTTTTCTGGTATCTCTTATTTTTCTATGGTCGTCTATTAAAAGTAATAAAATAGGAAAATTTTTGCTGATGAAAATTTTCTGATAATCACATACAATGCAGAAAAATACACCTAAGTAATATAGAGAGGCGATACTTTATTCTTTTTTTTTTTTTTGTACAAAGCTAACTAAACATAATTTTTGTATTTAGCAAAAAATGAAAATTCTGTATAATATAGTTTTGTGGGCTGCAGCGCAATTGTTATGGTATTAATAAATGAAAAAGAAAAACATTTCATATAAAATATGTGTATAAATATTTTTGGTAAAAATTATATTTTGAACAAAATTTAGATTGGTCAAAATCTAGAAATAAAAAAATATTTCCTGATGGAGAATAATTTTTCTTTTTGAACTTAAGCTGAACTTTCTAAGAATTATTATTACTTACTTAAGTGTCAATAGCTTAAAATGAAGATCAAAGAAAAATTCTGAATATTTTGAAAACGGAGAGCCAACCTCTGTAGTGCCATTTCGATGTCTGATCTACAAATTTTCGGAAAATTGCATTGCCACTAAATATCAAAATGCGACTTAGACATTCTTTATGCCTGTCTTCGGTATTATGGCAATTAGATATTTCGATTTTCTTAATAATGTTTTTCAACATAAAAAAGCACACTAGAAACGTTTAATATTTTTGTTGAATTTTCAAAAAATGCAAAAACGAAGAGAAAAGAAAAAATTTTTTTATTTTATTGTTGAAAATGTGATCAAAATGATAAGAAAAATAATATAATAAAATGAATTTTATTCTTATTCTTTCAGTTTTCTATGGCATTGGGTTAAAATAAAATGCTATATGAACAAAAGTGGGTACAATGTTTATTCTCTTCTTCTTCTTTTTATGTGTTATTTTTTTTATTTTTTGGTATTAAACCGTGAGTCATAAAAAAGGACTTTAAAGAAAATCCTTTTTTATTACCTTTTTGTTCATGGTATAAAGAAAAAAAATAAAATAAAATAAAATGACAAAACTTTGAAAATGTTTTTTTGTCTTATTATATGTGGGTAATTATCTTTTTCAAGGTTTTTTTGAAGGCGATTTTGATACTGAGTTTAGCTCAACAGGGTTTTCTTTCTGCGCTAATTATTCAAGGCCTGGCTGGCCGGGCTGCGGTGTATTATGCCGTATAAATGAAGTTTAAAGACAACAATTAATAGAATTTTATTGAATAATAAGTTGTAATGATTTGGAAAATGAGGATCTTATGTCAAAATTTGGAAACATATATTTTAAGTAGATACCTGAGATCTAGGTATTGAAAATGGTCGGTGTGTACAAATTTGCTTAATATTGAGTTGTATATTTTCGTGTTTCGAACTCCCAAATCCCAACTTTATTCTCAAATATTTAGCCTGTTATTAGTTTTATACCGAATATTAGATATTTTGCCCTTTCCCTTTTGTTGGAAAATTACTCTAATTTTTATTATTTATATATATTAAGATAAAAGAAAATTCAAAATTATAATGAAAATAAAAAGCGCGGGAAAAATATACATAGTTGAAATAATAAAATCATAATAATTTTTTTTTTTCAAATACTTTTTTTTTTCCCAATGGTGGAAAACTTGCGGAGGCAATAAAAAAAGGATTTGCTTTAATTTTATTACCGCATTATAATTATCATATGTGTACTTGAATACTTTTTTTTTCCACTATATATACAGATTTTTGTGAGCCATTTAGGCATTCCATTCAGGAATAATAATACGTTTAAATAATAAAAAAAAAGATAGGCAATTTAGAAAAAAAAAAAAAGGAAATAAAATTTTTGCATAATTGTTATGATAACAAAATAATTATATGAAATAAAATGCTTTCGCGAGTTAAATTTTTAAGGTATTAAAATAAACATAATTATTATTTATCATTTACAATAATAATCGTTATCCTTTATATAAATTAAGATTTCGGATATAATAATAGAATTAAAAAAAAAAATAAATAAATAAAATAAATTCATGTGGACCCAAAGGGAGAATATTATTTTCTTATTGTTGGAAAGTTAAATTTAATTATTTTTATAACATGGTTTAGATGGGCGGAATGTTTATTCAAGTAATGGTCTTTTAATATGTTGAAATATTCGCTAAAGACTTTAACTACACCCAATTCAACTCGTCTATCAACTTATTTGCACTTGAAAAAAAATATCAAAACGATTTGATGTTTTTCAACCATAGAGAACAGTACAGGAGTACAGCATACGTCATAAATAAAGTATGGAGATTGCTTTCAACATTTAGATTTAAAGTATTTCTTCGTTCACATACCAACTTTAATCGAAATCCGCTTTCAGTCCTACAGTCAAATCTTTAGTTAAATAGTTTTTAATGGACAGACGTAGAGACAGAAAGTGAGAGCCTTTGCTCCTTTTTTTTTATTTTTAATGGAAAACGACTAAAAACCATTTCTAGGAAGCTTGCTTATGATGTTGAAAATTATTATATTACGTAGGTACAATGTAAATTCTAAAATGAAGGCAATAATGATAGTATACATATTTTATCATTGTTGAGTTAAGATGAATAATTATCCTTGTTGATTTAAAGAAAAAAAACATAACTGATAATTCAGGAACCTTCTATTAATTACCAACTGAAATGAAAATTCAACATTTTCTATGTTTTAATTCTATGCTACAGCGGTACTACATATTCAGCAAAAAATCCTATTTTATATTTCCCTTCCTATTTTTTCTTTTTTGAATATATATAGTTTTCCTTGTAATTTGTAAGCACTTGTGAAAAAATTATTTAGAAACCGCTGTGGTTTTGTTCTAGAATATCTTCTAAATAAACATTCTATGTTATTATGTATACATTTTTTTAGCAAGAAAAATATTAATCTTTTGAACAATAGCCATCTGGTGTCACATAGTTGAAACTATTGAAACCACTTTAAAGTAGCATCTAGTGTATATTTTTACCAAAAGAAATGATGAGTTTTTTAAGAAATCTGATAGGTGTTTAAATATTATGATTTCATGAAATGCTTGAAAAGTTTTCCATTCGAAAAGGAGATTCTACCAACTAGTAGACATACATGTATATACAATGTAGAATTCTTTACTTAAGGCCGGTATTCAACTGGAGATAAAATCAACTTTTTCATATAAAATTTTATCTGAGATAAATTTTAGTTGAGTGAATTTAATTTATCGGTACCCAACTGAAGATAAATGGAAATTTATCTGAGTAAAAATTGTATGAAAATTATTTCACTCAAATAAATTTTATTTCAAAAATTTATCTTGCAAAGAATGTTTTGAACATTCTTTTCAAGATAAATTTTGACATTAGGTCGTGTAAAAAGAATTTGACGTTTGTTGTTTGAAGAAAACAAACAAAAATCAGAAAACTAAAATAATTTTTAAACTGAAATTGGTAAAAAATATTAAAATTAAAATAATAGTTTAATTTAATAAAATAAAATAAAATTGGTAAAATTAATTAAATAAAATGGATGAAAGTTGGGAGGTAAGAAAATTAAAAATAAAATTGTGTAGGTACTACATAAGTCAGAAAGTCATGTGTCAATTTTTATCTCACTCAATAATGTTCCTTTTTAAGATAAAATTTATCTTGTACTTTATCTTCAGTTGAATACCCGCCTTTACTAGACAATGTTGACTCGATTAATACCTTCTTTATACGTCATGTGTCTAGCAACCAATATATTCTTGTTTTATTGTAACTTCTTGTAGTTTCTGAGAGTGTTATACTTAATTGATTCGGAACTTTTTTCGTTTTTCATCATCTTTTTTAAGAAAATAAAATATAATTAAAGCAAACTTACGTCGAAGTTACTCGAATAGTGATAAACCGAGTAAACTGGTAGTTAGTGGAAACTTTTTAAGTTGTAGACAGTTCGAAATTTTGAGATATTCTCTAGAATTTAATGCTATACTAGGTATTTTCAATTCGCCTGAAAAATATGTATCTCATTATTATCATTTATATATTTTTTAACGGCCAGCCAACGAATCAAGAAAGAGCACTTGAACTTGAAAAATCAAAAATGTTGAACTTATGAAAAGTGAAAAAAATTTGAAGCCTAAAAACTTCGTAATTCTTAAATTTTTCTTCAATTTCTCACAGTAGAATAAAAACTCAGAGAACAAGGGAACTATACATTTATATATAATGACAAGTTTGTATACATATTATATTTTGTGTCTTTAATTATAAGAAAAATAAAGGCTGAATGTTATCTAATTTTTTTGTATTAAATTATGGGCTCTTAATTTATAATTTGAAAATATATCAAAAGTAATTATTAATCACTTAAATTTTAAATACTTAATTGAAATAATTAATTTTGGTTCGTTAAATTTATAATCAGAAAATTTTTAGCGCGAAAAAGAAATTGAAAATTAATTCTTAACCAATTTTCTCAATTAATGGATTTACATTTAATTACTTTAAGAAAAAAAAAAGATTTATTTTTCACTTTTGTTTTGAAATGAAAATTGCTTTCAGTTCGAAAGGATATAAAAATTTTATAACAAATTTTTGAATATCCTTTGGTGCACATTAATTTAATGAGTTTTCTTGCAGTTTTTTTTTTATTCGTAAATAAACAAATAATAAAAAAAAATTAGGAAGTGCAAATTAAAACGTGCCAATGTGGAAATTAGTGTATTTAAAATATATATATTTAAAAAAAGAAATTAATTTAATTCGTTTGGTTGGAAATCCTTAATGGTTCTTAATGGTAAAATGTTTAAGCGCTCTCATCGATTTTAAAAAGCATAAACGAGGGAATTAATTCAAAAAAAAAAATGTTTAAAATACTTAAATATTTCTTTTGCTGAAATCATTAACCATAGAACATCACATAGAATTGCTAAGAAGCGTAAATTTTTGAACTTATTCCCGGAGTAATGATTGCGACGATATATGTATTTTGTTGGCATTGGGAGATGACTGGGTACGTTTTCATGGTTAAAAAGCTAATGTGTTAAAAACATTAATTAAAAATTAATGGATATTTCGAAAATTAAATACTTTAAAAAATTTGGGTTTCATAATTTCTATTTATTTTCAATTTACAATATTTAATAATTATTCGTTTTATAATTTTTTTTTTTTAATTCTTTAAATTTTAATTACATTTACAGATAAAATTTTTTTAAAAAAAATTTATTATAACCTTTGTTCTAAATGTATAATTGCAATGAAATAAAATAAAAATAGTAATTTAAAGACAAAGTTAGAAAAGGATATCTGTGATTTAAGGATCCTTAATTACGAGGAGAGAATTGAATTTCAAGTCTTTAATTTGAGAATAATTTTATGAACCCTAGATTTATTATAATAGGTATTATGTCAAAAAAAAATTTTAATAAGAGGTATTATGTTAAAAATTTTCTTAGTAGTACGGTAAGTAAATTTTCAGAAGTTGTAACAAAGCGATTTGTATGGCTTTTGTAGAATCTTCGAATTCTAATTTCTAATATCTCTAGGATTTTTAAAAGTTAGAAAGGTAAGTCTTTGTTTTCATACGAATACCAAGAAACTGACTTGTATATATTGTGTAAGTGAAAAACTGGAACAAACTACTATGATAGTTGATAATTTAGAAGAGGTGAACAAAAATTATCTCATAATTGATTATAACATAATTTCTTATTTAATATTATACTATTTAAATTAACATATTAATATAATATCAGTTTCATATCAGATTCAATAATTTAAACATATTATTTTCATATATCTATTTTCATCTTAATTTATGAATTATGAATTTGAAATTAATAATTTTCAAAAAAAAAAAAAAACTCAAAAATATAAAAAACAATAAATACGTAAATTCTAGATTTATATAATTTTAATTTTTTATTATTATAATTATAAATAAATTATTTATTTGTTCGTTTGACAATAATATTTTTAAAAATAACACCTTTTATATATTTTTGTAGAAAATCACCGTCAATTCATTGTGATTATAAGATCGTACAGGGGTATTTATAAATTTACTTTTTTCACATTTTTAAAATTATTTTATTTTATTTACAAATAACATTTATATGTTTTCATTTATCTATTCGTTTAACTATGCAGTTGAACGATTTGGTTTATAAATTTCATACCAATATCAGTTGATAGTGTAAATTTAATTCAATATTAAGTCATTTGGGAGCTTTTAATGATCAAAATATTATTATTTTGTTTTTAAAATTTTTTGTAATTAAAAAAAAAAAACAGCACCACTAATTTGATTTTGGAATAAATTTTGGGTCATAAATCTTGGTTCCCAATATTATATATCTCAAAAAATACAATATTGAAATTTCTAAAATTAAAATTTTTCGATAATATCGTTCTTTAGTGATTTTTTTTCATTATATCGCTTTTCTTATATTTTATTAACAATTTATGAAAAAGAAAATTTAATTCAATTTTAGATCTTATTTTAAATTTCCTTATACAAATCTAGGAGTTGATCTATTAAAAAGAAGAAGTCAAATCAATCTTAAAATTTTTCTTTTTGTTCATTTGTCTAAAGTATATTTAGTAAATCCAATTTTATTCGACTTTTGGTCAAAATATAACAGTTAATGGTCTGCGAAAATCACCAGTTGCACCATTACTACTTTGTGTTTGACTACCCGAATATTGTGAATAACCACCGGTGTAATCAATTTGATTGCCATCACCTAATTTCTCATTTGCACCACCAGAATCCAATTGTGGTGTTGCTTCTCTTTCATCCAAATTATTATTACCATTGATTAAATGTTGCTGTGAGTTTTGTTGTTGTGCTGCTGCACCAGTTCCATAGATTTTCGAAATATCGAATGCATAATTTGCGGCCCGATCTTGATACATTTTAGAATCAAAATAAGCTTTTGTTAAAACTGATGGATCTAAGTAAGCACTGTAAGCATTAGCTGATGATACTTTGGCAGAATCATAAAGGCTACCTGCTGCTGTCGTCAAATATGAATTTCGATCAAGACCGAATTTCGAGACATCAACTTGAGACTAAAAAAAAATTTAAATAAAATAAAAATTAATAATTTTTTATTGAAATTTAATTAGATTAAAGGAAGAAGGGTCTCACAGCAGCATTTTCACTATGCTGATAAGTTTGGAATTAAGAAGTTCTATTAGTTGCCTTCAAATGCTGGTTGTCAGACACAAATCTGATAATTTTGACATATTAACATAATTCTTAAGCTTTTAAATAAAATATATACATAATTTTTATTTTCTTTATTAAAATGATTCATTATGATTTTGCTTTTGAAGTAAATTAATTGTGATAAATATTTTCCCATAAATCTTTTTAAATTTAATTTTTTTTTTTTTTTTTCAAAACTCTTCTGCGCAGAAAAAATAACCACAATAATGTTAAATAAAAAAATAAAAAAAATGTAAATTTTCAATCATTTTCACGCAATTAAATCGATATATAAAAAATTCTTGAGAAAAAAGTAAAACTCTTTTTTCTCTCTGACAACTCAATTAAAATTCTTTTCCTCTTTTGATGGATTAAGAAAAAATTAAAAAAAAAAAATAAAATTGAAACCATTTCTTTAAGTGAAAAATTAATCTTAAATGTATCTTCAATTAATCCATCAAAATAATAATGATTCGTTTTATATGTTTGATGTCCGTAAGAAAAAAGTTTTTTTTTCTTTCTTTCTTATTAAGTTAAAAAAAATTTTAGTTTTTAATGATATTGAAATAATAGTTTACTATTTTGGTAGTATTATCATTGCACTCAATGGTAGGTATTATTAATGGTAAAAAAATATTTGAATAAACGCGCAAGAAAGTTTTAAAGCTGTGTGTAGTTCGAAAAATGATATAAAATCTCAACTTCAATATTTCTTAGATTGGGATCGCAGTTAGATTTTAGATTCTAGTATCTACCAGAGAACTGCGTAATACTATTCATAAACAAAAACAAATCACTCGCAATATTTCAATACAGAATAATACCAATTACAGAAAAAAAAAATGATCTATTCATATTCTACTTGCACACTTATATTACATTGACTTGCAAAAAACAATATCTACTCAATACCACTTGATGTTGATTTGTTTTTGTTATGAATGCTATGAATGCAGCAAGTGCCTAATATAAAAACAATACGTATGAATGAAAAAAATATCATCTAATTAAGTATAGGTACATTTTTAACAATTTTTTTAGGAAATTTTTAGGAAATTTTTACGAAATATTTAATTTTTTTTTAGGAAATTAAATTTCCTTAGAATGCATTCAATATACGCAATACATATTTCACTATTCACTATACTTGCGAATAGAAATTTGATTTGATACAAAAAACTCAATACAATTCTAATGTATTGAAAAAATATTATGAATCATATATTCACACTTGTTTCTATTTTGAGTTGAACTATTCATATATTGAATAAATCAAGTGTATTCACGAGTGATTTGTAATACAAGTGTACTCATGCATTTCTCTGGTATCTACTAGTCTTCCAAAAGTAAAAATAAAATTTTAATAAATTTTTCTATCAATATTCAGAAAAAAAATTCCTAAAATTACGAACTCTAGGCTATTTATTTATTTCAAATCTACACTGGAAAGTGTTCTTACAGATTTTTAAAATAGAATAAAGATATAAAAATTATAACTATAGTGTAATTCACATTGCACCTATACAATAGTTTGACAAAAAAAAAAGTTTCTTCTTTTTTCGTTAATTTCCACTAAGTACTTACATTGTATTAATATTGTAGTTATTTTTTTTTTTTTTGGTTAGGTCAGGTGTATAATTAAGGACGTGCCGTTGTCATGTTTACTTTTCTGCCATTCATGGTTATAATTTTTTTATTTTATTTTTTTTGCTGTAGTAAAAGGATTGAATGAGTTTCTTTGTTGTTTATGTTTTTCTTTTTATGTAGGTACGCACAAAATCTTTTGTTTAAAAATAAAAAAATAAGAAAAAAACAATTTATTTTTCCTTTAACATGAAAAGTTTTTTTTTATTTTTATTTTTTATTTTGAAGGAGTATTCTAAAAGTGGGATAAATACTTATCAAATTCAAGTATTGAATAATTACATATTATTTAAATGTGGACAAATAATAACAAAAATAAAAAAAATTCTAGTCACCAGGCAAAAAAAAAATAAAAAATTTTTGTTTACTGTACAAAAGAAAATATGGACGAAAAACAGGGAAAAATTTATTATCCTGAATGACATTGCAAATCTTAATTGATTTTGAAAAAAAAAAAAAAAAAAAAATAAAATTTGGTCATTATCATAAATATTCTTTTATAACAATTTTTTTTACACCTGTTCGTATGATTCTGATTACAAGACGAATAAAAGTTTACTTTTAAAAATGTTAAAATTATTTCTAAACTTTTTGAGATTATCGTTTGAATGTTGACAATGTTGTAAAGAAAGACAAACTTGCATACCATGATGAGGATGAGAAATTAGGGAAACTGGGAGTAAAATAAGGCGTAAGATGACCAGAAAATGCTCTAAAATTGTACAATGTTAATACCAGCTTTTTTTTGGGAACGAAAATTTTGTGAAACATCCTGTTTATATTTCCGTGTAACATAGAGATACCACAAAATAATAAGATACATTAAATCTGTATTTTATATATAAAAATGAAAGTCCGTTAGTGTTTGCATCCTATAAACTTCTGAACCACTAAACCGATCGATTTGGGCGGTTGATTTCAAAATTTTCTGCAAATTTCAGATACAATTTCAGATACAATTTCAGATACAATTTCACTTCCTTTTAACTTAAAATTTTTTAAAAAGCAAAATTTTCGGATTGATTTCTAAAAACACATAAATGAATCATATTTCTTTATAAAAACATAAGATTGATTATATTCTTCTTTCATTCGTTTTTTTTTGGACTTCAGCACAATGGTGCGCTAACGAGTTTAAAAAGTTTTTTTTTTTCTGATCATTTTTATAAAATTTTGAAAAAAAAAAAAACAAAAAAAAACTTTAACCATCAGCATAAAAGAAAAGAAAACATAATTTTGAACATAAAGTAAAAAAAAAATAAAATAAAATTAATAATAAAAAATTATTTTTTTTTTCGCGCCCGAATCAAGAATTTGTTTTTTTTTCTGCCTTACCAAGGATGCAGATTTTTTTTTTTTTTATTTGAAGTAAAAAAGAGTAAAAGAAACAAAGCCCCAAGTTGTTTGATTTAATGGTTTTGTTCTCACCTTCTTTCTGTGTCTTTTTTTTTTGGTAAAAAATTATATTTGGTTTAACAGTTTTTTTTTTTATGTTTTTGTTATTTCTTTTAAAAGATAAAAAAAAAAAAAAGATACATATATACCTAAAAACATAAATAAATAATTTTTAACAACGCAAGAAGAACTCTTTTTGGATGTTTTGTTGTATTTTATTTTTTTTTATTTTAAACTGGAACAGATTTACATAAGATTTAAAAAGGATGACATTATAAATAGGAAATTACTTTCACCGAACGTAAGTCCTTTTAGTGTAGGGTCAAAAAAATCGAAGGAGCTTCTTATATGGTATGTTGCTTAAATAACATTGATGAATATTGAGGATGGTGACATTATATTTAGTTTTTTAATTTTTTCAATCAAATTTTTAATGAGACATTAAATTAAAGTGCTAAAATTATCTGGGCAAAGAACATGAAAACAATCATTCTAGTTCATAATCGTTCTAGTTTTTTTTAATTTTCACAGTACTGTAACATTTTTCTTTTTGGCGCGCAACCATATTTTCCAAATCATAATAATTCATTTAACAAGTTTATTTTGATTTCAATTTCCTAAAAATTTTATTCTGCGTTTAGTTTGAAAATTTTTTTTATTTATTGTTTATTTCTTCAATCAATCCATCACAAAAAAAGAAAAAAAAATATCCGGAAATATGTAACTGGGCAACCAATTAAAATTTTATGTTATGAACGTGAAACTGTCTTTGTCATCATAATTAAATTATATTCTCAAAATTATACACAACCCTTTTTTTTTCTACTAGTTCAAATTTTTCAAGTCGTTTTCCACTTGAATAAATTGGATAATAACTATTTTATCTCTTCTTAAAAAAAATATAATTTTTTTTTTTAAGAATTAATCAGATAACTTTTTGTACAAAAATTATGTTAAACCAATTATTTACAAAAAAAAAAAAAAAATAAATAAAAATTATTAAAACCATAATTTTCATTATTATTTTTCTTTTCCTTTAAATTTTTAATTGGTACTTACCTAAATAAAATTAAGAAAAAACTAATTATTTTTATCAAGACATTTCTAAAATTACTTATGTTTTTGATTTATGTTTTCGTCAAACCGTTAAAATAAGATTCTAAGCCTAATAATGTTTTTGAACATAGTACTTAGATTATTTAAATTATATTTCCGAAAGCCATTTAGAAGATCCAGATTTATTTAAATACTGTTTTAACTTATCAATTTAGGAGCAAGCTTGCAAACCTATGACTTAAATTTACATATTTCTGGCTATCTAAAGAAATTTTTTAAATTTCTTTTTTGAAACTTACATAATTATATAGAAGATATTATTCAATATTCCAAATTCTTGTAGATAATATGTTTTCTTAATCCGCTAAACTTTCATTTAACATTTTTAACACAAAAATTGTAGTAGAAATACTTGTGATGTTTTACAAACTCTATATATAGTTTATTTATTGGTAGTTTTTAAATGAAATTTTTATAAGTTTTTTGTGTTCCCAATCAACTAAGCCGTCTCTATCTCGGGATAATAGTTCGATATTTGGTTTTCTAGCAATCTTTTTGTTTGGAGACTGAGTAATAGGGAAAACTTGTTTTTTTTTTACATTCTAGTTTACAAAATATTTATTTATATTTATCAAAATGATGATTTTATTTTTGTAAATATATTATTTTAATAATCAATTTGTATTTGGGTGTGAAAATTTCAATCCTACTTAATTATATAATCAACAGGAGTAATAGATGATAGAAGAGAATATATAGATTTATAATAATTCTTCATTTGAAATGAAGAATTTTTTTTTTCCTGTTGTGTCTTTTATTGATTTCTTACTGTGTTAAAAAATATAAATTATAAATTTTTTTATAGCTTCATATTTATTTGGAAGAAAAGAATTTTCTTCAAATATCTCAAGTGTCTACTAAAATGGTACAGGTGAAAATTATTAATTATGATACTATTAAATAAAAAAAATTTAGTAGGCGAGCATAAAGTAGTTTAAAAATCTTTGTTATTTTTATAACACATAAAAATTAAATTATATAATCAGTTTTAATTTGTTATAAATTTCTTGGCCGCAAGATTTTGAGATTTAAGAGAAAAAAAAACAAGAACAAAGTTCTTTCTGTGGCTGCCTATTCTGATTCTCTAACTTTTTTGTGTTAATTTACATGTATAAAAATCTAGATCTGAAAGAATATCTGCATACAATTTTTTTCTTAATATTATCCAAGATCACGGTTAAATTCAATGTTGACCATTATTAGTTAAAATATGTCTATTTAAAAAAACACAAGTACGATTCCCAAGCTTATCTTATGTGTTCGTTTCGGGCGTACGAAAATACACTCACAAAATTATACCTAAACTTAAGTATCTGCTTTCCATTATTAATTTAACATACCTAATTATTATGATTACTGACTTCTGATCGGAAAATTAAAACGAAATCACTAATAGTGGAAATATAGTGCATTTATTTCATTTATAATCAAAGTAATATATTATCCTTTTCATTTTTCAACATCAATTCAAAGATTGTTCGTTATATGTATTCAAAAATTAATGAAATGTTCAGAAAACAAAAATTCAGAATATTTTTATTAAGTTAAATTACAGAAAAAATTTCATTAAAATTATAAATTTTTTTTTTAATTCACTCAAAATTTTGTTTAAAAAAAATAACCAGGTGATCGATATAATTGTTATAATTTTCACTCTCGCGCATCATAATTTTATAAAAGCAATTATCTTCTATCTGTTTTTTTTTAGTTTCCTAAAGATAATTTTTTTAATATATAGGTTTGTAAATTGTAAGAAAAACAAAAAGGGAGAAAATAATAATTTTATTGATTTAGATGTGAAATTGTTTACAATCTATATAGTATGATATAAAAAAAAAACATTCATAAATGCATAACATTTTAAATAATAATATGCTGTTGTCAGACACTGCTGTGTAAATATTTAGAAACCTGTTAATTGATAATTTTTGGTTATTATAGATAAAAAAAAAAACAGGTACAATTTTATTTTTTTTGATTACATGTATAATTTTATTTTTATTTAACCATTTCAACAAACAAAAAAAAAAAGAAGAAAATAAAAAAGAAAAATTCCATTCATTTTATTTCATTCATAAAAATATATATTTGACTGGCAATATGAGAAAAATTACAAAAAAAAAAAAGAAGCTGTATATGTGTGTCAAAGTCAAAATTGTCAGGTGATTAGATTTTGATAATACCGCCGCATCAAATTTAATTTTCAACAAATATCTAGCATAAATAATTATTCTTCAATAAAAAAGTCTGTATGAGTCTATAAGGTTCAAAAAATAAAATTTCGAAATCTGTCTAACATATACTTCAACATTCTTTAAAACCTATTTTCATAAATATGATGAAAGTTTGATAAAAAAAAAGAAATTTTTTTTTTTACCTGTGATGTTTGTGGAGCTGTTTGAGATGACAAATGGCTTCCTAAGTGATAAGCGGCTGAACCAGGCGTAAAATAGCTTGGTGTAATACCTTAAACAAGAAAATTTAAACTTAATAATATTATGAAAATGAATAAATATATATTATTTTAATATTCTTTTTAATGAAGAAGTTATTCCCAGGTCGTTGTAAGATTATAAACTCAATCAAAGAACTATAGTAAATTTGGGTAAAAATCTTAAATGTTTTATAAAGCTTTAAAGTTAAGAAACTATTTTAATATAATCATAGTATTCAAGGCACATGTCAGTTAATATTCAATTGAAACACCATTATATAATAATTTTGTATTAATCCCACATGTTGGGACTAATTATATTCAGAGAATATAAATATAAAAAATATATCTTCTTTCAAAACCTAATATCGTATATATTTACATGTTTCTTTAAGAGTATAGTTCACAAAAAACAAAATAATAATTTATACGATTGAAAATGAAATGTTATAATTATAATTATAATCCTTCATTTCAATGACGATAAGCTTATAATTTCAATTAATATTAATATGCAATTTTTATTTTCCCTAAAAATTTTCTAATTCTGTCATTCATTTTTATGGGTTTTTTTTTAAGTGAAAACTATATAATAATACATAAAAACTACTAAAATTTATATAAATATGTACACTAAATTTATGTATATTTTTGTATAGTTATATTTTTTATAATAATTAGATGCAATAACACAAATTCTATTAAAAATTTTCTATTCAGGAAATATTATAATTAAAATAGAGAGAAAAAAAAAATATAAAATAAAAATTAAATATAAATATAAATTAGTTTAGTTTAGCTTGGGTGAAAATTTGCTTTTTATTATTACGATATGGAATTGAAAATTTCACTTTATTTTTTCTTTTTTTAGGTAAAAATACAAAATTATTTTTATACAAATTACAAATCAAGATTTATAAGAATATTTCGAAAATAATTTAGAAATTGAATTTTAAAAATTAATACAAAATATACGTAATCTCGTTCAATTTCATTCAAGCTAAATCATTTGTTTTTTCGAAACCTGGTTCTGAAGCTAGAAGTTCTCAATAGGCGAAGGGCAGTATAATTGATTTTATATTATATTTATATGTTTTTTCAGTTTATTGTATTTTAATGCAAATTAGTATGTGAGTCCATCATAGATGTTGATTAGAGAAAACAAAATAAAATAGTTAGTCCCAAATGTGTCAAGTAATTTGGACTGAAGCACTCTTAAAATTTTTTTTTAAGCCCCAATGCAAATTTAAAAATATAACAATTAAAAGTACAATTTCTTAAAATTCAAATTATGATTATATGTCATTTAAAATAATCATAATTTGTGATGCAAATAGTTAGTTTTTAGCATTAATATGTTTATCAGGCGCTAAAAAAATAATGTATGTATAGGTTTATGTATACTTTATGTATATATGTAAGAATAAATATTCATGCAATATTATTTATTTTTAAGTAAATTATTATTATTATTATTATTATTACTATTATTATGGGTTTATTTACTATGTTTTTTATTAATACTGTTTATATTGTGTAAATAAAGTGTTATATCGTAAATAATTTCCATATATGGTGTGTTATATAAACATAATATTATAAAACTATATAATAGAATTTAATATGAAAGTTTTTTTTTAATTTTAGTTTTTAGGTCCTTCATAATAGCCTAGAGACTACTAATTATCGGGAATTACGATAATTTATTTACGAAATCAAAAGGAAAACATTTAAATATCAAAATTTTTGCATTCCCAAACCCTTTATATTTTAATATAAATTTGTATGATTTATATGACCCATTGCATTTAATATTTTACAAAATGAAAGTCGCACCATATTTCGTTAAGTTTGGCTTCCCAAAACCTCTCAAAAGAAGATATTGAAAATCTATTAGAAAATCTAAAGTTTGTCTTTTTTATTAATGAATAATTAAACTTTTAGTAATAATTGACTTTCTGTTCATTTTTAATATAAATAATACTACCAATTTTTTTTGTTATAATTAGTAAATATTTTACAGCGAACTTTAAAGATGTCAAAGCTTCAAATTAAGTTACTAAAAAAGGGAACATATTTTTGTTATAAACAAAGTCTTCTTTAACGTCTTCCTCTTTAGTTTTTTTGGGGATAAAAGGATGAACAATTTCAAACGAAGAAAAATAGCTAATTAAAAAGTAAGTTTCATACAAAACTATGTAAATTTTTTTATTTTAATATTTTTTAATAAAGGAAAAATTTTATTTTTTTTCTTTAATTTAATGTTAAATAAGGATTTTACTTCCTTTTTTTTGTATATATACATACATATTTTTTTGTTTTGTCGAAGTTACAATAGAGAGTAAGAATAAAACCCCCACCTCCACATACATAAATTCCTATAACATAAGTTATAAGCAAAAAATGATTGATGTTATGTAATTTATGTAATGCTTTTACATTTCCATTTACATATTGTCTTGAATATTAAAATGGATGTAATGAAAATGTAAATCGTGAAACACTTCCGTGACTGAAATACATAATAAAATTTATATGTCAAATTATAATAATAGGTTTCCTTTCCTTAATATACACATATAATACCTTGCCGTACACATAAATTTTAGTTTTTTTTGAAAAAAAAAAGCTTTGAAAATAATAAATGTAGCTCCTAGAATGTAGACTGAAGAATTATAAAAAAAGGGTTACAAAATTTTCTTCGTAAATTGTATAATTACCAAAAATTTAATACAAAATTAAGTTTTCAACCAAACTATAATTTCATGCAAACATTTTATTAGTTTTTGAAATTATTTGCGATATTTAAAATCAACTATATCTGAATTTGACATGTACGTACTATAAAGAGGTTTGAGAGAATAATTGATAAATCATTTTTGTAGCTGCGAACCATGTACAAATCCTTACAATTTTTTTTTTATAAAGTTGGAATATTAACTTACCCGCTCTCAAGGCTTCGACTGGTACTGATGGATATGGCATTGGATATGGATATCCTTCACGTCTCAAAGCTTTAGGTTTCCTTCTCGGCCGATATTTATAATCTGGATGTTCTTTCATGTGCATTGCTCTAAAATTGTTATTGTAATTTTTTTTTTTTGGTTTAGTTATTTTAAAAGATAAGGCCATGATTTCGAGTCAATGCTCTTTGTCTACTTAATTTTTATATGTAGAGATTTTTTTAAGAAAACAGAATAATTATCGACTTGCAAATAGTGGGTTGTTTTGTAACAATTTGTAATTTGAAGAGAGCATTCTCAGCATTATGGGAAAATTTGAATTCTGAGCAAAATTAGTTTAACATAACATTTTTCGAAATTTTTACAAATGGAAGAGTTAAAGGACTTCAACTTTTGGCTCATACAAAAACAAAAGAACTCACCTTAAACGTTTAGCTTCGTCAATAAATGGACGTTTCTCATCTTCGGTTAAAAGTTTCCATTCAGCGCCTGCAACAAATTAAAAAAAAAAACAAAAATTTAATAAATTAAAAAAAAAAAAGAAAAGTTTTTCAAATCCTACAAAAAAAAAATTATAAAAAATATCCTTGACATTTTTTTTTTCCAGATTTTTTAAAAATTTTATTCAAAATTAAAAAAAAAATAATGTCATAAATTTCATTTAAGCTCTCTTGAGACATTTTCAAGAAAATGAAAGTATACAAAAAAATTAAATGGAAAATGAAAATAAAAATTTTTTTTTTTCAAATTTTCTATTCTGCGTATTTAAAAAAAAAATTTCCCTTAAGTTTTTCTTTTATTAAAAAAATATACATATTATATATATATATATATATATGTATATATTTTTTTTGGCTGAAAATGTCTTGAGATTTTATTTTTTTTTTTTTCAAAAAAAAAAAAAATAAATCTATTCAAATTAATTTAATTACAGAAGTTTTTTTTTTTTCCTTTTTCTTCATTAATTTTACTTTTTGACTTTATTGTTATTTATTTATTCTTTTTTATATATTATTTTTTTTTCAATTAATGACGTTTTTATTATATACAAATTTTTGTTTGCGGTTTATATTTAGAAAATTAAGGGGTGAAAATTTTGGGGACGAAAAAAAAATCAAAAAAATTCTATTAATAAAAATGTAAACACGAATATTTAAAGTCAAAACAAGACCCAAAAAATATTAAGTAATTAATTACATGGAGTGCAGTCATTAGATAGTTATGAGACGAGAGCTTTAAAATACAATTTTTTTTTTGTATTTTAGTTTAGAGAACTTTAAGATATCATTCTCGTATTTTAAAATTTAATTAAAATCGGCGTTAAATTTGCATTGAACCAGCGTTGCGCATTAATGTTATTATTAAAAAAATTAGATTTTTAAATGTATTGGAAAAATGTCATTATGACTTACTAGAGTAAGACTAAGGAGTGCTTTCCGTTCTTGTCATCATTTAAATTTTTTTCAATATCTTTTCCGGCAATATTCCTTTAATAATAAGTTAAATAAGATAGTTTTGTGTTCCGCGAATGAGATTTTGTTGCCTACAAGTTATTTCTTTGTTGTTAATTTCACATATTAGTAAAATTTGATAATCATAGTGCTGATCATCAGTATATAAAACCAGAAATTGGAATACTTTTAAAGTTTAGAACTACGCTCAACGCTGTCATTTCAATATATACACAGATTAATGTTTTTGCCCAATATCGAACAAGAAAAAAAGAAGTTAATCATTCTTCAACTTTTTTTTTATTGCCATTGTCTAGAATTAATGTTTAAGATTTATGCGTGAAATAAATTTTAAAACCTATAAATTATTAGTAAAAAATAAAAGTTAAAAGTTTTGAATTGAATGTTTTTCTTCTTGGACATAATTATTTATGTAATTTTTGTAATATTTTAAAATTTTTGTAATATTGAGTTTGAAAATTTATCCTTATAGGGTTTTTTGCAAAGATTTTCTTTATTTTTTTGTGTGGTTCCGTAAGACTTTGAAAGCTTTTTGTATTGATATGCTTAAATTCGTCTTATTGGAATAGCAATGATTAAGAAGTGTTTTACATACATGTGAATATATCAGAGGAACTTAAATAAGTAAGGAAATTATAATAAAAACAAACAAATAAGGGGAATAATAATCATATATAAGTGTTTTCCTATTGAAATTAAACTTGAAAATACCCAAAAATTAATCATATTTACAGAAAACATATTTATAAAGCATTTATAATTATTATTATTATTATTGTATAATAATTTAACCATATTGAGAACAAATGTAATTTACTATTTATAAACATAAACTTCACTTTGTTCATAATACCATATACAATAATTCATAATTTTGTTTTTGTGTGAAAATCACAGAATAATTTTTCCCCAAAAATAAATCAATATAAAATTGCATAAACATAAGATACTACATAAATATGGATATATTTATATAGAAGTACATGTACAGTACATATAATATAAAACTGCTTAGTTAGCCTTATTATTGAATTTTCTCTATACTTTCAAGAAAAAAAAAAAAAAAAAAGACTCAAGTGGCAAATTATTAAGTAGATCTTTTTATAACAAAAATAAATAATAATTGAATATTATTTGCCTTCTCTCTAAAGACGTTAACATAAAATAATTTATCTTTTGAATGTGCACTTATTGGTGATGCGGATGATAATATTATATGGGGGCCATTTCATTTATGATAACTGTTTCTTTTCTTGAACAGAAAAAAAATAATAATTTTGTTTTTTTTTTCTTTATTTAAAGTCAACATTTCTAACAAGACCATAATAAATTTTATGATTTACTGAAATTTTGTTTTATCTCCCAAAATAATAAATTTTTTTTCCGTCGGAAAATTTTCTAAATAAGAATTTTTGTTTTTGAGTCTATATATATAATCAGGTGGAGTATTTTTTTTTTTTTATTAAAATTACCAAATCACTAGGTGGGATACCTTTTATACTGAAGAAGTATGTATTTGGTAAAGAGGACAGGAAGTTTAGACGGGGTTAAAAAGTGGGACAGTTAATAGGTAATCGTTTACACTTTTCTTAAAGCGGCGCAAGTCATAAATTAAGCGTCCGCTAGCTGCCGGGAACAACTTTAATGGGAGAGCATTCCACATTTTTGAGGAGCGAATTGAAAACGAATCTCCGAAGCTCGTTCTATCACATCTGGGAATTTTTAAGAAATATGGGTGTGACGTTGAAGCAGTACGTGTATTTATTTATAGATTGATTCAACCATATCATTACGACTTATTACAACCAACAGTCATCTGGAGCCGAGGTCATATTAAACCTACATCCAAAAAACAAAGTAATACTGTCATACATATAATGTAGAATTTTATAATATTTCTTACTACACTTATCTAATTGTCTTTTTGGCAATTTTAATTCAATCTTTTAATTTTTTTTCAATATTCGCCTTTGACAAGCCCTTTCACACGATCTTTAAAGCATTTTGATTTACCTCAACTTCCTAAATATAAGATTGTAACGATATAGGTATATTAACTAAAATCAAAATATGATGTTTCAAACAAATTAAAATTGTTATAAAGAAAATTGCCTGTGTACTTATAATTATTATTCAATGAAAGATTTAACAAAAAATTGGGGATTTTGTTACGAAATTTATACGACGATGACGTGTTAAAGGATCTTTACATTAACCTCGTCTAAAGTTTGTTTTTCCTTATATACGTAGAGATACATTGTTACAATATTTTCCATTTATGAAATTATTATTTTTAAATAGAAAAAGAAAAAAAAACAAAGAAGAAAAATAAATAAATTGGAAAATAGTATACAAAAAAAAAATTTCTTTTATAAAAACATTAATTTTTTTTTCTAATATTATTTTTGGCATTGCGATATAATGTAAGAAAAGAAAACAATCTTAGGTGGAAAAATTTTTCTTTATCTTTATTTTGACAGAAGAGGCTGAATGTTTTTATTTTCCTTTTGGTTTTTGTTCATATAATGTAGTTGCTTGTTTTAATTAACTTTTAAATTATATAAATTGAGAAAAAAAAATTGAAAATTAAGTGTTTCCACTTCTTGAAAATCAGGTCATTGAAATAAACTCATACATATTTATAGTGTCTAATGTTTAGGGGTAGGTATACAAGAGCATTATATATTTATTATATTAAAGCTAACAGAAGCTTACTACACATTTATTTCAATTAAAATGAATTTTTTATTCGAAAATGGTCAAGTTTACATAAAACTTCTTGAAGTACACCATTTAAAAAGAACATTATTAGAATTTGAGTAGCGGAATTGTTGAAAAAGAAGTTTATGGAATAGATTTTGATTGCTAAGTTTTTGGGATTATTTCAAATAGTTTTAATCTAAAGAATATTGTGTTTTCGATATGCTACAGGGAAAACAAGAAGATAGTTCTAATCGTCTTCCGAAGTTGATTTCTTAGAAATGACGATAAAATGTTTTTGTTTCTTTAAGTTCAGAGAAGATAGTCAACATTCTTTCAATTAAGCAAGAATACTAAATTCTCCGAATTTATAGAAAACTACTATTAAAGTTGTTCCAAAAAATATTCAAGGTATAATGTTTCGGTACAGCGTTAAACGTCTAAGCTTCGGGACTATTTCAAATAAATTAAACTTTATTTTGCGCAGAGTATTGTATTTACGTACATTTTGACCATTTTTAAGTTATACGGGTAGAACAAGAAGTTCATTATTCTCAATATAATCATTTTTTTTATTTTACTATGCTTTTAATTCAACCGAACCTACTTTTATACATATGTATAAGCATTAACTTAACTTGAATATAAAACAATTTCATAATACATTTTCTGTTTTGTAAATAACTAAATTGTAAGCATATATATACAATAAATAAATAAATAAAACTACATAGTTTTTCCTTTTTTATCCCATTTTTTTTTTTCATATACAATTGAAAATACACTCAAAATAAACAAAAAAAGTATTTTCCTGTATCATTTATATAACATAAAAAATAATGTATTATTGTTGTTTTATACATATATATTATGTCCTTTTTAGTCCTTATTTCAAAAAAAAAAAATATGTATTATATTGTAGGTATACATATTCGTAGTATAGTTTTCTGACAAAAAAAAAAATTACAAAAAAATTTTATCTATACAAAAAAATAAAATAATAATAAACAAAAATGAAAATAAAGGAAAAACTTACAGTACAATGTACCAGAGTTTTATATTTTCTCTTTATTTTTTGAAAAAATAAAAAAAAAAAATAAAATAGGGAAAAAGCTTTTCATTTTCTATATTATGCCGTTATTTTTTGTATACCGTTATGACATAATAATGACAAAAAATATGTCCTTTTGTTGAAAATAAAATAATGTTTTTTTTGTTGTTTCTGTGTGTATAAAATTCAACATAATAGTTGAAAAAATAAAATAAAATAAGAAAAAAGAAAATTCAAATAAAATGTACTTTTTGTTTACAACAAAAACATATTGACAATAGAAAGAGAAAACAATACATATGACAAAGAAGAAAAAAATAAAATTGTACTAAGCACAATAGACACGAAAATGGATTTTCTGTTTTCAATTTATCTTATTTTACGTTTAATCTGTGGCAGTAATAATTCCTTAAAATCTTCAAATTGTGAGTGATTTTCTTGAGCATTTATTATTATAGTAAAACTATGATAAACTGAACATTTTATCCACAGATGACAGATTCCCGAACAGTTGCCCAAATGACATTTGACAATCTGACATTTGCCCACGGACATTTGCCAATCTGACATTTGACCAGTTTTTTAATTTAACAAAACTTATACTCAGCTAAAAAAAAACTTTTGTTTTTTGAAAAAATTTACCTATAAAGTTGGAAATAAATTCAATTTGGAAAAGGTGTGAAAAGGAACGGGGGACACAAATATCGGATTGGCAAATGTCAGATTGTCAAATGTCAGATTGTCAAATGTCATTTGGGCAACTGTCTGCCCCCCAGATGGCAGCACTAATACTTATATTAAAAATTAACTATCGAACTTTTATCGACGGGCGTTCTGTGAGATTTAACTAACTCAAAATTGAGTTTATGTACATCGTAAAAGGAATGAATCAATAATTTCCTTTATTTTACATAGTTACTGAAATATTTTGAATTTAAAGAAATATAAAAATTTAAAAAAAAAAATCTCAAACTCCTAAATAATTTATTTAATTTATATCGCTGAAGCATACTAAGCCTTTATGCATACTTTTATCAAATCTAGATAAAAAAGTCTTATGAAAATATATTTGATAAATTCTTGAATAATTTTTCTAAATTGAAAATCAGGGTTTTCATTTAAAGATATCACATTCTAAAGTTTCAGTATTCTACTGCTTTATACAGAGATTTTCTTCCTTTTTTTTGTGTATTTTATAGTACATGTAGTTAAGGGTAGTAGAGGCTTGAAATACTGTTTTTTTTTTTTTTTTTTCAAAGAATGGGTATGTAATATTTTTGTATTACAAAAAAAAATTTTTACTTGTGGGTGGTTGAATTTTTTAATGTATTTGTGTATCCTGATTTTAAATTTTAAATGGAAAATTGAAAATATATATACACATAGAGAGAATAAAGTAAGGACAATAAATGTATAGGAAAAAAAAAAATTTAATAATATGTATTTGTTCTTTTGTTGTTATTTGTTGTACAATTTTCAGTAATACTGAAAATGAATTTTTCCTATTATTGAAAATATAATAATGACAAAAATTTTTTTTTTTTTTACATATTTTTTTTTTTTTGCATATTGTTTCGTTTTCCGAAAGAAAACTAATGATAAAAGAGGCTTTCATACGTCATTCATTTTGTGTTGCCTACAAAATAATAAATTTTCAATTCGAAAATTTAAATTTAAATTTTATAAAAAATTTGTTTTGGATCTAATTCATAATACGCCTGATATTGGATAGTTAAAATGTTGAGAATATTTCTGGTTTAAGAATTTTTAAGGCGGTTTATACATATTTATTTATTTGATCCATATAATTCAATGTTGATGTTCTTTTTTTCCTTAACTCAAATCCTTGAAAAGTATGTACCTGAAAAATTTACACAGTGGAAAACAATTGGAACTGTTCAAGAATTTTTCTATGTATTGTAATTATTACGTCAAATATTACGTCAAATATTATAATTTTGGATATTAATAAACGTCCAGCAATAACCTGCTCAATTTCTATACGGCTCTACGAAGATACACAGTACAGAGTCCGTGAAACTATCATTGCTCCCATGATTGAATCTAAAATATATCTTTCGTATAATTTTCTCACGGTTTACCATATATAACTTGATGAAACCACAATTACCTACAATTTTAATAAGTAAATACCTTATTTATAAAATAAAAAAAAAAAAATAAATAAGAAAATATTTAATTTCCGTTTTTTAATAATACACTAATCTGTAATCGCTTATCAAACAAACAACAACAGAAAAAAAACCGCATCATCATTCTATATCGACGACCCTCTAGAAAAAAAAATATTTTCATTTTTGAAATAAAATTTTCCCCAAATTTCAAAATAAAAAAAAATTAATAAAGGAAAAACTCATCACTACCAGCGACAATCATCACTCCATGACATTTCGAATTATAATAAAATTTTCCAATCAAAGAAATAAGTAAATAATGTATAATTTTAATTTCAAGTGAGTTTTGAAAATTTCGAAGGGAAATCTATTGAATTGAATTAAAATTTTTTAATTTCGACAAGGGTGCTGGACGACCCCATTTATTGAATAGTATTATGTATATATACAGTAGAATACATTTTTTTGGTATGGTTAGCTTGGAAAATTACAGCAAAGTGTGTCTGGGGTCTACATGCGAAATCTTCCGGTTTGGCCCTTATTAAAAGTATCGAAAATAAGATTCTTTCGTTCATTGAGATTGAGTTCCAGTTCTGTTAATTAATTTTAAAATTTCAGATGTTATTCTTATTGGATTTTGAATCCCTAATATTGTGTACTCTTTTAGTGAAATTCCATAAATATCGTATTAATTTTTGATAAGTACAAACAAAAAAAAACTTTTCAAATATAAAATTACCAGCACCCTCTCTCTATATTATAATGTTTGCTTTTACATTAACTAGTTATCTGATTAGGAAATTTATATGTTTTCTTATCACACAATTCTATAACACTAAAATCTCAAAACAAATAAAGATTTCAGTATTCAAGGTTTAAAAAAACCGAAAGAGACATTTTCTTCGATTTGAGATATTCCGAATTTGATTCCAAAGCTAAAATTTATTTAGGTTGAAAGAAATTCAACTTGACAGCCATATGAGTTCCTGAAATATATAAAAGTCCTTTCCATTCGAGTATAAGAATATGAACTTTTTAATTTTTATTGATTTTTACCATCGAATTGGAAAATAATCTCGTCTTGGATGGTCTCAAAATCATTTTTTGTTTCACAAACAGTTCAGATTTAATATATGTATATAATTAATATCAGTATCTGAGAAAATTTATCGTCATTTTATATCTTTTTTTCTTCATACGAAAGGGAATAATAATTTTATCTGCACAGAAAAAATAAAATAAGAAAAACTTATGAATATTAAATTAATATTTTTATGTATGTTCAAAAAATATGTTTTTCAGCTTTATAATGTTTACTTCTTTTTTTTTTTGTGTGGAAAAACTTGTACACGATTATATTGGGGTGAATTAGTGTTAAAAATATTCGTTGTTCTGGTGTCGCAATATTTAAGAAGGATTAACTTGAATATGTCAATCAAAAAATTGCGTTTCTAGTCAATTATAAATAAATATTTTTATTTTTTTTTCGAGTTACAACATAAAAATGAAAAACAAAAACAAACAATAATATATATTTTATAAGTTTACTTTAATGCTGCTTTTTAAATTAAAATAGACAATATTTGATGGATTAAGTCTTTTTTTTTTGGTTATTTTTAATTTTTTTTTTGCAATGCAAATTTATGCGTGATATCAGGATTATTTTGTGTGGGAAATTTTTTATCTTGGTTTTTTTTTATATAAATTATGTTAATAAATTTTTTTTATTAATCTACAACAGTACAAATAAGCTTGTTTTAAGATGGAAAAAACTTTTTTTTCCTTCTTGAAAATTATGATTTCATTGCAAACGAAATTTAATATAATTTTATTTTACAACCATGTTTTAGGACTATGTTAAATAACAAACATATATGGTTAAGTGGTTGCTGTTCAAAATTTATTCAAAATAAGAATTATAAAAACTGAAGAAATTTTATATTCTCAAAAAATCAAATAATAAATTTATAATCAATCAAAAAAACTTTTTAATTGTTAGCTTAATTATTATTGACCGGATAATTAATTAGAGAAAATTTTTTTAGCATTCTAAAAAAATCCTTAAAATAAAAGCTTTTCGCCCCCCTATATTTAAACCAAAAAACAAAAATAATTAATTTAATTCTAAATGAAAAGTGTTATGAATCCTTTTTACTTCATATCTTGAAAAAAAAAAAAAAAAAAAAAGTTAACATCAAGAACTCTTCTAATTCTTTCCTCAATTTCATTTTCACTCAATTGTAATTAATTTCCTATGTTTTTTTTTCGTGCTTAATATTAACATTGAAAATAAGAAAAAAAATTTCGTTCATTAATGAAACTTGTCATTGTTCTTTTGTTACAAATTCAAAAAAAATAAAAGAAAAAATAAAAGAATAAAAGATATCCTGTTTTTGTTTTATACTTAAATTTTCCTTTTTCTATATATACATTTACCCTTGTTAACATAAAAATATAATGTACATAAGTATATTCGTAATATAGATTTCAATAATAATACATCGATTAGATTTCAATAACGTAATAAGAAAAATGATGAAAATTATATAAGAGCTTTTCCCATATTTAGCGATAATAAGTAGATAATAAAAACGTAGATATACAGTGAAATAATAGAAGTAGATAAAGGTTTTTGGATCGATATATTTTTAAAATTGTTCAAACCATTATTATGTAGTTACATTATGACCAGTCAATACTACCACTAGACAATATTAACTTCTAAATTAAAAACTTTTTATATTGCGTTATTTTATATAAACTAATAACTAGATAACAGTTGATAATTATTGATAATCGTTGATAATTTGAGAACTTACTATAGATAACTACAGATGGTAATAACGTGATTTGGGAAAATTTCTTTTTAATTTATATCGAAATTAAAACTCGAACGAACTTACAATATAAACTTATACAGGAAAAAAAAAAAGTTTTATACCAATATTTGAACTTTACGAAATAAGGGAAGAAGAAATATTATTGGGTGGATGATTAATTCAAAATAAGAAGAAAAAAAAAAATTGGGGGTGAATTTTTTTCCCTGAAATTATAAAAAAAAAAACTTATTGTTATTTTGAGAACATAATGATTTTGATCCAAAGGGTCCTTATTGTTTAAATCTGTGCAGAAGGAAAACTCATCAAAAAAATTTTTTTTTCTTCTTCTTCTTTTTTTTTTTTTTTATTATTTCTGGAATTGAATCCTTTAAGGATAATAGCAAAAAAAAAAAATAATAGAAAAGTAATAATGAATTGATGAATATGTTTTTTTTTTTTTTTTGCTCGAGAATTGGAAATAAAGAAATATTTACAAACAATAGATTTATGAAAATGAAATGATAATAATAATAATAATAATATTGATAAAGGAAAGGATTGTGTAATTATATTGTTTAACTAAATAATAAGAATGTAATTGGAAATGATAATCAAGATAATTTTTTATTTCTATTTTGCGCAATTAAAATTTTTGGACATTAATAAGAAGAGGATTGCATTGATGAATGTTTCCGACAGGTGTCTTGTTTTTATCAAATCTATATATATTTTTTCATCGACCACGACGACAGCTCAATGAAGGAAATTCTCTATTTTCTACCTAAAGAAAACAAAAATTGATTTGAAAGAAAATTCGAAAACGAAAATTTCAATTTTCTATCAATTTTTTATTTTAGAAATATATAATATTTTTAATATCCAAGTTAGTTTAATTAATTTTTCTTTTTAAATGAATTTATATTATATTGAAGATACTTGTATCTGTATGTTATTTTGAGATATTTATATTTTGACACTCACTTGAAAAAGGTTTCTGCGAAAATATATTTTATCAATATAATATAATTTCAATTGAACAATATTGTAGCATACAGTTGTGCATTATGCTATTATGTTGTGTTGTGTCTACACTCATATTTGTTTTATATTCATAAAAAATGAAAACCCTTCATTCAAATTATAAAAATAACAATATTTGTTTTGTTATTATTATCCTCTTGAAAATAAATTCGTATTAGCGACCTGTATTTTATTTATTTTTTTAACCTTCTTGCAACCTAATATTACGCATCCGTTTTAAGGATTAAATTTGGTTTTTTTTCAAAGATAGTAATTCTGTTTCCTTTTTAATTGATAAGGAAGTTTTGGTTATAATATAAAGTTGTGTATATGAAGTTTCATTACATATATTTCAATTATGAAATTAAAAACAAAATTGTTTGGAATAAAAATTAAAAAAAAGAAGAAAGTGTAGTGAATAGTTTTTTTTTCACATTTTCAGTTTAAGGTATTTTGGCACACAATGTTTTGTGTATACTATAAAACTGTTGTATGAAAATAAATTGGTTCGTTGTCCGTTTTCTTCTAACTTCGGAATTGAATGACATTCTTTGGCGTAGAGGACAGTGGTTGAAATTAATCAGATTTCACGAATTCAAATGATCAAAATTGTAGTGTTCAAATATTTTCAGAACAAATATGTAGATGTCAATTTAATTATTTTGACATGGCTTAATTCTCAACTTTTCCTTCATATTTCAAATAATTAGAAATTTTTTTGACTTATCTAGTTAGACATAGTTCACTTCATACCAATAATATTTTAAATGACATTTAACTAATCAGAAAAAAAAAAAAATGTGTAATTTAAGTTTGGTTTTTTAAGATATATAAATACAAGAGTCTAATACAATTTTTTTTCCAGCACGTGTCAATTTGATTGAAATTGAAAGTGCATTACGTCAACATTTTGTTATGGAAAAGTTAACTAACCTGATTTTCTATTTTAATCTCTATTAGATTTTCTTAAAAAAAAAAAAAGTATTCTGATTTTTTTTTTTTAATACCCATCAAAGAAGGGTTACTGGTTTATACTATTATTATTATACTTGTCTTATAGTAATAGAGTAGTGGGATTGATTTGATCGGATTTAGATAAAGATTTTCTATAATTTAATAAAAATAAAATAAAAAATTTATAGAAATCGTAACAGACAGAAAAAGTGTTTGACGCGTGTCAGCGTTTAAAAGAAGAGTTTAGGGTGTATTAACTTTTTTTTTTATTTTATAAATTTTTTTTCAAGTATATTCTTATTAATATTTATGCAAATTATTATATTAAGGGTTGGTTTTTTAATAATATCCTTTTAATTTAATTTGATATACCCAAGTCATAACAAATTAACACTTAATTAAAAATTATACTTGTTAGACATTTTCAAACTATTAAATAAAAATAAAGCTGTATGGTGTTAGTTTGTTAAATTTTAAGCTTAATACAAGCTTGATCTATATGGTCATATGAAACGTTGCTCTATTTTTCTTCAGAAGTTAATGTCTGTTTCCTAAAAGTATGTGCCTGTGGTGTTATTATCATTATCCTAGGGAGTGTTCAATCGTTGGTTCGTTTCTCAATTCCCACCGAAAACTGGCATGTGTCTAAATTTCTTCTAATGCTACAAAAACTATGACCAAAAATTTACTAAATTTCTTTGGATTTAATAATTTAAATCAAAAAGTAAAATTATTTTCTTTATTTAAATTATTCTATGCTCAATAAAATTTATGTTTTTAAAATTTAAATAAAAGAATAAAATTTAAAATAGACATATTTTTAAATGAGTGTAAGAGGGCGTAGTGAACAAGTGCGAAAATTGAAGGTTTAAATATTTTGTGTGTTTTTTTTTTGTCCTGCAAACAATATTTTTAATTCATTATTTCGATTTCAAAACAAAAAACAGAATTAAAAACAAAGCAAATATAAACGAAACTCTTTTTCATTAATTGAAAGCAAAGCAAAAAAAAAAAAAGACAAAAACAATTCACAAATGAATAAATTATAATAGAAATTAAAAATAATAATAAAAAAAAAACAGAATAATAATAATTTAAAAATAAAAGTAATAATAATAATATAATCTTTTATTTAAAAAATAATAATAATAATAATAATAAAAAAATTTTTATATGAAATTATCACAATGGAATCCAACCTTTCCTAGCAATTTTTTTTATTTCTTTTTTTTTTTTGCATATTTTTCCTGGTTGCATTCAATTTTACAATTTTTTTTTTCATTTATTTACATTTTTATTTTTTAATTTTTTTTTGTTTTTTAGAACATTCATTGTTTTAACATTAAGAGCCTTGTCATTGAAAATTTTTTTTCTGTTTTCTATTTTTGCAGATTCCTTTTTTTTTGCAGTTTTCTGTTACAGTAAACTTTTCTTTTACAGAAAACTTTTTTAATCAGTTGAATTGCAAGATATTCGTTTTGAAGTATAAATTCAATCAAATGTACATTTCCAGTCAAATGAAATTATACAATAAAATATTAGTTACAGTCAAATTAAATGCAGTCAAATATACATACATCCAAAAAACCACAAAACTACTAATAAAACTATATTTCAGATTTGTTTTGTTTTTTATTTGAAGAAAATGCAATTTTATTTGGAAAATTTAGAAAATGAAATTATTTAAAAGTTATTTAGAAAATTAAATAAAATTCAAAATTCGCAACAACAGGGCCTGGAGAGTGATGTTTTAACTTAATTTCTCTGTTTGAAACCCTAAAACTCAAAATTTCAAAAGTAACTGTTGTATGTTAGCTCTACTAACTGTTGTATGTTAGCTCTACTAAAACGATTACCCATTTTTTTTCAATGGCAGGGCTCTTAATATGTATTTTTTTTTCTATTTTAATAAAACAAACAAAAAAAAATAATATAAAATTATGAAATCTCAAAGGACAAAAGGAGAACATTTTAATATTTTATGAATGAATTTTTTTTTTGTTTACAATAATGCATTCTTCTTTGTTTACATTTTGTCTTTTATTCATAATTTATAAAAAAATATATTTTTTTTTTATTTTATTTTAGTTAGGTATTATCCAGTTGAAAATTTTGAAATCAAATAAACTTTATAATACTTGTCTCTTATGTTTGTTTCAGTTTTTAATAGTGCAATGCATACAAAATATAGTCTATGGTTAGGTAAATAAAAAATGTAAAAATTTTGAAAAATAGTATTCGATAGAACATTTTGAATCAACCTTTTTGTTGAGGCTCTAAATAAAGAATTCCAAGATGTAATTTTACCGGCATGGCATACTTTCTTTTGAATTTAACTTATTAATTTTGTTTCAGACCAAAAAAAAACATAATGTCAAGTGTGCTCCAAGATATGTCGCACAATATAAGCTTATACAGATCCAATATTCTTTTCCTTTGAAATTTATCATTTTCTTGCTTCGAAAAAAAAACAAATATATATTTAGCTCCCCCATAGTCTTTTAATCCTCTCGTTTATTTAACTTTCGAATAAAAGAGGGTCAATTGATATGTAAAAAAAAAAATATTGTTTAAAAAATATTATTTTTGGGGTCAAGTCAAAAATCACATCATTATTGTGGGGATGAAAATATAATAATTCTGGTCAATTTAGGGATTTATTTTTTTAAAAACATATTTTTATTTTTTCAAAATTGAATGGGGTATTAATGAATGAACAAAGCAGAGATTTTCACAGCATTTTATACATATAAAAGAGGGATTATTAAAGCTCTTTATAAATATTATTATAGAGCTTATGGCAAAAATATATGTATATATAAAAAGGATTCTGTGTGTTAATAGCTTGAAAAGATGTGATTATGAATCAACAACAGATTTTATTATTTATTTTTTTTTATTTAACGTTCATTATTTACTTAAATAATATAATATTGGATTTTAATAATTATTGTTATCATTCACTAATTGCTTTTATAATGAATTTGATAATTGAAGATTTTTTTTGTAATTCATTGAAACCCAAATCAGTCTGAAGGATAAATAGATAATGGTCAATGAAAGCATTGAGTGTTTTAACAAATTATTTAACACTAATCTGGGAAGAATTCTAAATGGTTGAAGAGGTTGTCTTTTTTGGACAACCATTCTGCAAATCTTCAAAATATTACTTCAGATTATCGTTGAATTATATGTGAAAGTTTTCATCTTTTTCACTATGATCATTTGCAGATAATGTTGCAGATTAAATAGATTCTAATATATAATTTTAGCATTCTGTACTAACTTTTGTAATCCAAATTCGAATAGATATTTAAAACAAAAACTTACCTAATCTTTTCGATATTTCAGAATTATGCATTTTCGGATTATCTTGGGCTATTTTTCTTCGCTGTAAACGTGACCAAACCATAAATGCATTCATTGGTCGTTTAATATGTTCTTCTTGTTGTCGTTTCGTTGTGTTTTGTATCATTAAACTAAAAAATACATCGCTGTAAATAAAAATTGCCATAATTAGTAATTTACTAAATAAAAAAAAAGAAGTAGTATACAAATAGTTCAAATCTTACCTTGCACTACTACCAGAATTCATTAAGCTACCCATATTTTGATGTAAACTACTCATTGGTGAACTATTTGACATAGTACTACCTACTTGGCCTGAACTACTGCTAAGATGATGATTACTTTGAGACGAATGTAGCTGATGGTGACTACTCGTTGAATGATGCTGAGCATGTGGATGATGAGGATGATGCAATAGTGATGAAGAACTTGACACTGATGCTGCAGACGATGATGGTGAAGCTATAGAAACTCCACCACCTGATGATGGTGTTGATGCCGACCCTGTACTAGACGAATGAAGGTTCTGATGATGTAAACTACTCAATGAATTCAAAGATAAATGACCATGGGCTGAGCTTGAATGATGTGAATTCAAATGACCACCAGTTGAATTTAAATGATTTTGTAGATTTTGTGATGTTGATATCGATAACGGATGAGTTAATGATATTCCTGACAGGGACAGTGACGGTATTCTGTCCATCATTTTTTATTTATATTTTATAAGTTTTCTTTTTCGCCTGAAATTAAAAAAAAAAAATTCATTTCATATTAGTAATTTTTATTTAAAATTTGCTTTATTTGGACTCTCCAGAGTTCAATTTTTTATTTTTAGAAAGATGAAGGTTAAAATAGGTCTTTCCAGTCCTTACAAGCTTTAACACTTGTAATTTGACCCTTACCTTACCACCCTGAAACAATTGAGATAAGGACAGACTCCTCGACAAATATGTTAAAGGAGATTTCAAAATATAATTTAGCATATTCGTGAGAAAATTATTATATCGCGTAATAAATAAATTTTCAATAACAGTAAAAAGATAATTAAATATTTACATTGTATATTTATTATGTAAAATTTTTTTGTATACAACGATTTGTTCCAATTTATCTGTTTATTTTATTGAAGCCAATTATTATTTCATTCAACAAATAGGAATAAAATTGACGTGAATTGCATTTTAAAAGAAACTATCACATTTTATAAGCAGACAGAAACGATGTCTACATAAAGGAATTTTTGTTGTGAAAGAAGATAGATTAGATAAATATAATATTCAATAATGTGTGCAATTAAATTCTAGATTCATTTAGTTTTATTTATTTCCAATAGTACATATGGTTATACTTTGCTAATTTTATACATCAAATTAATTTAAGCGAACTGCGAAAAAATGTTTAAGGACGGCTTATTTAATTGTCGACTTAGATTTTTAATTTTGAATAAAATTTTGAAATAACATTGAACTTTTCGTTTTTGTCAGAAGACCAATATTTCAGCTACTCTTAACCATTTATTCGAAACACAACATTACATAGTTAATTTTCAAAGACTAGCCTATTTAATTTATAGTATGAAGTTGGTATCATATAGTTAGTTCTTAATATAAGATGTACACAATGTAGACATGGCTGTGAAATTATAAAAAAAAGTTTCAACAATTTAAAAAAAAAAAAAGTAATAAAAATATTTTTAAAATTTGATATTGAATATTAAGAGAAATTATCAGATTTTAGTGTACTAAAAAAAAAATCTTTACAAATAGTATACCAAAATCACCTGCTGATAAGTTGCATCAATTTTGTTTTTATTATATCTGTCTGCCGAAATAAGGGGGGGCCACCACAATATCATGCAAATAAATTTTTGTGCATCTCATAAATTTATAAAATTAAAAAAATAAAAAAACTTGAAATCATAAAAATTATTTTAAATTTTTATTATTATTAATTTTTTTATTTTTTTTTTTTAATAAATAATTAAATGTTTTCACACTCATGAATTAATAAAAACAATATTGGTAGTATTCGATATAATGCAAAAATTTTCTTATATATAAAATTATTATTTTTTTTTTGTGCAACTACTGTTAGCAATCGTGGGGATCACTCTCAACATAGTTTTTCTTTTAAAGATATCAATTAAATACTGGATGATTATGTTGGCTATGCAGCCGTTACAATTTTCTTTTTTCCTTAAGAGAATTTATATATCTAAGAACTACTTAGTTATATAAAGAACATATTTTTCAAAACATGAAAAGTATAATGTAGTATTCAAAAGCATAACAAGTTAATTTATTATATTGGAAATTTTTATTTCATATAAATTATGTAGAATTACGTTACACTGTCTAATGTTTTATAAGAACTTATTTTTTTTTAATCTGAAAGTATAATTCAAAATACTTGAAATTGACAATAAAATTCTTGTATATTTATTTGAAGATTCTAAATACGATTGATCAGTAAGCTATAAACACAAATGTATACTTAGTTCAGCTTATCAAAATTTCAGCGCGAATGACTACAATTATTTATATAAATATATTATACATAATATATCGAATTCCTGGTGAAATTTTAATTGAGAATTAAACTAGAAAATTCAAATTAGTAACTCGTAAAATCATAAAATATCTTTAATGCATTTTTATTAAAATTTATATAAATTTTTTATTCACATAATTGCTCATTTCTATAGGGAAATTTTTATCGGGAATTTCAATACTGACCGTAAATTTTTTATTAAACCGCATCTGGATAGCAATCTGGATAGCAATCCAGATTTTAATTTTCTTTTACAAGTCTCCTTTGCTGCGTTTTTGTAGGAAATTTAATTTTACTTTACGAGGACGGCCATTGCCGATCGTTCCTCTTTTTAATCATTAATAATGTAAAATGCCATCTACATTATATATACGTGTACTATATGAATGAGTATCATAATTTCATCTAAAACATAATCAAAGAAAAATAAAAATTTTACGTAAAATTTTTATTGTTTTAGAAACATGTTATTTTTGGTATATTAAAAAAAACATGCAATGAAATCTAAATTCCGACGGGAGTGTTTCCATGCTTGATTTTTTATTTTTATTTTTTTTTTGTACTCAACTCAAACGATTTTCATAAAAGAGGAAAAAATAAAAAAAAACCAGATATAAATAAAAAAAAAAAATAATATAATATTCTTTTTATATTTTTAACAATTCAATATTATTTTTATAATGAAATCAATGATTTTTGTTGTCTGCAAATGACAAAACAGCCTGAACTCACGCGATATGAAAAATCAATATTTATTTATTTTTTATTTTATTTAAATATTAAATTTTTATAGACATAAATAATGTTCAATATAAAATTTATTTTTTAGGTGAAATATAAAAAAAAAAATAATTTTTTTTTAGGGATTTGAGTTAAATTTTATATATGTGCTCCTGATTTCTTAATTTCTTCATAAAAAAAAAAAGAAGAAAACCAGCAGCAGTAAAGCATTGCACTTAAATTACAACAATTTTTCTTCTTGCCTTTAAGATATGTGTATACACATGGAAAAGTTTTATTCTCTGTAAATATAATTTTTTTTTGCGTTGGCAACTTTTGCGATATAAAAGTCTAATGCTGAATGAATTTGAATGAATTTTTTAAAATAATTTTCTCTTCTCGAATGGTCGAAATATTACTTTAAAAGTTGGAGTAAGTTTTGTAACAAAATCATATTAACAGATTTATCCCCGAATTCATTATTTGAATTTGATAATTTTATTATTTTCATATTATATTATATATAGAACTTCATATATAGAACTTCAATAAAATTAATTCTCTTTTAATCTCGAATATTAATTGAGAATGGGATTTTCGAACAAGTACTAAGTTCACAGTAAGCTTCGGAGTACGCTTATAAGAGCTTTAAATTATATAATATTCTTGAAGAAGGTTGTTGGATAAAGGTGATGATTAATTACCTGGCCAGATGTTGTAACTATACTATGCATGCCAGGTAAATTAAATATATTAATACATTTATTTTTTTGATCTTATTAGGGGTATATTATATAAAATAATTAATAGGCAAGACATGGGCAGATAATAGTTTTCAACATAAATATATTTGAAATCCCAGGGGCCAAATTTTAGTATTTTAACACATAATTTGACCAAAATAAACTTAAATTTCATTCGTGAGATTTTTCATTTTCTAAAAAGTGTCAATAAATAAATATATAAAATATATGTATGTGTCTTTTTTAAATAAACTTAATTCACTTTAAAGTGTATTAAAAAATAATGTTTTCAACAAAAATTCAACCCATGTCAATACAGAAAAAATCCTCTTCAAGGACAATAAAATACTTCTTTGCATTTTTTACACACAAAGAGATTTATTTTTATTAGAAAAGTATATATTTTCTGTCCAAAAAATAAGACATTTGGGTATATTTTTGAACAAAATAATATCTAATATTGAAGAGAGAGCATAATTTTTGTATTATTATAAATTTTTTTTTTTTTTTTTATGGTTTTAAAGATTTTATTTTTTAATGCAAAATAAAATATTTTTTTAAGGACATGCTCCATTATCCTTTTTTCATGCAAAGCATATGTTTTATGTTTATAAAATAAAATATATTTTATTATAAAAAGCAATTTTATATGAAAAATAAAAAAAAATCATTAAAATGTCTGGTTTTGTCTGTGTATTTTGAGAAAATGATATTAATGACATTTTGTTATATTTTGAAAATATTTATATGTGCCCCAATGGGTGTTATTTTAATTTTATTTCTAAATTAAGAAATAAGGGGATTTTAGGGTTGCATAATATATATGTACATAAATAATATTATGCGTAAAATCTAATAAATATTGGTCAATGTAATTACACAAAAATGAATACAGAGTAGATATTTAAACAAACTTTAGAGAGGGAAAAATTTATGCACAGAGGCAGAAAGCAAGATTTTCAGCACATAATATCAGAAAATAAAACAGTTATAGCTACAGAAACGAAACAAGTTCTTTTCTGCAGTGTGGAAAATCTAAACGAGCCCTTGTAAAATAGTTCTCTATTGATGAGTGGAATAGAAAAATAACTTGGCACAGTAAAACAAGTAACAATATAAAACAAAAAATCACAAAAGAGAAAAATAATTGTAAAATGTTTTTTTTTAATTTCAAATTTCGTAAATTATTTATGTTATTTTTATATTGGAATTGCAAATATTCGCGCACGATGGCGCCTCACCGGTATGCCCATTATAGGTTTCATTTATTAACTGTAGTGTTAAAGTTGAATGGAAAGTTTTAATTTTTATTTTTATTTAATTTGTTATAATAATGCTTGTAAATATTATACGTAAGTTATTATTCTATTAACACTATACAATAATAAAATAATTATTGTAATTTTTGATTGTTACGAGAAACATTATACACATCATGGGTAAACTTTTATATTGAGTTTTTTTTGTTGTTCTTGCATTCCTATAATGTTTAGTTTGTTGAAAGTTAGTGCTTCAAATACCTTGATAAAAAAAATAATAATATCGAAAATTACAATAGCTAAAAAGCTTTTCATAAATGCGTCTTGTTTGTGGCTTTTTCATATAAATAATGTTTATTAAAAATTCAAATAATAATTATTTTATTAATGTTTATTTTTTTGTTTTCTCTATATACTGAAAAGCAGTGTTGGATTTACCCCTAGTCCCGTGAGGCCCGGGCCTAGGGCAGCAAAATTTTCGGAACGCCAAAATTTAAGAGCCGAAAAAATGTGGCGACAATTCATTTTAAAAATTGGTTCAATTTTTTATTTAGTTTTCAATTGGTGGGTGCAATATTAATTTTTTTATAAAATAATTATAGTCTTTTTCGAATAAATGTTATGAAAAAGAAATAATCAAAATGATAAGCTTCTTTGAAAAATGTTATGAACATACTTTTTTACTTTTTGTATCACATATTACTTAATAGTTTTTCAATTTATTTTCGGTGTTTAATAAAAATACGGTTGATTAACATGTATGAATTAACATTTGGTATTCATTTGAAATTCAAAACATTTTTTTGTTTATAAAAATAATTTTTTAATTCAAATTATTTATTCCATATCCATATCCCTAACGAATATGGAAGATGTACGCTCTGCACAAGAAATATGCAATGTATTGAATTCTCAGATGTTAATCCGAATGCTCTACGAATTTTTTTAAAAAAATCTTTTTCCACCTTAAAAAGGGTAAAAACCTATTTACGTGCAAATACGGGCCAAGATAGACTTAATGCTCTGGGATTAGTGTCTAGTCTATTGAAGCTCAACTAGTTGAAGACCAGCGAAAGCCAGGAAGTAGAGATTGAGTACAAAATATATTATAATTTAAGAAAAATGTTATTAAAAAGGGCAGCGAATTAGACTGGGCCTAGGACGGCAGCAAGCCTAAATCTGCCACTGCTGAAAAGCAACATAAAGCTAACATTTTATAAATATTGTGTAAAGAAATTGTACTTTGATGTAGGCATTGTACAGGATAGTTGCAGAGGTTAATAAAATCTAAATTTCGAATGTTGTGACTGCGTTAGTTTAAATATGAATTTTAAATTATGTAGCGCAAGATATTTTTATATTTTTTCTCAATTATCAAAAAATAAAAAATAAATTTTTGGATGCATATTTTTAGTTTAAGGATTGATTAAAAATTTTTCGCCTTGAACAAGTTTATAAACGGAAACTTTGGAATAAATTAATACAACGCCTCTTTGTCGAAGGAAAAATAGCTCACTTACTTTTAGTTTTTAATAAATCTGTTAATATCTTTTCAATATAGTAATATTCGATATAAAATCCTCAGAAACTCATTTTGTGTAAAAAAATATTTTTGTAATTAATTTTTCGCTAGAAAAAACAATAAAAACTACAATTTTAGTGCATAGCAACTTTTGCTATACAATTTAATTTCTATAAATTTTTGTATGAATTAAATTACATTTAATGATGAATGCAATATTTTGCTTGCATCCCTCAAGAAAAAAACACTGTTTTAGTTCTAATCTTTCCGCTACATTTTATAGCTAGGTTTTTTCTTCATTGTAATAATTCAAATCGTAAGTTTACTACTTCACTATGTATATCTAAGCCAGCAAAATAAAATTATTATTATTAAATAGAAACAGTAATAATAATCGAAAATGATTATTTAAAAAATAATAAAAAAAAAAAATTATTATTATATTATATTTTAATAATAAATTGTTAATAAATCTGAAGAGCCTCTTGTTGTATGCCAATTTTTAATTCATAAAAGCACAAAAAACATATTGTTAATATAATTTTCATATAATAATGATTTATACTATTGAATGTTATTATATAAAAATAATAAGTAATAATAATAATAATAATAATAATCACAAAAAGGAAAATTATATTTCAAAAGTACAAAAAAAAAAAAAAAATTTAAAATTTACTATAAATATAAAAAGTTGTAAAAAATAAAAATAGTACAGAGCTCTTCTATTGAAATGTAATATTTTTTTTTTACATTAACAAACAAAAAATGAATTAATAATAAACTGTTGAAGAGACTATTGAAGTTTTTTCACGTCAAATTAAAAAAAAAAAATATATATATAAACTTTACCTTATTAAATTTACAAAAAAAAATTATTTTTATTTTTTATTTTTAATACAATATCAATTATTAAAATGGTATTTTGAGAAAGGAAAATGATTAGGTTTTTTTTTAAATATTTTATTTTCTCAAAACTTTTGCATTTTGTGCAATTTTTAAATGAGTATTGAAAAAGTGTTGCTACTAGGAAGTTTTAAAGGCTTTATTTCAAACCAACAGACACATTATAAGGGTTAGATGTGACAATTTAAGAGGGCATTGATTTTATGGCATATTTTTGAACACATCATCTTTATGTTCGCTTGACATCCCATCGTCTTAAGTTTTGATATAAAGCCAAATTTTCGATTAAATAGATGAATAATTCTTTGAACTTACTTATACAATCATTCATCTGTCAAAATAAAAAACTGTTAACAAAGCTTCAGTAAATTTTCTATAACAAGATTTTGCACTATTAATTCTATTTTTCAGGCTTTCAAACATTATTTATTAGGTTCCGTTCTAACAAATCAATAGGATTGGATCGAACTATTGACAACAAGAAACTTTATATGGAAAACCTACTACCGAAATAGCAAAAACTAATGGTGACAATAAATAACGCCCAAGGTATTAACGCCCAAAAGGCGTTATTTCCCTCCGTAGTGGGAAATAAAGCCCAAATTGCGTTTGGGCTTTATTTATCACAGTGATGGGTGATAACGCCCACGGGCGTAATTCCTTTTTGCATTTTTTGTTTGTTAGAAAAGAAATAACACCCAAACATTTTTCCAATTCTTGGATTTTCTAGAGGGGACACGAAACTTTTAAAAAAAAGTTGTTTGAACAACATCCTTTTGGAAAAGGCCCAAAATCAACGAATAAATTTAACGAATTATAACTTGTAATAATTTAGAAAGAATGGAAATCAAGTAAGTAATTTGACCTTTTCCAAAAAAATTTCATATTACTTTAGGTCAAGTAAGTAATTTGACCTTTTCCAAAATTATTACATATTAGATTAAGTAATTTCTTATTTCAGTAAAAGCGAAAAATTGAATCTTTTCAAGCTGTTTTCAAAAATTTAGAGTAAGGAATTAGCAAAAGGGTGGCACGAAGAACTCGTATTAGCGCCCAGAACACAATTTTGTCGAACGCACAAAAAACAGATGGTGCTGGAAATAAAAATAAAAATCCACTTTTTAAATTGAAAATTTTTTTTAGGCCTTAATTCACTCTTTACTTTCATTTGGGTGTTAATTCCTCATATTTTCGGCTGTTATTTCCTATCACTGTGAGAAATAAAGCCCAAACGCAATTTAGGCATTATTTCCCACTACGGAGGGAAATAACGCCTTTTGGGCGTTAATACCTTGGGTGTTATTTCATGTCACCAAAACTAATATATTTCAAAAATATAATTTTTTTTACTAAATACGAATATTAAGGTCCACATTTTTGACTTTATTATAAATTTTGGCACTTACTGGTTTTTCTCTTTTTTTTCAAATACAACTCATTATAGAATTTTTGCGAAATTTTCTTTTTGTCAATATAAAGCCGACGGCAATTTATTAATTAAATTATAAATAAGTGAGCATATATTCTAATAAGGCACGTGTTTAAATTTTTCAAGAAAAATATAATAATTTTCCTTTAAAATGCATAACTTAAAAAAAAAGTATATTATATATATATTTTTTGCATATTCAATGTAATATGAAAATTCAAGGACCTTTTTTTTTTGTTTTGTAACTTTAGATCAAGTTTTTCCTGTATAATTTTCTGGCTTCTCAAGCATAAAACACCTACTACTATAAAGTTCCTTTTTTTTCCCAAATATAATTTTTTTTTATTTTTTTGTTTTCAAAATTAAAAAAGGAACAGAATTTAAAACTCTACAGTCATTATGAAATTCAAAAAAAATAATAAAAAATCTAATATTAGTTGAATTTAGATGTTATGTTAAAATGAAATACCAATTGCGGTTGGACAATTTTTAAATCATATTTAAGGTAATTTTTGAAAATAGAAACATATTCTGGCTTTTAAAAAAATTGTTTTTATAATCATGGCAACATTATGCGAAAAATTCAATAATTTTTATTCTTTTGCTTTGGAGAATTTCATTCTGATAAAATTTAAAGATTTCAATGTAATCGAATAAGTCCAGGGAAGGATATGTGATGTATTGTATCAGGTTTTAACTAAATTATAAATAAAATAAAATATTAAACACAATTGGTATAGTTTTATTTTATGGCTTTGAAATAGGGCCGAAAGCAAGTCAATTACGAGTAAAGCATTATCTAATACATATTTTTTTCGTTCAGACGAACCAGATCTCTTTAACTAATATTTTTTAATTCTTAAGATGTAACATTCTTATTCGAAGTAAAATATTTCGAAATATTATGACTAAAAGCTTCCAGTCAAAGAATGTTCAAGAAAAAAATAATTGAAATGTGGTATTGTTCATAAATTTTATTCTAAATAAACAACAAGAACGACTATGATGTTAGAAGTGTTTCATTATGCAATTTCTTCATAATGTGTGAATGTCTCATATGAAGAATGACAGTAACAAAGGATATATCCATATGTATACACAATATGTAATATATTTTTTTTAACAAAAAAAAAAACACAACACTACTTCAATAATTATGCGAGGGTGAAAATTTTTGTATTTTGTAAAACGAAAAAAGGGTGTCAGCCGCGAAATGACATTAACAATTTCATTAAATTTTATGTTCAACACATACATAAATATTAAAAAGAAAAAAAGAATGAAGGGAACTTGAATTGAAAAATGAACTTATGTAAACGATAAATTTTACATATGCTTGTAAATATGATTAAAAATAAAATAATACAATATTTTATAAACTTGTTTTTGAATTTTGAAATATTTAAATTCTGCAATCAGAGCCTTGAATTTGATATATTTGATTTGTGCTGAAATGAAATTGTAATAAGATTTTTGTGCCTATGCCCGAGTTTGAACCAGGGAAATCAGGCATACAATATTGTAAGTTTTAGTTGTCTTATTGGCATAAAAACTGCTGTAGAGGAATCAGTGTTTGTTTTACTTAGAAAATGGTTCAATTTTGAAACAAATACTAAGATAGCTTGGATTGTTGAACACCGAGAATTTTTTCTTTTATTTCACCTCGACGAATTGAATTGAAGAAAACCATTGTAAATTTAACAAAATACAAAAAAAAAGGACATGATGTTAAAGTTAGAAGTTACAAATAAATTTATTCTATATTCATTTGTATATTAATGAAATAATACCAGCAGGTGTTTTTTGAGCATATAACATTAAAAAAAAAATTCTTTACAGGCAGAAGCCCATCATATGTTTTTTTATTAATTTAATTCGCATTGCTTTGAACATCCCTTATGTAACGAAATTAAAACAAATCTATTAAAAGTAAAAATAAAACATTTGAGGCCTTCCCAGCCTAAAGTACTCGAGTTTATAATTCTCTTTTTTGGTTTAAAATAATTTTATAATGACCTAATCCATTTAAGTTTGACAATTACAAGAACAAAAAATTACGGAAGTACGATTATGATCGACTATGCACTCTACCAATCATTGCCAATATAATGTCAGTTTCGTTTCAAAATTAAGTCTATTTATATTTAATTATGCCATGAAAGAACGTTGGTCGTTGCTTGTTAAGTAAAAACCGAGGTTAAAACTTAATGATTTATGGCTCTAGGCTAAAAATGAAACAGCATTGCTAATGGTATTTTACCCTTCTTATTATCAAGTTCTTTATTTCTAAAAATATTTAGTTGGTCATAACTTGGAACGGGCAGTTACAAAAACTAATCATTATATGAAATTTCATGAAAAATACAACTTTCTTGAATTCCTAAATCTAATTTTCTTTAAAACAAATTGAACTTACTTGTTTAATTTTATTCCCACAATGAATTAAAATTAATTTTGATATTAGTAATAGTTATTTTTCCTATAAATATAGAAAAACAGTCAACAATTCGTAGCAGTCATCACTATATAATTTTTTATTCAAAATAGATTTTTTTTGCTGAAATTTTTATAATTTAAATAATTTTTTTTTCTTTTTGATATTTTAATAATTTATTTATTTTTAATCGTTATTTAATATTAATATATATTTTTTTTATTAAAATCTAAAATTAATGCGCTGTTTAGAGGAAGAAAAAAAAAAGGCTAAACATTTTTTTTTCATATTAATTTTGCATGTTATTTTCTTTTTGTCATCTTGTCAAAGTAACAAACAAACTTATAACAATAAACTTTCAAAATGTAAACAAGTAAACAAAGAAGAAAAACTTTTTATTTTATTATAATTTTTTTTTTTTTTTTTTGATTTAATTTGAATAATTTTTCAATAAATTAGTCTCACTAATATAAATTTTAACTTCTTTCTAACTAAATTTTTTTTTTTTCGGAATATTTTGTGAATATTTTGTCACATTAAGAATTTTAATTTTTTTTTTTTTGGTAATAAATTTATTCCAAATCGATTATTTTGTCATAATAAATTTTATTTAATTTTTTTTTTATTTTGGGAAATAAAAGGGCTTAAAAATAGATATTAAGTTGAAAAAATTGAAATAAAAAATTAATTGCGGCTCGTGAAAGAAATAAAAATATTTACTTTTTGCTTTCTATATATTTTCATTCACTAATTATTCATTCATTGAAAAAAAAAAAAAACTTTAAATTAAATAAGCTTTTTTTTTTTCAACATTCTAATATTATTAAATAAGTTGTTGAAAAAGATATGAAATTTTTTCGGCCTTGTCTATGAGAAAGGCACAATGAGAAATTCCTTCATAATTAACACATTTGTGCTGAACATTTGTGATTAATATTAATTATTGCTATCATTGTGAAATTAGTGAGCATAGTTTTTGATAAATATTTTTGTTCAATTTTTGTAAACTATATGATTGCCAATTCAAAAATAAAAAATCAAATACTATCGATGGATTATTCTTTAGAACAATTAAGAATGCGTCGCAATTGACGATTTAATATAAGAAATACTTGAAGACCAATTTTATTTTTCAATATATTTTGATTGAAATACCAAAGTTTTGTCTAGATTTATGCTAAACATTATAAATAAAGTTCATAATAGTCATTAGTGAATAGAAATCGTCATTATTGAATAGAATTGATAATGCATCTCCAACGCATTATCAATTATACAAAAATGATAATATTTGAAATACAAACTCACACTCTTGTCAATCTTAAAACTCCTAAAATCTGTTTAAAAACGAGATTTTGAAGATCACTTTGTTGCTCAAACAAATAGGACAGAACTAGGCACAGAAATATGTGTAACGTAGAAGCTTGACGTTGAAATAGAAGCTTGCATATTTATTGACATTTTTGATTGAACTCGTTTTATAAATTCTCTACTTTTACAGATAGAGTTAACCAAATGGTATATAGAAATAAGTACCAAGTACATTGTAATGACATTAAACAGAATTTTATTAAAAAAAAACCATTTAATTCCAAAGCTTTTGTTATTGCGCTAAAAATATTAAATTCTTATTTAATTTCATAATTTACAAATCTCAAAATGAAAGTTTATTTAAAACAAAATTTAGCCACCCGCCGAAATGTCGCCGCCCGCCGGTTAAACATTCTTCTACACATTTTAGTTTTATGTCCAAATAAAAGCACATAATGTAAATATTGAATTTTTTTCTTTTTACCAATTTGAATAATAATTATGTATAGTTAAAGTTAAAAATTTTAAAAGAAATTATTTTTATTATTATTACTTTAATTTCTTTTTTAATATTTATTTAAAAAAAAGGAAAAAAAAAATGAACAAAATTTAATTGTGTTTAATTTTTTTTTTTATTATTATTTATTTAAAGTTAATATAAAAAAAAATTTTTTTTTTGTTTTTTTTTAACAAAATTTTTACCGCGAAAAAGTTTTGTTTTCGTATCAGAAAAAAAAATCCACTAAACTTGCAAAAACCTTCAACCTAACTGACATTTTCATTTGTTTTCATATATATTTTTCGTTTTCATTCAACAGTAGAAATAAAAAATAAGTTTTTTATATCTTGTTTTTTTTTTTTATATTTTTTTCCCATTTTTGTATATTTTTTTTGTGAAATTGTTTTTTTGTTACTTTTTTTTTATCAAAATTAAAAAAAAAAAAAAAATTTTTTTTTTCTAAATAAATTCTGCTTTTTTAAATCTTTTTTTTTTTTTTTCATCAAGTTTTATGATTTTTTGTACCAATATTTTAGCATAAAAATATGGAGCTTTAGGGAAAAAAGTATAACTTTATGTATATGTTTAAAAATAAAAATAAAACTTAAAAAAAAAAATTGTGAGAAAAAGAGCAAATAAATTTTTATACTCATTAAATGAGAAATATATAAATTTTTTTTTGTTTTACCTCTTTTCAAAATGGAAATATAGAAAAATACAAAAAAAAACTTTGTGGTGGATACATTTTCAATAATTTTCCCCCCAGAAAATATGTTTTTGTTGTTTTTTTTTTGAGTTCGTGTGTGTTTGAAAAATTTGGTATTTTTGTTTGTTTTTTTTATTTATTATATACCATGGTAGTGTTGTACTATCATATGGGATAGTGTAGTATGGAAAATGATAATTCTGTGTGCAAGGTGAATAAAGTGGTAAATTTTTTTTTCAGATAAAATTATTCAAAAAAAAAAGAAAGAAGATACTTCGTCAACAAAGTGGGGCAAATAATAAATAATAAAAAGGAGAAATTATTTGGTATGGTGAAAAAAAAAATGAATAAAAAATTAAAGAACTTCTAGTGAATTAAAAAAAATTTTTTTTGGGTAATGGAATTAAAAAATTTCTAAATAAATTCAATTTTTAACAGTACTTTGAACATTTTTCGTCGTAAATTCAAAAAAAAAAAAAAAAAACTTAAAAATAATCTTCCTTTATGTTGTTTTTTTTTCTTGTTAATTTTGTGGTGATACAAAAATTCAATAATTGATAATTTTAAATTTATTCGGAATTGACATGTTGTACAAGTTGTTAATAGTTTGTGTATTTAAAACAATGACAGTTTTGACATCAGTTATTAAGAACGAAAGAAAACCCGACTAAGTTACTGACCCAGAAAGTTGTGAACGTGAAACATATAGTTATTTTTCGCATTGAATTATTTTAAAGAAATATTTTTAAAACCAAATTCATAAAAATTAAGAAATCTAACAGAATTTATCTTTAATTTTTCTTCATTGCATAATTGAAAATTTCAAACTATGTATTAATCAATATTTGATTCAATAATATTTGGAATGTTTAAATACTCCTAGTATTTCTTTACAGTAGTGGTCAGAAACGTTTTTAAAGTTTTAAATTTTTTTACTCCGTTTTCTAATAAAAATTAAATCCGGTCTATAGTAATATATGTTATGCATTAAATGACCATCCGTCCTCCACTAAAATGCTAGAACTGCCAAACCGATTCTGTGAATACCAACTAAAGGATACTAAAGGACACGATTTCGGGTTTAGAAATTAGAGCCAAAGAAAGCCTTAAAAATTTTGAAATACGTTTTTATGGACTTAAAAGAATTTAAAAATATGGTTAGACAACGATAGTTTACAAGGATTTGGATTTGGACTTGGATCTGGATTTTGATTAAAACTTACAAAAACTTGACAAAAACCTATAAATTTAAATCACAGACAGAAAACATTTAAAAGCCGAAAATAAGAAAAGAAGAAAAAACTTTTTAAATTATTATGTTTTATTTCTATTTATTTCAATTCTATGGTAAAAATAATATGTTTTGTTTTCTAAATTGTATATTCAAGAATTATTATAAAAGCTTTGAATTTGCGCTTAAAGAAAATAATAAAAAAAAAAATCTAGGTATTTTTATTTTTTTTCTTCTTATTTAAGTTTTTGTTTTATTTTTTTGATTGGCTCTTTATTTCGATTGGACGTATTGTTTTTTTTTATTTATAAAAGAAAAGAAAAATAATATGTTTTCTTTCAATATATAGTACTTATATATATAGATATATAATACCGTTATACTCATATAAGTTTTCTTATACTTTTGGAGTCTATTGTTTTTTTTTCTCATTTTTTTTTGTTTTGAATTTGAAAATATAAAAGTTTTATTTTTATTTCTCCACTTTTTTATGATTATTGTTTTTGAATTTATATTCATTGTTTTTTTTTTTTTTTGCGGTTAAATTGATAATATTGTGTGTTGGAGATTTTATTGTTTTTGTAGTTGTCGTTTTTGTGTAGTTGTTGTTGTTTTTTAAGAATGTAAAAATTAAAAACAAGAAAAAAAAGCATAAAGTTTTGAGCTCATTATTTTTAAAAGTGTTGAATTCAATTCCCATTAATTAGAAAAAAGTTCAATAATCTGTTCGATATTAATTGTGATTTTTTTTTTCTTCATACCAACTATTTCTGAGCAATAGGGGGGGGTCCTTTCAATAGTTAATTAATGTTAAACTAAAAATGCATAAATAATTTTTTTTAAAGAAATCTTGAAACAAGTCACAAACACCTAATTTATAAGTTGGAAAATTGAGAAATCTAGTTCGAGGTGGAAATCGAACCTGGGAATGGCTGGGAGAATCACGGATCAGGTTATATGTTTTTCCCAGGAAGTTATGAAGTAACTGTTACCACGCCGCCGTGCTGAGTAAGTTTTTGTTAATTAAAGCTTGTCTTTTACTTGTTTTTAATTATAGAAAAACTCGAAACTGCAGTGCCCATACGAGAATTCTATTTCATCAAAAGAGTTCCAATGGAATGTGCAGTACATGTTTTAGATACTCAGCCGTCTTATCTTAAGATTCTTCAAACTTAGCCCATAGTTGCATCAGATGAAAATTTAATTTTAATAAAGAAGAAGAAATTTTTGTAAAAGTTTAATTAAAATAAGTGTTTTTTTCTTTCGTTGAATGAATTGAAGAAAAAAAAAAAATGTTCATCTAAGAAAATTATCGTAGCGTTAAAAATAAAAAAAATAAAAAACCAGTTTTTCCTAAAGAATCTATTTTTTTTCTTTTTATTATTTACATTTTTTTTTTTTTTTTTTCAGAATGGTCAGGTGCTCTCTCAATACTAATGTTATCTTCTCAAAAAAATATCTTTTTCTCTACAGAAAAAAAAAAATTCATAAGACTTTACTACCGTGTGGGTTGTAAATTCAAAAAAAAAAAAAAAGAAACGAAAAAATGAATAAGGGTGGAGTCAACCTGAAAGTTGGAAATTTTTTTTTGATTTCAAATGTATTTGTGTGTATTTGTATCTGATAAGAATTGTATATTTATTTATTTTTTTATCAACCACATGGGGTCCCCAAAACCCTTAAAAATATTTTTTTTTTGTTGTTGTTGTTATTTTTTGTATACGAAAAAGAAAAACTGTTACAATTTTTCCATTCTTTTAACACAAAGAAATGAAAAAAAATCGAAAGAATGGGGTGTAGCTGAAAGGAGAAAAAGAAAATAAATTTTCCTTTTACTTTTTTGTTTTTTTTTTTCATTTTCACTTAAAAATGGTAACCAAGTTTATTTTGAATTAAATATCAATTTTTTTTTTTCACATTTTCCACCAAAAAAAAAAAAAAAAAGGATATTTCGTTGGAAAATCTTATTGTGTTATGTGTTGGGTTTTTCATTTTTTCATTTTTGTGAATGTTTGACCTCAAAATTTGGTTTGAGTTAAAAAGAAAATTGAACAAAAATTTATAAAAAAAAAAAACGAAGGAAAGTGTGAAAATTTTTTTTTGGTTTTCCACTTTTTTCTTTTTTTTTTATTATTTTTAATTTTAAGGAAATTGTAGAAATTAAATTTAATGGAAAAAGGAAATCAATAAAAGTAGAATTAGAAAAAAAAAATAAAAAATTAAAACTTTATTGACTCTTGAAATTTTCGGAATTCTATTTAATTAACAAAATAATGCTAAAGTGACAGTAAATCAATGTTTTGTATTCAATTTGAATTTGATTAACATTGTCGAAGTATAAACATTAAAAATCTTAGAAATAAATTGAGGTCACTATTTATATCATAAAATACTAAAAATAAGGGTTTGTAAGCCGACGGCCGGCGCGTCGATTATATTACTATTAAAAAGATTTTTCCTTTTTCCACAATTTTTTTTTTTTAACAATTTAACTATTTTTTATACAATTTTAACTATTTTAAGATCAATTGATATTGAATAGTAATCCCGTTAGTCTGTATAATAAACCGTATCTAATTTTGGATTATTTAATTTCAAAGTTTAACAAATTACGAATTCACTCTTATCGAAAAAAATTTGCTTAAATTCTATTTTTATGAAATATGAAGAAAATGATTTTTTTTCAATAAGTCTTACAGCCAGTTTGATAACAGCCAAATTTTAGTGTGCAATGGCTTCGGAAAAGATATGAATATTCTATAACCTTTCAAGAATCTTAACGACGCTAGATTTTCTAAATATTCCATTTCATGTTTTGAAATTTAGCCAATATCTTCGAAAAAATTTTCCAGTATTCCTTAGGATGATTTTATATTCATATCGCACGAGTTATTATATAATTTTTGTTTTGAATTTTCAACATTTTAAATAAAAATAAATGAAAATAAGTCCAAAAGGATTAACCCTTAAGTTAAACGAATATTTAAGGATAATATAAATATATTTTAATGTTATTCTCTATTGTCATGTTATATATTATAATTTTTAAATGAATTTACACTTTATTATAGTTTTATCTGTTAAATTCTGTAACATTAAGCTGTAAATTCAAAAATATAAAATTTTATTATGAAACTAAACTTGTTGCAAAATAAATAATTTCGTTAATATTGTACTATTGAATTTATAAATACAAAAAGGATAATCTGGGTTGAATTAAGAAGAAGAAGAAAAAAAAAAGGATTCCTATTTAATAATAATAAAAATGAAAACAAATTAATATTTAACATCTGGCAAAATCTATTTGACATTGTTTTGCAATTTAATTCTTTGAGGATGGATAACAACACTATATATAGACATTTTGGCTCCAAAAAAAAATTGGAAAAAATTTTATATAATAATTTTAATTTTAAGTATAATTTTATTTTGAAATAACATGTCTATCATATTTTTTTTTTGTATAATATAATTTGCTCTAACAAGGATTATGAAGAAGGATATCTATAAAAATATATAATATTATGATAAAAATTATAAGGATTATATTAAATGATTTTTGATTTTAAGTATATTATATACATATTTCTTTTATTGATATAGAATTTTTCGTTTTAAATTCTTGTTAATTGAGATCACGAGCTACCTACATAGGCTTAGAATTTATTTTATTGTGAAAAAAAAAATTACACCTGCCTTTTTTTTTAGTATTATTTAATGATCTAGATTAATGTTATATTATTGCAATAGAAATAGTATTAATATATAATTTTTAAGGTTCTGTGTTTATTCTTTAGCAGAAGGCATATTTATATAACTCCTAGATAAAATGCAATCAATGAATATTATTTTCTCATTATAACTATACTTGAAAAATTATTCATTATTTTAAATTATAAACTTCTTTATTTATTAAGTTATTAAGTTATTTTTTAATAAATGTTTATGTAAGTTCAACTAGATTTAAATGCATTACAGCAACTCGAACAATATGGAAAACACTCCTATAAAAAATATAGTTCGTATAAAAGAAGTCGTCACAGAAGCCCTGTAGAAGTAATAGAATATGAAACCTCATACACCATATTGACTATATAAAAACACAATGTGAATCAAGCGAAAAATTATTATAGAGAAATAAATTTTAAATTTTATAACAAAATATTATATAATAAATGAAAAAAAAAAAATTATGAATGCTTAAATAATATAAAAAACAAATTTCACACCGAGGTGGGTAAATAATGGATATATTGACATCTAATTGATATGACATAAATAAAAATATGCGTTAAATAAAAACTGCAATTTTGTAGAAATTTTGCATAGTTAATTTATGAAGCTTTTTTTCATCTAATTATTATTATTGAATAAAATGCATAATAAATTTTTTTAGATGTTAATAATAATTGCTGCTATATAAAACAAAATTATTGCATATGATGCATTAAATATTGTTTAATTTGTTTAACCTGCTGTTTATAAAAATAAAAAAAAAATTACATTTTTATTTTTATTATTATGTGTAATTGTAACATTTTCGAAAAAATAAACATATCGTCTAATAATAAGTTTAGCATAAAATTGTATACGTATATGGTATTGTACCGTTAATAATTATGTACAAAATAAAAAAAAATCATAATTTAAATGCATTTCATTTTATGCACAAATGCAAATTAAATTAACAAAAAAAAAAAAAAACTGGCAATATACCATTACATATGTTTTTATTGCTAATCTAGCTGCAGAAAAATGGGAAAAAAATTTATTTTGCAAGGCCCCTATATGAAATTCGCAAAAAAAATTTATTTAAAAGCAATAAAATTTAATGCTAATGAAAAATGATAATTTTCAGCAGATAATAAAATTTTAGTATTTTTTATTTTAAATGTCTCAATTTATAATTTTTATTGACTTTTTTTTAGTTTGATTTTGAAGATTAATGATTATTTATTGCTTAATTTTGATACTCGTTTTTAAAATTTTGGGCGGTAACATAAAAACTAAAATTTTAAATTATATTTTTTTATTTATTACGCATGCGATTCTATCAAATTTTTTTTTATTATTAATTTAACCCTTCGATCACTGATTATCAAAGAAAAAAAATTATTATAGTGTAATTAGGAAAAGTGTTTACAAAGAATTATTTCGCCACACTAAGCAAGAAGGATCTAATTCTGATAGTTTTGCAACATGCAAACATTTATATTGTGATTTTAAGGTCTTTTGAACCAGAAAATAAATTTTTCAAAAATCGAATAAATACGATATTCAAAATCAAAAACTTAAATTATTAATTTCCGATTTACGAATCGGTAATTTTTAATTTTCTTTTTACTGATATTTTATAGTAGATTATTGAATATGTAAACTAAATTTGTTATTAATTAAGAGTTCTGTATACACAAAAATACATTGACACGAGTCAATACTTATATCACGAGACCGAAGGTCGAGTGATATAAATTGACAAGTGTCAATGTATTTTTGTGTAAATACAGAACGAGTTGTATAACAAATTTTGTTTACATATCCAATATACTGTTTTAATGCGTAGGGGAGATGTAGTTGCAAAGAGAGAATATTTTTTCTTCTCATTTTTTCTCATTTTTTTTTTTTTGTATTTGGCTGTATTGAAATATTGTGAGAGATATTATGTTTGTTTAGGTATTACGTAATATTCAATACGAAACATCTAAATGATTTCATTATTTACGCTGATGCATCTAAATTTTTTCATTATTTACGCAGATGCATCTAAATGATTGCATGTGTATTGACGCATATAATACTCCATTTAGTGATCTAAATTCTGTAGCAATAAATACAACATAACGATCCCCAACGCATTAAAAAAAATTATTATAGTGTAATTAGGAAACAGTGTGTACTAAGAATTATTCCGGCATACTAAGCAACAAGGATCTAATTCTATTTTGATAGTTTTGCAACATGCAAACATTTATATTGTGATATTGCATCTTTAAGGTCTTTTGAGGCAGAAAATAAAATTTTCAAAAATCGAATAAATACGATATTCAAAATAAAAAACTTTAATTATTAATATCCGATTTAATTCACGAATCGGTAATTTTTAATTTTCTTTTTACTGATATTTTAAATGATTTAAATATAAAGTTTTCATTATGACCCATTTATTTTTTTAATAATTTTCCTCAATAAAAATTTCATCTACTTTTGAATTCGATTTTCAATATTAGAGGTATCAACTGTTAAGAACCGATTTAATTGATGAACTTGTAATTTTGTATATTTTTTACCGGTAAGTAATTTTTCCTTCTTTAAGGTTGTCGATTGAAAGATTAAAGTATAAATCGAATGAAATAACTTAATCCTTTATTATTTAAATCTAAAGCATAGTTATAAATCGGAAAAGCAAACTGATAATTTTTATAATAATCGGTTATATATTAGAAAATCTAATTGAAATTATGATAAATGTCAAGTGAAAGGGTTGATTTTTTCTGTGAAAAAAAAAATACATTAAAATGCTTTCAATCCTTTTAATGTCTACACATTATATTTTTATTATGTTATTTTCCTTTTAATCGTTATTAAAATATTAAGTTAACAACAATTTTTCATGGTTAACTCTATTAATGGACGCAATATAAAATACCAGATTATGATCTTTAACACAAGCACAACGCATTCTATTCAAAAATAAAATAAAAAAAATTAAAAAATGTAATTTTAAAGAATCAATCCTTGAATCCTTTTTACTATTATTTTTAAAATCGATAAATTTATAGATTTTGGTTTAAAGAAAAAAGTAGGAGGATTTTTTTGTTATAATTTTTTAAGAAAATGAATTAATATTAAATTTGCCAAAAATAATGTTTTAAATGATTATTGTTGTAATGTGATGTCTGAGCACAAAAAAGGAAAGGGATAATTTTTAAATTTTCAAATTTTGGGGTGTGAAAATTGTAACAGATTTAAAATAATTTTTAATATTTTTATTGTGAGAAAAATTGCGTAAAAAATTAATTTGTAATGATTTGATTTCGCAATTATATTTTGTCAAACCGTATAGAAATTCAACTATTTTTTCTTTCCATGCAAATTTTTAAAGGTTTAAATTTTGTTATTATTATTTTTGCATTACAAAGTTCATTTGACGTATTTTCGCATTTATGTAAATTATTAATTTAATTATAATTCAAATAGTTTTTAACTAGATCAGTTATGACCAATTTCAATTAAACTAGACTTTTTTGCCAATATGTATATCTTGCTTCACTCTCTTGAACAGTTATTAGTTTGATCCACTCATCGAAGGCTCCTGGTAATTAGTATAGTCCATGAACCAATGCTATTTTAGATTATGAGCTTGCACAATAATAGTGTTGTTTGTAATCATACAATTGACAAAGATAAAACTAAAACATTATATAAATGAACTATCTCTCTGCATTGAGTTTCTAAAACCAATAACAAGTTAACAAGATATTTAGAAACAATTTCCTATATATGTCATTGAATTTAACCGCATCAAGTTACACCATCTCTTGGGTTTAATTTAAATATTGTTTTTATATATTAAATTTAATGGAATTTTTATTCATAAATATTTAATTTTCTTTTTTATGCTTAACAGAACAATTTTTCACCAATATTTGAATTAAAAAGATACACTTATTATTGTGTTTGAATAATATTACATAAGTACGTATTTTTATATCGTTTAATGTATATGTATATGTAAAAAAACATACGCAATTATTTCATTATTTCTTCGTATATATATACTTTTATATATATATATGTATTTATTTAATTGCTACCAAATTTTATTCATTTTATTTATTCAAAAAAATAAAGTATTGTAATATAAGAAAATCTGTTTTTTATTAATTAAAAAATTATTAATAGGATATTTTTATTAATTTTGTATCTTATTTATAAAATATGTTATTATTATTTTAATAGCTTTTTTAATCAATTCATAATTTATTGTTATTGATATGTGAAAAATAAAAAAAAATTTTAATGAAAAAAAAAAAAATGGAATTTAAAATATTTTTTGCTTATAACAATTAAAAAATTAATTAATTTAGTAATAGTACTTTAAAGATGATATGGCACCTGAGGGCTGCCCGATGTTGTTATACATTTTCATGGGTATGCTAAAGTCAATAGTATTTAAATTAATTTTCAAAGTTATTCATAAAAATGTAAAGTCCTGATACAGTTTTAAAACCCAAAAAACGAAATACATAACCCGATGGTTTTGAAAAAAAAAATGAAAACCAAACTAATTAAGTTTTATTATCCTGGTCTTCACTATTCTTAACTGCAATAAAAATGAAACTTCATTCATTAGGTTATTAAATTGAGTGTATATATTACAAAGTTACTATAAGGTTTCATTCACTTAATATATGTACTAAAAATAGAAATGTGTCGGCTTACAAACTTAACAAAAATCTACTTCAAAAAAGAATACAGAATTTTCAGTTTTTCAGTAAAAATTTTAGACTGATTTTATATGAAAATTTTAATGAGATCCTGGACCTAGCTAGTGTACCTTGTGTTAACAAAAATTTATTTACTAATTTTTTTTTTTATTATTATTTATTATTTCTATAAATGGCAGAAAAAAAAAGTGTATTTAGTTCTTAGAGAAATATAAAACCGATTATAAGATTAATCTTGAAATCTATTTATTATCAAAAACTTCTCAAGTATGGAAGTGCAGTTGAAAAATTGAAAAAAGCAAAAACATTGAAAACGCTTTCTTTTTTCATATAGAATTCAAAATTAATTCTATCGATTTCTGTTTTTATTATTTTATTTTTTTTTTTTTGTAAAAGTCCTTTTATCTTTTTGAATCGAAAAAATTATGTCCTCTCCAATTCCCACAAAATAAAATAAAAAAGGATCTTCTTTTAATTTTAATCTTATCTTCCTTTTTTTATTTTTTATATTATTTGCAAAAAATAATTTTTATTATTTTTCTGCAAATTGCATTTTGATTTCAATTCAAAGATAGTTTTTATGTTGTTAAAATGCGATTTGAAAATAAAAGGAATGAAAAACGTTATTGAATGCAGCCCTATACTTTGTTTCTGATATCAAAAAGGAAATATTCTTAAAATTTTTTTTAATCATAAGATTTAAAGGGATTGTCTCAAGGTTTCAAGTGTAACTAGGTGAGATTTGAACTCAATTCCATGTTCATAGTTTACAGAATTCAGAATTTTCTTTTATTTTTAGCTGCACAACAAGGAACTCGGTATGGATAATCATACCTTCAAAAATCTTTAGAAGTCATTTGAACGCATTATTTTCTGAACTTAAGATTTGAAGTCAGCTATGTGGTTACTTTAAAAAAACCCTGAAAACGTTTTCCTTTATATTTAGAGCTCTGTGCATCCAAGCTTAAATTAACTTGAAAAGAAAGGGACTATATATATTAAGATAGCTCTTCAGTGGTTTTTATAAGAGGATTTTGCAAAACTTTTTATAAATAAATAGTTGAAAAAGAAAAATAAAAGGAAATGCATTGTGATTTTGAAATGTCTGTCTTATCAAGAAAATCTATAAAGGATATCAATTTGCAAAGTAAATTCCTTTCTTGTTTTTTTTTTTTTTTGTGTGGTTAAATGCCTGAATGAATTCTTTTAATATGTAAAAAAAAAATTTCATATGTCCTTTTTATCAATATTGCTAATTTTCTTAGTTCATTCTAGATTTTTTTGTTGCTATTTTCAGTTTTGTTGAACTAATTGTCTGTCTGACAATGCACAAAATTGAATATTTTGATATAATTGACGGCTGACATTAAGAGTGACATTTTTTGAACAAAGCGACAATTTTGGCACTATCAAAAATATTTATCAAGTTCCAAATCTGGAAATTTTTAACTTCGACCATAATTCTACAGTCAAACTTTAAACAAAATATTAAAATATTTTATGTTGCATTTATGTTAAATTATATGTATGCATGCAGAAAAATATAACGAAAATATTTGTAGAAATGCAAAATGTGAAAATCAACACAAAGCCACTTAAATTTTCATCTTCCATGCATAAAAAAAAGCAAAAAAAAAGAAGAAAATGCATAATATGGAAATTTCTTCCGTCAACCGTGATGAAAATGTTGAAAATAAAATGCAGCTTTAATTTTAATATTTGTTAAAGTTAAGAATTTAAGAAAATTCTTAATTTGATTTTTAGTTTGAAAGTTATATGTTACACATAGTGAATGAGAATTTTGAGATCAACGAAATCCTTTCATTATAATTAAAAAACCTATACATAGTTTTAAGTTGAAGACATTAAACAAATGAACAGGACACCTTATAATTCTTATGATAATCTTTATGGTAAAGAAGAGAGACATTAAATTTAAGACAAATTTTCAATTAAAAAAAAAAAAAAACCATTTAAGTATAGGGAAATGAAAATAAAATGAATTTCCATCTTAATGAAGTCTAATAATGCTCTCATTTTATTATTATTCTTTATTCTATTTTTTTTTATTTATTTAATTGAAAACAGGATAAAGCTTTTTAGAATTAAAAAAAATGAAAAATAAAAAATAAAAATAAATAAAATCCTTTTTATTTTGTTTTTTTTCTTCTTACTCTATAGGAGCTCGCTATTATTGTATAGGAAAATTTTGAATGCATTTCTTTATTTACCATTATTATATTTTATATAAATGCATCATTTTGGCGCCTTTTTTTTTTTGAAATATTAAGGACTAAAAAAGGATTTTTCTTTCAATTTCTATGACATTATTTTCAAATGTGTGAAAAAACAGAAAGCTTTTAAAGTATTTTTTTTTACTATAGTTAGATTTGTATGTACAATAATTTTATATATGCACTGCACACATAATACACATTAATAGGAGTATTATTTTTCATTTAAATATCCTTTTTGTATTTTATGTTAATGCTTTTAGAGTCCTTGGAAATATTTTTCGCGCGTTCAAAGGATTTTTTTTTTATTATTATTTCTAAATCCTCTGTTTTATATAAATATATTTTCTATTCTAAAAAGGTATGAAAATGGAATTGTTAGAAGTAAATTGAAGAAAATTAAAAAAAAAAAAAATATGAATTTTAATTTTCATATTAAAAAAAAAATAAATAAAAAATTGGAAACGGAAATTTTCATTATGAAATAATTGTTTTTCAGTAAAACAAATGAAGAGTTAAGTATTGAATTTTTTTTTTTTTAATTATTAAGGTTTTTCTTTTTTTTGTTTGTGGAAAATTTTTTTGTATTTAAATGAGGGAAAATTTTCAAATTAAACTTTATTATTTTTCCGATTTATAGTGGGGGATAACGTAATAACGTGCTTTTTACTTTTTCAATTAATTTTGAAATTTTAGAGATGAATTAATGTGAAGTTTAATTTTTGCTTTGTGAAAGATGTTGGCGGGTAGTTTTCTTAGTTGGAATGAAAATTTGTATGAAGTCAATGGAAACAAAAATGGTATTAAATTTAAGTTAAAATAATCCTTTTTTCAGTTTGAATATTTTATTTTTAGTTTGACTAAGTGTTTTTGATCAAATTCAGATAAGCATGCAGGTGAGAAGAAAATCATATTCTTGATTTTGTGTAATGATTAAAGGCCAATTATTTTGTTGTTAACGGCGGGCGTTTACAAACTAATTTTCTAAATTTTTAATTTTCAAATGCTGAGAGGTCTACATTATTGCTTCGCCGAAGCTATAGCTAATCTGAAATATAGAAAAAATGGCTGTATATGATGAGACCTTCATTTTCAGAGTTAATTTAGTCGATTAGATTGTGTAAAATGTGTAAAAATCTGTAAAAGTTCTTTTTTAAAAATGATATCATATAATTCAAAAAAAATCTAGACTTTTTTTCTATGTTGAAATTTTCTGCTAATAAAACTTGAACAAACTATAATTTTAATCTACTTTACATTTTCGCGCTAAAAAATCACAAAATAGTAAACGGATGTTAAAAATAACTCTTAATTTAATTTTTACATGATTTTAAAATTTTTGCATAACAATTCCATTGTAAATTTTTCATATATATGAATCTAATTTTTTATTATTATTCAGGTATCAAAAATGTAATGAATTTCTTTTTTTTTGTTGTAATGAAATTTAATCTTGTAACTTTTTCAAAAACAATATTTTCCAAACAATTAATTCATAAATAATTGCGAAAAAAAAATAAAATTCCATGTTCACTCCTATATTTTTATTCATCCTAGAGAAAATCCTAGGATAAAATTATCCTTTCAAATAACATGTACGGGAATAACAAATTATTAATTTCTTAATTTATTTTTTTTTTCTTAAATTCGACTTTCTTTTTATTTTCATCTTAATAAAATAAATTTGCATAAAATAAATTGCTCATTTTGTTTTTCTTTCTTTATCGATAAAATCATACACATATAACATACAAATTATATTTTACTTCGTAACGGTCGCTACGTTACGAATTTAAGGACAATCACAACTTCATTGTCCAATTCACAAAAATAAAAAAAAAGAAATACAAAAAAAAAAAAAAGAGTTAGGATCATAAATAATTAAATAACTACTTCTTTTTTTTTTTTTGATTATGTCTATATCATAAATTCCGCCTCAATAGAGTCAAAAAAAAAAAGGATTCTTTAGTAGAAGAAATATTTGCAATCAAAGAGATTTTTTTCGGTGTCTTACAATTCAATTTTTTCTTTTATTTTTGTTTGAAAGCTCATAAATTTTAATTTTAAATCAATATGCTTTTTTTTTGTGTATAAAATCTATACATAAAAATTATTTTTGAGTTAAAAAAAAAGAAAATGCAAATTCAGGATTTTTGTTTATTTCATATTCCTTATGCTAAGATCTAGGAAGCGAGTTAACAGAGGAAGTTAACTATTGAACAGAGTACATACTTGTATTTAGATTTCAGTTCCAAATTTATTTATTTTATTTCCAAATTTAACTAATCTTTATCAAAAATGTTTATCGTACACACAGAACAACTTTTCTCTAGAGACTTTTTGATCCTTTAGCATATAAGTATATTTACTACGAACATATTTTTTTGTTTTATGGCTTCAAAGGTTAACTATTTTATTGTATAAAGCGAATGAAACCATGAATTCTTGATGGTGATTTCTTTAACTTTGTTTGTTTTTGCATATTATTTAGATTTGTTAGGGGAGTTTTTAGATGGCTGGGTATTTTATCAGAATTTTATTCTAATTTTATATATTCTACAAGCTCGTTCACAAGCTCATAGTTGTTTGTTTCAATTTGCCAGTTACTTATAAATGTAATGAAAACTTATGTACAGAATCCATTAAAATGTTAATCATATATAATGTATCCCTTTTAATATTTATTTTTATTTAAATGTGGTATTTTTTGTAGATATATGTATGCAGATATCCTTTTTTTTTATACAATTCGCGAAAAGGATAAAATATGTTTCAAATACAAAACCTACATATATTTTGCATCCCTTTAAAATTTTAAATTGATTTTGCATAATATCCTCTTGCATGTTATATATGCCTATAAAGAGAAAAAAAAATTATGTTTTATATCCTTTTTTTATTTTTTTTTCTCTATAGTACATATTATGTTGCAAAAATAATAGAAATTTCTTTCATATATTGAAAAGATAAAAAATAAAAAAAAATTACATTTCTTTTTTTTTTTTTTGAAGGAAATTGAAATAAGAATAAATTTCCAATTGAAAGATGAAAAAGAAAGGACATAAAAGGACAATGTAAAAGATCTGTATTTTGTTTTTTTTTTTTTTGATTCGTTGATTTGAATTTTGAGAGTAACAGAGAACATAAAATGGTACACAATGTTGTTAAAGGCATGTAATTGATATTTTTAGGATATCAATTTAATTGTTATTCAAATTATTTTTTCTAACTTTATCCTTGTTTTTTTTTTTTTGGAAAAACATAACTTACTTAAAATATGATTAAGCCTTTTATTTGCCAAAAGACCGTTACGAAATAAATAATTTTTTTATGAAGCAAGAAATTTTACTTTTATTTAATAAAAAAAAAAACAAAATTGATTTGCAATAAATCATAAAATTTAATTGAATTTTCTTCTATGATTTTATTAATTTATTCATATTTTTCATTGAGTTTTTTTTTTCTTATGTCAACGGCTGTTAGTTTAATTTTTGGCGGAATAAAGAATTTTATTCATTGTTTAATTTTGCTTGATATTGCTAACTGGATCGAATAAATCCAACTCTCTGGCTCTAGGCTTGCTTGTTTTCAATTAAATATGCAAATGTTTTTATCTGAATCTAATTCTAGGTCCTTATGCTTGTAATACTGCCTATATTTGCCAAAACTAACTTTCTGATTGGATTGGAATCTATAATCAAAATTCAATTAATGGTGGAGCCGACAAAGAGAGCTCTATATAACAATTGAAACTATACGGCTAAAAAAACTTAAAACAAATTTTTTATTTCATTTAATGAAAATTTATTAATTTTGACATATTTAACTATACATCGAACTAATTCAATCTTCATACTTCAATCACTGACTAGTCAAAATATTTCACTGATTTGAAATTTAAACACCGCTTGGAAGCTTTCAAATTTTTTTTTTGCAAGCCGTCTATGATGGAATTTGTGATAAACCATTTTTCCCAATTTATGCTGATAGTCTGCATTGGGAAAATAAAAAACAAAAAAAAATTATTTTTTTTTTAATTAAAAGAAATTCCCAAATAAAATTGCTTTTTGTATAAAAAATGTGATTGGAATTTTGTTCATCTATCTATAATAATAATAAATTTTTTTCTCACGATTTGATTAGATCACGATCATTCAATTAAGTAATATTATTCACCCACGTAGTTATTATAAATTTTCGGCTGGCATTTTAGTACAGAAAAGCCGCGATGTTTTTTCTTTTTTTTTTTTTTTTCATAATAATAACAATTTTGTATAAACTGTTGGTAATTAATTTAACACAGTGAAAAAAAAATAATGTAATGAATATGAATGTCCAATATTAAAAAAAAAAAAAAAAAAAGTTTGTTGTAAATTTCAAAGAAACATAGTTTTAATTCTTCTCAATTATTTTGATATCATTCAAAGAAAATTTGAAAGAAAAATAAAAATAATCATTGAAAAGAATTTGCAACTCATCAGTAGTGTCTGAAAAAAAAAACTTTGAGTTGTGAAAAAATTTTGGAGAAAGCAAAAAAAAAAAAAATACGCGACTTAAAAAGTTGAGTCATAAATATTTTTTAGTTTCCAAGAATTTAAAAGGAATTTTGAATATTTTACTTGATGCCAACTTTGAAATGGGAAAATTGTCTTTTTTATATAAAATCAGCTGTTATAATGTTTATTCAATTGTTGCAAAAACTTAGTCATTTCATTTATTACAAAGGAATTTACTGAAATCTGTGCATTTTTTTGCCACTTTTCTTGTCTAAATAAAACTAAAGGATTTTGGAACTTAATTTTCAAGTTTTTTCTTATTTAACTTTTTTGTTTTTTGGCATTCTAGGTTTTGCAATTCTTTTGCCATTTCAATAAGCCTTAATAGCGACGAAAAACCAGTGCCAAATTGTTTAACCCTTTGGATAAAATGTGAGAAGGTACAGTACAGAGCAGTTTTTGCCTTATCCAACCATCCTTTTTTTAATGTCTAACAATTGAAAACAAGTATAAAATTTGCGACAAATAAAATGTTTAGTTATGTCTACTGTAGAATGGTTTATTCTGATATTAATCATCATCTTCTTTTTTTTTCAGCAATTTAATAAAATCTTTAAATAATCACTATATAAAATAACAAAAATATTAAAAATATTGAAATAATACTTCGTGCATTTAAAAATCATTGAGTTTTTTAAGTTAAAAAACAGAAAGATGATATTCATTTTATTTATATAAAAATCCATTTATATTTATAATTTGATTTGGTTATTGGAATTTTATTAAATTCTTTGTATTTAATGTTTAATTTCCCAAAAATAAAAAATAATATGTATAAGATTTTTTTTCATTTATGAAATTATCGAAAAAAAAAACAGAGAAAAAAGAAACAATAATATTTTTATGTCAAATCTATGGCCAAATCAAGCCGCTAAATTGATGACTTAACAAAATTTGATCCTTTTCCTTCTTTACGTATTTATTTATTTATTTTTTTTTCTTAATATTTTTGGTACTTTTTGGAAGAGATTAAAATGCAATAAAGAATGACATTGCATCATTTTGTGTTTTTTTTCGTGGTTTTTTGAAAAAATTTATGGAATTTTATATTATTAATATTTCGAGAACGGAGGCATAGATTCGTTGTTGAAAGTTGAAAGTTCCTATCCTTTTGGACAAAATTTCATAAGGGTGCAAAATCTCGTTCCGCTTCACCCTATATTGTCTGAAACAAGTATTGAACTTATTTTCAGCAGTAATATCGACATGTTTCGATATGATTGAATGAAATCTAATTATAACAAAAAATATAACACAGGACAACATTTCGCTAAATCTGAAATTGGTCAAAAGCTTGCTGATAATTGCCACGAACGAATGCTCTGATTATTTATTAAATAATTTTATTTTTTGGCAATTATGAAGTTCTGTTCATTGAACATTTAAATCTTTTTTAGCAAAAATAATGTAAAAAAAAAAAAAAATTGTCGGACAGAAAAACTGATGTAACATGTATTTTTTTTTTAATTTTTTAGGTAATCATAATTTTTTTTCACTTTGTAGGGCGTCATGGTGTCTACCACAATTTCCAAAACAAAAAACTCAATTAAGCTTTAATTTATACCAAAAAAAACAAGAATTTATAATTTAAGAGAAATCAACATATGGATTTTATGTTGTTAGGCAGGCACATTACATTAAATATGTACATACATTTATTTTCACTAATTTCTGTGTGTACGTGTAAAATTTAGAACACTATATTTTATTTTATAAATACATAAATATATTTATTTTTTTCCACAATGATTTTGTAATTTTTTATTGTTTTGCTACTGAATAGTAAAAAAAAAACATAAATTTTAATTTAAAATCAGCAGGATATTTTTATAAACTCAGGGATATTAGGAGTCAATTTTAGGTAGCTAATAATGTAATTTTAGAGAGTTTAACAAACAATCATAAGGAAATAGGGATAAATTAAATTTTAATTTGAAAAAAAAAAAAGAAGTGATTTTTTAAATTTTATATCTATTTGTTTGTTCCTTATGGCAATGGGTGGCTTAGAATTCAATTGGGGGCCGAATTTAATTAATTTGAAATATGGGAGTTTTGAGAAAAAATTAAAAAAAAAAAAAAAACAGAAGTAAAATACAGAAGGAATAATCCTGTAGGGATCCATAATTTGATTTATTATACATAATTTTTATCTTATCATTGAGAAAATAACGAAATGAATATAGATTGTGTACTATCGTGTTGATAAATCTCAAGTGACTATGATCCAAAATCCTAAACAATCTCTGATTCAGAATTTTAAAGGATAATTATTATAATCCTGATGATAATCTAATGAACTTGAGAAAATGAGGCAAAATTGGTCTTTAATACCTAATATCTGAACGAACCTCTTTTTTAATTAACTTCATATTTTAATTTAATTTTTACTGTTTTCATGGCATAAACAAATAACTAATTTTTCAAAGACTTAAATAATTACTTGAAAATTTATTAATTTATCTAAAATTGATAAATTTAATAATATGATATTTACCGCCCAAAAATTTTATAGGTGTAAAAAAAGGAGGGCGCGTAATATTTAATTTATTAACTTTTTTTTAATTTTTATATTTTTCAAATAGAGGTGGCAACCAATCTTGTCAGTTTAAAAATAAATTAAATTATTGATTTTATTTAATTTATAATATTTTTATTACATTGAAATTGAGAATTCCATAGATATAATAAATAATGATTTAATTTTAATTTAACAAGAAAAATTGTAGGTAAAGATTGTGAGAAAAATTGAAAAATTTATTAATATTTTCATGTCTCAATGTAAAGAAAAGAAAATAAATTAAAAACATAATGGTTTTTGTGTTACACATGTATGTATACATCGATAGAAAATTACAATATAAATCAATATTTTTGAGCATAAGAAAACTTAAAATGTTTGCAACATACTTACATAAAAATAAAATAACAAAATTTTCTATAAAAATGGTTTGCTATCGAAGTTCTCCAAAATTTTAATTAAACTGCATTGGCTGCAAATTTAGTAAAATAGTTTTGTCTCAATTTTTGTAAATTATACCAATTCATATATAAACTTAATTATTTTTGAAAACTTGCGTTAAGAAATTCCCTAGAAATTACCCAGCAATTACAGCAAATTATAGTAATTGAAGCTTAAAATTTTCGTATATATTTCATTTTTTACATTATTTTCATTTAATTCAAAAAAATATTTTATATTCTAAATGGAATATCAACTAATTTGAAACTCATAAACTTAATTGATATACTCAACAAATTTTGTATACTACAACATGTTTTTTATATTTATTTATGTACATTTATGTTAGAAATAATAATGTTGAACAAAATTTTAATAATTGTAATGCATAATAATTTTCTACTTTAGATAGAACTTCTTTTTTTTTTTTTACCTTATTCCGAGTAATATTTTGTACAATTTCACTACAAAAAAAAAAACCTAGTACATTATAATACATATTTCTGTAATTTATCAACGCAATATAACAATGTTAATATGTATCCAAACATTTCCATTGATGAACTTTTATGGTCATTCAAATAAATAAATTTTTATGTTCAACATAAAAAAACTAAAAAAAAAAATTAAAAATTTTTATACAACAAATATCAAATAAATTTTAAAAATATATGTTGCATTCAATGTATGTATGGCTAGAAAATTTAAGGAATGTCATGGATAGTCACGTGGAAGGTTTTTCGTAGGGATACAGGAAAAAATAAAATTTTTTTTTCAAAGTGGAAACATAATCCCCAATGATATATGATTCAAATAACTATATTTAATATTAATATATATAAAAAAGAAAACATAAAATTTCATTCAATTTAGTTTCCAGTTTCCAATGAAATTTTAATTCCTATCTCGTACTTTTATTTTTGCATAACAAAAATTTCAGCAACATGCGGCCTGAATCTTTTAATATTTTACATTTCCGTGTAGTTTGTTAAGTTTTTGGCCGTAAGTATATTAAAATAATTGAAATTATTGATCAAATAAAACACAAGAGATTTGTCAAGAAAGTATGAAAAAATTATCAACTATTTTCTTAGTATGATTCTATCAAATGGTTACCATATATACTCAATCGCTCAATTCGCTAAAAAAATTTCAAATATATATTAATTTTTATTTATTTTTTTTCTTGATCAAGTAAAATTTTTATGCAATCGAGTTTGTTTGCAAAATTTTGTCTTTAATGCTTTTTTTTTTTTTTATTATGTTTTGTAATGTAATCCCATATTTTTATGTAATTTGATTAAGTGTGTAATTCTCTTTTGTGAATGAAATAAAAAAAATAATAATAATGATAAACTTTTAATAAATGGTTCCATAGTAATGTCATCCTTGGTTAAGAGAATTAATATAGAAAAAAAAAAGAAAGAAATAAAATTTGTAAAATTGAGAATAAAAAAAAAAAAAAGACAGCCTTAAAATGATTTACACACCTTGTTTGACATTGTAGATAATATAAAAGAGTGAATTTTCTTTTTTTTTTTGCTATTTTTCGTCGATCCAAAAGCGAGTTGAGAATTCATTCTTGAGATAAAAAAAAATAAATAAAATAAAAAAAGAATGATAAATTTTTATAATTTTTTTTAGATTAATTAACTGATATGCGGGAAATTCAATTAAATTAACTAAATAAAAAAAATTTTCCGCCTTAATTAATTTTATTAATTTCTATAAATATTTTCTGTGCGTAAAATATTTATGTGGTACTTGTACATATAGGTACTTTAAAGTTATGGGCAAACAATTATTCGAAGATATTTTATCATAAAGTGTTTCAGGTTGATATATAATACGGCGGTAAAACTGACTACATTTTTTCATATTTGTTATGTTTGATGGAACTGAAACTCGTAACTATATTTTGGTCAGGAAATTTCTGTGGAAATTATTATCTTCAAATCTAATTAAGGATAAGTTAGTGGATAGTGTAGTTTTTGATTTAGTAAAAGAACTATTAGTCCAAGTTATTCTTGTTTTGGAAAATAAGTAGGTCCAATATTTCAATCTCAATTTTTTTTTTTTTGAACTGAACCACAATTTACTTGTTAAATATTGAAACAGTAAACCTCAGTGTTAACAATTTCCAATTATATAATATCTTTTAAATTAATGTCTTTTTTTTTCTATATTACCAAAAAAATATATTTTATACCTATTTAGTTAATTCCAATGGTAATTCTTTTTGACATAAAGTTATTAGCTTTTTGACCAATACAAAAGGATGTCATATAAAGGTATAATTTTTCTTATCCTGTATGTATATAAAAGAAGAAGGAAGAAGAAAATGAAATAAGCTTATGAGCCTTATGGCCACTCAATAAAGATTTTGATTTTAGTTTTTCTTTTTGTGTATTTATTTTTTTTATTATATTTATTTTAAGCTCTTTCATAAAAAAATAATAACAAAAAAAAAAATTAATTTTTTTCTTCCAGATTTTTCTTAAAGATTTTTCTTTCTTTTTTATGCTGCGCCGGTAAGTGAATAAAAGAAAATTTAATAATTGAATTTGATGTTTTTTTTTTTTTTGTTATATTAGTCCTTTTGTTATAAGGATTCAATTTTTTTATTATTATTATTAAATAAATATTATGTGGATAAAAATTGAATGTGTTTTTTAGATGATGCGTGAAATGGTCATCAAAGTTAATCATAATTCTGTTAATAGGGAAAATAATATATATATAAGAAAAGAAACTAAATAGGGAAAATATAAATACTTGGGGATTAATGGTGTATTGTTGGTATTGTTGAGTGGAAAGAGGATTTATGTTGTAATCCATATGAATATATGGAATTAGTAGAAGTATAAATAAAATTGCGAAAAAAAAACTTTAAAGTTAAGGAAAATTTATATAATTTTCTTTAATTTTTTTTTTAAATTGTCCACATCATTTTTCAATGGACATTGACTTTCTTCATATGCACGTTCAATGCATCATTAGCAACTATTTTATTAAACGACTATTTATGATTTGTTTTGAGTTTTTTTTTTTCGCTAATTTATTACACAGGTTCAAGAAAAGGTATTATAGGTAATAAATGCAACTTTTTTGGCATGTTTACAGTCAAATTAATCGATTTTTGATCAGAAATACTATTCACTAGCTTAGAATATTTGAAGTCTATAAATACCAAAATAATCATTGCCGAAATCATTGTAATGTAAAATAGTTTTAAGACGAGTGACTGTCATTATCTTTCGAAATTAATTTTTTTTTGTACATTCGGAACTTATGCTGAGTTAGTGAAATAATTAACAATAACTCCCCATATAAAAACATAAATTTATAATTAAAACTAAAATTATAAAGAGAAAATTTCTATATTATGTAATTTCATGTTTTTTTTCCCAAAAAAAATAAAAACAGACCAATAATTTCTTTTTATTCTACCATTAAATAGGTGGATATGTAATAACAAAAAAAAAAAAAAAACAAAAAAACTAATGTTACAAAATATATATACTTTATATTGTATTTTAGGTTATTTCCCTCCCAAAGGGCAAAATTATTATTTTGGTGGTATATTAATGGGAAATATAATCAAATAATTTTTTTTTTTTTTCTAATAATTTTAATGGAATTTCAATTGTTCATGTTTTGAAATTTCATATATTATTTTTTGTTTATTTTATTATTAAAAAAAATATGAAAAAAAAGAAGTTATTAAAGGCAATTTAATTTCTGTTTGAATTAATAATTTATTTTATTGGTAGAAAGAAAATAATATAAAAAAATATTACACAGAATGATTTTTGAATAAGAGCGGTGCATAACAGCCAACGACTGTTTTGAATAACTTCTAAATGTCGACTTATTTTCAGATCTTTAGTTTAATCAATCTCTGAGATGTCTAAGTAGTAATTTAAATCTACTTCAACAAAATTACAGAGATTCTTTTTTCGCTTATGTGAGTTTAGTTACATTACCTGGGCATTGTATAGTTAGCCAATTTAATAAATTAAATTCTCTAATATTTTGGTGGAAATTTTGGAAACTTAAGGATTTTTGCAGTCAAAGCCATGTTATTATCATCTGAAGCTCATTTAAGGTTCATCTTTAATTTAGCATTTTTCAAATAAATAACATTTAATTAACTTTCACTTCGAACTTGATTTTTAAACCATCCCATTAAATATTGGATAACGTGAAATTTTTTTTTCAAACATCTACGCAACTATGGAAAAAATTTCGTTATTTTTAGAAAAATGGGTTGAATTTTTTTTTGGCTCCAACGGATATAATTCAGTTTTTTTTATTTTTTTTTAATTTAATTTGTTTTACAAAATATTAATATATTTTTATTTGTAAAAATTTTGTTTGAATACAATATAATTTTAATAGTTTTGTAACTTATTTAACAAAAAAAAAAAAATACATTTTTTTCTTTACTAATATCTATTAATAGGAAAATTTCGTAATTTTAAATGATGATTTGGCTATTTTAATCTAGATAAAATTTAATTTATTTTAATTTTTAGTTACAAAATTTTGTTGGAATACACAAAAATAAATAATCTCAATTAGATGAGCTTGATAAATTGGCGGGAAATTCTGAAACTATATGCTAAACTCATAAGTATATCGATGTCGAAATTTGTAAATTTAACTAAAAAATTAAAAAATGAGAAATTGAATTAAGCTTAATATTAATATTCAACTTACAGATATGAACACAAGTTTGAAGCGTTTAAATATAATCGTTTTTAAAGTCCTTAAGTCCCTTAAAAAAAAAAGAAAAAATTTCATAATTTCGTTCTTCCAAAGTATTATTTTCAACTATCGATTAGTAAAATTTAATGTTTATAGCGTTAATTCTTTGACTGCAAAAATATGGGATTATTAGTTAAGATTATGTCAAAGTTTATTATTTTGAACTAAAACTCCTTACTAGGAAATAAGAGTCATTTTTAACGAATGTAGTAGTTGAATATTTTAGTTAAATTTTATTGTTCCATATCAATTGTCGATTTTCTATTTTCTCTATTCTTGCCAGATGTGAATAATACCAAAGTTGTGAGGATATTCCGCCGGACAGTCACAGTCAGAAAACGAAAAACTTATTTTGGTTTTTACATTAAAAATTAAATTTGTGCCATGATTCTTGCTATAGAACATCACTCCCGTCAAATAATGTTTTTATACAAACACAAATGAAAAATTATATCCAATGATGTAGTGTTACCAGGATAGTTTACTATCCAAATGTACATCTCTCTGATTTTAATTACACGATTAAATTTAAATTAAAAAAAATAATTTATTTGTTTTTCTGAAACCTTACAAAAAAAAAAATAAAAAAAAAAATAATTTTAAATTAAATTGAAACCTTTTAAGGTGAAACTATTTTTTAGTTAATTTATTTTAAATGATTTTTTTTCATATTAATAATAAAAAAACCGAACTACTGAATAAACATTTTAAAAAGGAAAATTACTATATGTAGCTATGTATATTAAAAAAAGGACAAATATGTTTTCTCAGTTCAATAAGGTCCTTTTTTAATAGTTCTGTACCCATTCAATTTTTATTTCTATTTTCTTTTTGTATATAAGGATAATGTTGTCATAGAAATTTATGTTTTTTGGTCTTTTATTTTTTTGAAGTTTGGGCTTTATAAATTTTCCATTTTTCTAAACGTAATTTTTATTTGAATATGTTATATTTATTTTATGTATTTACCAAAAAAAAAAGAAAAACAATTTTTTATCAATCAAATTAATTTTTTGTCATTACTTTGAGTTCCTTATATTCAAATAAAAATCTAATTGAATGGAAAAAAACAAATATTAACTACAAATAGACCTTAAAAAGGCGGATGTTTTAGTACTGCACTTATTAACAGTTGAAGAGAATATTTACAAAGTTTTTTTTTGAATTTCTTTAAACACTTTTTAATCCTAATATAAACTTATATGGATTAACTATCGCCATTTTAGGATCTATCTTAATAGTAAAATTAGTTAAAATTAGTTATCAGGATAATAAGAATCCTACTGCAGATTGATAAACGATATATCTTTGTTAACAGAACCTAAGCTTCGAGCATTAGCTATAACGTTCGTTAATAAGTTTTTATTACAAGAACTACGGTTGCTGTTCAGATATAAAAGAAACTATATTTAAAACTTTAATAGTTTTGCAAAAAAAAAAAAAAAACTCGTATCATTTTTCAAATATTTTATTCTTCTTTTATCAAAATCTGAAGAAAAAAAATTTAGGTGTTCAACGTACTATCAAAACTCCCATTTCCTTTGTAACAAAGAATTGATATTAAATTTTTTTTTTTAAAAGAGAAAAAGGAAAACAACAGGCACGTATTTAATTCTGCATATTTTTCGCTAAATTATATTTTGCAATAATAGAAATAATATAATTTTTTTTTCTATAACTATTTTATCAAAAAAATCAAAAAAATTTATTTTAAATGAAAAATTTAAAGATTCATGCGTGACAATTTTCAATTCAATTATCTTAAAATATTAAATTTTTGATTTTTTTTTCTTCATAATTATATATTTTGAATAACAAATGTCCTGGAATATTCTTGTTTATAAATATCTTAGCACAAAAAATTCGCCTACAATTTCTTTATTATTTTCTTTACAAATTTTTGAATATCCTTTTATGTTTATTTTAGATAAAAATACAAAATGTTATATTTGAATGGTTTTCAACTTAAAATTGGTAGTAATGAAAAAGTTTTTTTTATTCTATAGTGCTTGATTTCACATTGACCACATTGGCTGCATTACACAGTGCTCACAATGTAGGAACTAAACTATATCTACAGATAATATATATTTTTTGGATTATCATCTTAAAAAAAAAAAAATTTTAAATTTATTCCAAAATAAGTCATCCGAATATACAAAATTAAGGAAAAAAAAACTCAGAAAAAAAAATGGATGCATTAATATCAAATGAAACCATTGCAAATCCAACCACCATGTCAGAAAGAAAAAAAAAATATTGTAATCATTAATTTATTATAAATTTATGTATATACTTATATAAAACCTGACCAAACAGATAAGACAATAATATCAAGAAAAAAAACAAAAATAGAACTCTTCGGATGTTTCTTGTTGTTGTTGTTGTTAAATTCCCTTAGTTCTGCATGAATTCATTCTTAAAATTATATATAACTTAGCTTCTTTTTAGGGCAACTATAATGTCCCCTTACTTTTACCCCCAACAGAGTTGGTTTTTTTTTTTATCTGTGTATATTGTTATCTGTGATATCAAATAATAAAAATAAATTCAGGGTTTCCAATTTATAGAAAAATATACGTTTCTGAATTTATCATGATATAATATGAATTCATAATTAAAATTATTTTCTCTTAGGTTCTTAGACAATATATTTCTCTGAAGGAAATTTTCTCTTAAATGCAGTCTCATAAAATTTATGATTTAATTTCCATTTAACCTTTGAGGACTATGTGTAAAACCAACCAACCAACCAAAGTCTTCAAATTAATAAATTCTACAAGTTTCACTACTATATCTAGAAATAGCAATTTCTTAATCTGGGGGCTTGCAAGTCTCAATTTAATCTTCTCAATATGCAATGTTAAATAATTTCCGGTTAAATTTTCGATTTTTTTCATGGTTCAGTGTTAAATTCCCATACTACACTATCTACTAAAAACACCATTATGATTAATCAATAGAAAGAAGAAAAACAAATGAATGAAATAAAATTCAAAAAAAAAAAAAAAGAAAGGTGTAGGCTAAACAACAACGAAAAATGAATATATCTATATGTATAAGACAATTCTTAAAAAGTCACAAAAAAAACTAAAAAAAAAAAATTTGTACTCAGTCAGGTTTAATTCATATATGTATAAGAAAAACTATAAGCATTGTTTTTTTTTTGTATTTCGTTTAAAAAATGTATTGTTTTTTTTTCTTTTTTTGTTTTATCAATGGAAGAATGTTCAGGTGACATTTTGAATGAAAAAAAAAAAAAAAAAAAGAAAGAAAAATAAATAAGAATACAAAATATAATTCGGCTCCATTGTTTCATATTAATAAATTTAAGGAAAAAAAAAAAATAGTAGATATATATTTTTTTTTTTATTATTAAAATAACAAATAATTTTTTATGCTTTCCGGTGTAAATTTTTTGTTTTTTTTGTTTATTTATTTTTTTTTATTTGATACCTATTGGCATTTTAGAGTAATCTGTTATATGAGCGGGAATTCATACAACTCCTGACGATTCCAGAGATTTTTTAGTGTCATATTTAACCCAATCTAATGGAACTAAAGAATATTTATTTAGGTTCAAAAAGTTTAGAATTGTTTTTGTTAAGGTTTATAATATTTTTTAAATTAAAAATTATGAAATAAATAGATTATATATATAATATTTGATGTTAATCTATAGTTTTGTTTACAATAAAATAAAAAAAATAATTGAAATATTTTATAGCTATATAAAACTAGATTGTTAAAAGAAATATTTTAATGCTATTCAGCCATCTTAAATGTATCCGTTCAAATTTAGTTTGATTACTTTATGAATCTCTCTAAACTTTAGTTGAAGGATGATTTTTTTTCTAATATATGAAAATTGGTACTAATGCCTTGTTTATAGCTAATTTACCTATCTGAAAAAATGATACCATGAAAATCGATTTTCTATGTTATTATTCTATTTATATTTAAGCAAATTTACCGAAAATGAAGTTATTAATTTTATTTATTTTTCGTAAAAAGAATTTTTTAAAAATATTTGCAAATAATTAAGAAAATTGAATTTATTTCTTTTTGCTATCTGAAAAATTTCATTACTTCACAAAATTATTTTTTTGTTTCTTTTTCATTACGTTTCCTACCTTCTGAATATTTTTTTACGATACCTTTCCTGTCAAAAAAAATTTTTTTTGTTTTTTTTTTTATATTTTTTGCAGTTGATTTTTTACTTTCAGATAAAATTAGCTGTGAATAGGTTTCCGGAACATTCCTCCAAAAATTACTTTACTGTGGTAGCGATAAACAAGGCATAAAAGTTAATTAATTTTACTGTTACGATATAGGAAGTCCATTTTTGATTAATTAAGACAATTTCAATAATTTAAATATTCAAAAAAAAAACTATCTTACAGTATTCGTATAATAGAGTACATATATATTAATGATTTTTTTTTTCAATGAATTTTGACTTTAAATACAAAAAGAAAAATCATAAAAAAAATAATGGATATTTTTGTTGAAAAGATTAGGAATTACAAAAGTAGATTTTATTGTAAAAAAAATTTTTTGACAAAAAAAAAACTCTTTTATTTCAAAAAAAAAAAAAATATTTTTATTTTTTAATATACTCAAAATGAATAAGAAATATATAATGTACATTATATACCATTTTTTTTTTTGAAAACAAAAATATTTTGGAATTTACAGATCGTGCGTGATATTTTTGCTTAATGAAAATGAAATAAAAAAAAAAAATCTCTCTTTATTTAAAATGAATTGAAAATAATATTATTAAAAAATTGCAAAATGATTTTATGAATAAAAAAATTTATAAATTTCCTAAGAAAAATTCGTGCAAATTTTCAAAATGAGAAGATCCAAAATAAAAATATTGAAAAAAAAAAAATTCATGACAATCATCATTTTGTGTTTTTGTAGACGGATGAAAATTTTTTACTAAAGGATAATATCGGCTAACAAATTATTTGTAACTACGTTTAACGTCTAGATCTGGGTATTAGGAATTTCGCTCGCTTACGAAGTAACATAACCAAATGGACTCATCGTATGAGCTTTTGAGCTCCAGAAAAAAATCATTAATTACAATTTGTGACCATAATTTATTCATGTGTCTCCGGTTTTGGATTTATCGCTGTGCAAATTTTTATAACTTTTATTAATTGCGTGTAAAAATTTTATTAAAAAAATTACAAGACTTTGGAAAGTTTATTTAATGTGAAGTGTTTACCAATTGATATCTGGACTGGCTGCTAATAAGAAAATAAAACATATAAAATCTTCGTTTTTTAATTTAAAATGATGGGCTTCCTTTTCTGCTTAATATATACAAGTACATATTACATATTTATTTGCAATTTTGGCTTTAATTAGAGCTATGTATCAAAGTGCCTTGAAAAAATCAGAGCTTTATAATTATAGATTTCGCAGACAATCAAAAAAGTAGCCATGAAGGCAAGGGAATATATTATGTGTACATCAAAGTTTGTTCTAATTTTAAATTATGTTATCATATGGAATGTTTGATATTTAATATGTATCTGAAAGTGAAAAATATTAATTGAATTTCCTATGGCAACCTTAGCAGTAGATAGTTTTCTGGTTTTAACAAAGTTATTACTATTATACAAAATAAATCAACAAAAATTATTGAAGCTAAAATTTCTCATGAATTTTCTATACATCAAGAAAAATAGATCATGTTTGTTAACTATATTAGATATAAATTTAAAATTTTTTATGCTATATCAATAAATTTTGCATTAAATTGTTGTATAAAAATTCCTATGTTTATGCTCTGCAAATTAGTCCTAAAAATCTTACTAAATCATTTTCCGAAAAAAAAACAAATTACGAAACATATTTGATACGGAAGTCATAAAAGAATTTTCCAGTTATTAATATGTAATACAACGGTAATAAAGAAAATTTGTTTTAATTTTTGTTAACCGAAAAACGCATTATAAATTATAAAAACAATATTAGTAACAAGAAAAAAAAAAAAAAGGATTCACAGAGTCCTGTTTTGACCCCTTCTCTATAGCAATGAAAAATTCTTTATTGTCTTTTACGCACTACCTTGACGCAATAGAAAAAAAGGATTATTCTTTCTTACAAAAAATTATTATCCATTAAGTAAAAACAACAGAACATTTAACCCTTTAAGATTTAGAAAAAAAATAATTTATATAAATATAATGTACAAGACAGAACACTTTTACAGTCAAATTTAATTATGTTGACATTTAGTCGAAAATTTGAAATTTTATAGCATTTTATACACAGCAAGGGAAATCACACTGCGACAGCTATGCTTAATGAGCCCCCTAATATAAAGCACACCATACAAAAGTGCCTCCAATAGCGAAAAAAATACCAAGAATTGATGATATATACTTAGTTAGCTTTTGAGTTCAAACTACATTTCAATTTAGCCGATCAGTTTTAAAAATATTAATATTTTTAACATTTAGAAATTTAAAGTGAAATTTTATTTTCGAAAATGTTAACGTCATTGTCGTCATTTCATTCCATTTTCCGAGAAAATCAAATATCGAGAATTAAAGATACTGACCATGAAGGATACCTTTATCCTTTCATTCTGTCACAGAAGCAAAAAAGTTTCGCAAAATTTTTTTTTCTCAAATAAATCTTTAAGTACAATAAAACAGTTTTTTTCTTTTTTTTTAATGAAAGAGGCGGCCAAAAATTAGAGCAATAATAATAAATCCAGAAAATTGTCTGGCTTCCTGAAAAAAAAAAATATCCTTGCAAAAAATATTTTTTTCTTCTATACATAGTTGATAATGAAAAAAGATAACGTTTTTTTTTTCTTTTTTTAATTGTAAAACATTCACATCTAATCAAAGTTGATCTTTTTCAAAGAACTGTAAGAGAAAAAAAAGGATAATTTAATTGAACCCCTTTTTTTATTTCCTTTAAAAACTATGTACAATATTATATTCCTTTAAAAAACATCTAAAAAAAAAGACGAAAATTTATATTGGCAAGGTGATTGCCTGTTTAAAATCATCTTGCACTAGAATTTTTTTTTGTAGTCCTTAAAAAAAATAGAATTCATACAAATGTTGCATGTCCGGAAAAATTTGAAGCAAAAAACTACAAAAAAGGATTAAAAATGAATTGCATAACGAACCCTATTTTTGTTTTTTGTTTTAGGTTAAACTTGAGAGATAGAGATAGAGAGCTCTTTAAATTACCAGAAAAAATAGATACAGATCTTAGTTTTTTTTTTTTTTTATAAATTAATATTAAGATCCTTAAAATTATCTCATGAATTTTATTTTGATTAGTTTTGTAAAATTTTAAAATAAAATGACACTGAGAATAGAATAGTTTAATTAAATCTGTACATTAGTATGGTCTTATCCTTTTGCGTTGTCAAATATTAAGCCAATAATACGGCAACAGTTGAATTTTGGTCAATGAGAGTATATTATTTAATACAGAAAAGTTGCCGTGAAAAATATGAATGACATGAGAGGTTAACAGGATGTGTCATAATGCACAAAGTTATTAAGGTACAGACTTGAAAGTACGTCTAAAAATTCTTTAAGATCCATATTCAAGTTCTGAAATTACAATTGACATTATAATTATAAATATACTGAAAAAGAAAGGAGACAACCTAAACTTAGCTATATTGAAGTTCATAGTCTTAATTTATATATTTTTAGTAATCTAATGGTTATCTAAATTAAGAAAACATGTAACAAAAAGTGTCCTTGATTTTATTTTTTTTATACATTTGTCCAACATTTGTTTTCCTGTAAATTTGCCATAAATTCTTATATTCAAGGAATATATAATACAAGGAAAAAGAAATTTTGTAGAATAATCTAGATCGAAGGTATATATTTAAACGGTTCCGATTCAGGAATAATTTTTATTATCCTTATCTAACCTTTATTATCTTGTCTTATTCGATCATTTAAAAAAAAAAATTTACTCATTTTTTTTATTTTTTATATCAAATTGTATTTGAATCCTATAAAGGATTTATCATCAAATGGGATGATAGTTTTCATGTTACTTGTCTTAAGTTTTTTTTTTCGCTTAATATAAAAAATGATTGACTAGATTTTGTTCATAAATAAGATTTGTTATTTTAAAAAAATAGAAAAAAAAAAAATAAAATTGGCTCAAAAAGACATAAGAAGCATAGAGATCAACATAATGGGAAATAATTGTAAGAAGAAAAAAAAAATAATAGGGAAATAGCCGCGAAAAAGGGTCAACATAAATTACATTACATTGTGTTATGCCTTCAAGGATGTAAATTTTGTTTTTGCTTTAATTATTAATAGATCATTTCGATAGTTTTGTTGGAGAATTCGAGAGAAATACATAACCTGGCAAGATGTAACTATTATTGGGAATGATAATTTTATTCACTTTATTGGGTTTTATAGCTTGCTCTTTGCGCAACAACTCTTTTTTTATCACTAGAAAATACTTTGGTTCACCCAAAGAAAGTCAAAAGCGAGAAAAAAAATTCTAAGATCATACCAGGGTAAAATTTGAAGTTCCAGGATATCGAATTCATTAAAATTCAATCTGTCGTAATGCTTTTTGAGAATATAAATTTGCGCGCATTATTTCAAAATTTTCTCAAAAGATCATTATTATACTTTTTGGAAATCATAACACAGCCTTTATTGTATTTCTTCAAGGATAATGAAAATCAAAAAAAAAAAAGAAGAAAAAATTGTTACATAGATTTGATTATTTTTGACAGGATAATGTTTTGTTTTTCATAAATTCACACGTTAAGATCATATGAAATGAAAATCTCTGTTTGACAAGAGGGTCAACAATAGAGAAAAAAATATTTTTTTATTTGAAGATGCGCGGAATTTTTGTTCTTTTATAGTTCTAAAATATGTCATTTTCAAATGTAAATAAAAAAGAAAGAAAAACAAGAAAATGAACATAAATGAAAATTGATTAGAAAGGAAATCAAAATAATTTCAGAAAACAATATTGCTCTTTATTTCCTAATTTTTTTGCTTTTATAAATGTTTGAATTTTGATATCTTGTCATTTGAAAAATTTTCTTTTAAATAATATTTACGTATATAATTATCTGAAGATTTATCAGTTGGTGGGAAAATAATGTTTTTTTTTAAATACATTTAAGCGGCAATACAAGAATGGTGGCTGGGAAAGTTTTGTTATAGCCAAAAATTCATTTATTCAAAAAGTTGTAAATTCTGTTAACAATATTTTGCATCAAGTCATCACTTGTCAAGTTGGTGACTTTATTTATTTTTAATTATTTAAACATAATTCAATTCTTCGTACTTTCTTAATGTACGGAAATTGCCAAAAATATGAAGAATTTATTATTTAATTAAACATAACATCTTTATTTTTTTGAAAACCGTACCCTCTTAAACAAAATACAAAGAATTATGAATTTTTAATTACAATTAAATTTATATTTTAATTCAATATTTTAATATGCATGTCTTTCGGGTAAATAAAATAAATTTTTGAAATAGTTTCAAATTTATGTATTAATTTAAATTTATTCAATTTATTATTCAAAAAATTTGTTAAATTCAATATAAATAATATATTCCCTACGGAATATCTGATCCCTTATTAGCCCGCATGCGTTATGCAATCAAGTCCTTTATTTTTCATTCTTAAAATGTTTATAAAAATAATGTCCTTTTTAGAGAGTTTTATTTTTGATTTGCATACAAAAAGCAATCAATAAAATTTTATTTTGAATATTATAATTTTGTTCCCTATTTACACGGCGGTAAATAAATGTTTCTTTTTTTTCTCTGGTAAATAATGATGGCAATTAAATTGCAATGATTTTTCTTTAATATCAAAAACCGATAAAAATTTTGATTTCATCCTACCTATATACGAAGGAGATATACATTTACATAAATTTGGTTCGTGCTTAAAGTAGGATCTAATTTTTATGTAAAAATCTCAAATAAATTTGATTAAAATTATATGCAAATTTTTATGAAATATTTTGTACAAGTATAGTTTTCTTTATTTATTTAAAGGCCAAAATTAATTCAAAAATAATAATAATAGAGAATTATAAATTTAAATTTGTTTTGATTATAAAAATTATTACAATATGTATACCAATAATATTATATAAAATTCATGTTTACAGCGGTCGGTGGCAGAAAAAAAGGGCGCGAATATTTCAATTAGAATATTTCAGGATCTTTTTATGATACGGAAGAAATACTTAATTTACAAGAGAGTCCTTAAGGATTTAATGCAAAGCGAAAATCAAGTACCACATACTTTTGTCATCATGATTAAGATAAGGAAGGAGACTGAACGTAGAATAATGTTGATTGGTTCAGATTTATTAGATTGAGGTTCGGAGTTATTTATTTACGCCGCGCGAATGCATTATACGCGTTAAGACCAGCTCTCGGGCTTGGGTTCGATATATTGAAATAGATAGTTTTAGTTGAATCTGAATTAACAAGTTCGGTCATCACGTCGAGGTTCGTTACCTTCTCAAAACATTAGACATTTTGTGCAAAATATGAAATTTTCTTGTTTTAAATGCATTTTTTTCTGCAGACTTACATATCTTCAAAAAAAAAGGTAATTTACCATGAAGTATTTGACAAAAGATTTGATAAAAGGAAAAATTCAGAAAAGTTTTTTTTTTCAAATAATCATTCTTTTGCCATTTTAGTGAATTTTTGCGTAAATAATTTCTTAAAAGAATTTTCTATTTGACGAAAAATATAAGAAAGAAAAGAATGAGACTACCCCAGAAAAATAAAAAGTAATCTCGAGGATATTTTTTGGTCCTTTTTCGAATATTAGCATTCTCCATTTATTGTATGTGAAACTTCAATGAATTTTCTTTGAAAGAAATTTTTTTTTTTATATCTTTCTATATAAGATCCCTTTTCTTAAAAGAAAACTTATAAAAAAGTTTGAAGTTTTTCTTTTATATATATGAATAAATGGAAAATTTTAAACAGTTTATGGAAAATTATGAATATTTAATACATTGAAGTCGTCATATTGAAAATTTTGGAATTAGTATATGCTTTAAGAAATCATTCCCATACACTCTACTTAACTCGACGACTATCACTTTCGTCTAATTTTGCATATTTCTATATGAAAAAATTAAAAAAAAAACTTTTCTAAAAATATAAATAAACAATTAAATGTCATCACACCAAAGTAAATTTTAATCTTTATTAATTTTATCCATGGAACGAGACAAATAAATTTAATAAAAATATTTTCAACCCACATTATTTTGACGTCTTTTGCTTTGAAATTTTTTGTAATAAAAAAAAAATGAAAAAAAAAAATGTATATATTAAAATTCAATCCAGACGAAAAGATTTATTTAGAGAATTTCTATAATTTATTTTTTTAGTTTTTTTTTTTAAAGTGTATAATAATGAAAAGTGTATAATAAGCCATTATTCTTTGAAAATTAGAATTATTTTATTATTATTATTATTAAAATTATAAATTATTATAATTTTTTTTGTAAATGCTTGAATTTGTAGTTTTTAAACGCATACACAAAAAATTCTAGGAGGAAATTTTTTTTTGGCGGAAACTTTGCGTATTTAGATTAGATTTCAATAAACTTGTTCGAACCATTATCACTTAATGTCTAAAATTAAATGAAAATTTTAAGAATTACGTAGTTACATTTAAAACTGCTTTCCCTATTATAGTCTGTTTTTCTTATTATAGAAATTTTTAATTTTGGGAAAAATATTGTATCTTAGAATTAAGCGCCAAAAAATAAAAAATTAAAATTTGAATACTTACTAAATATATGTCAGAAACTTATATTTTCAGAGAATATAGTCAAACATAATGTGGAACTTAATTTAAATTGAAAAATATATTTTATAAAAAGAATAAAAATACGAAAAAAATTCGTTGAAGGAAAAAAAAAGGACTTAATGTAACAAGTAGTACTTAGTTAGTGCTTGTGGAAAAGTTCAAAACTATATTCAGACTTTCACATTATTTTATTTTTTATTTTTGTATTTTAATGAGAAGAATATTAATATTTTAATTTTTTAAAATTACCAATTTTAAATTATTTTCCCTAAAAAACTAAAATTATGAATTTAGAATATTGAATTTTAAGACGATGGTTTTCAGGCCCCAAGAGACGAGGAGAAAAAAATCATTTTTTTCTTCTTCTTAAACATCAAGTTTTTGGATCCAATTTAAATAATAAAAAAAAAAATTTTTTTTTTGACATAATAAATGTCTTTATAAAATAAAAAAAAAAAAGAAATAATAAATTTAAGTGCAGATCAAGATGTAAATAACAAAAAAAAAAAATAAAAATTAAGTTATTCTTAAAAAAAAAAATACAAAAAAAAAAGTTAAATAAAAACAAGATATATAATTTTCTTCATCTCATTTTGATTATGATTTTTATGATTGACTTTTGTGGTCCCAAAATGTTATTTTTTTTATTTTTGTTTATGTTTCTTCTGAATCATACTTTATGTGTAGCAGTTTTTCTGCTACTTTTCATAACCAAAAATAAACAAAATACAAAATAAAAAACAAAATAATTGGTAAAAAAAGAAAAATTTTGTTTCTTATTTTTTATTTTTTTTTTTGTATTCAAAGATTGACTACCTACACAAATCTAATTAATGTGTAAATGAGCCATACAGAATTGTAATTTTTATTTGTTAAATATTCATTTTGAACAATAAAAAGCACAATATCTTTATTTTTCATTTTTTGAATAATAATTTTTATTTTCAAAAGTTATTTTGTTATCTTTTTTTTTTATTCTTTGTTAATTTTTTTTTCAAAATAAGAAAAGATAATAATGAGTAATTGTTTGGAGCAAAAAAAAAAATAAATAAAAAGTAAAAATCAAAATAAAGAAAAACAATAACAACAACTCTATTTATGTTCTCATAACCTCAAAAAACAATAATTCATATCTCATAAATTAGATATTATTAATTTGTGGTTTTCAATCTTTTTTTTTTTTTTTTTTATTTTAAATAAAAATAATTTTTGGATTTTTTTTTTTAATTTAAAATGATTTATTTGAACTTATTAATCATTTTAGAAACATTTTTTTTTGTTTGTTATTGTTTTATTTATTTATTTATTTTTTTAAGGTTATGTTTATTTGTCGTTTTTATAATAATGCCAAAAAGAAAATTTAAATAATTAAAGCTGGCCAAAAATATAAAATTTTGGATTGAAGTTTATTTTTTTTAGTTATTAATTGTTCTTAACTTGAAGTAAAGTTAAATTTATTTAGGCGATAATGGCCATACAATTATATAAAATTATGTTTTTCGTGACATTTAATATGCAGTTTTGAGGATGGTACCATTAAACTAACTAATATTTATACAAACAAATAAATAGACCCTTCATTCAAACTATCAATTTCGTACAATTTCGTATTAACCTCAAATCCAAAAAAAAAAAATTCTTTATAGGCGTATTTCATATGATAATTATTAAAACATTATTAATTTTTTATTAGGTCAATAATAACCCTTTGGTTAAAACTGAATAATTTTCAATTTAAAAATTTTCTTACATACCTATTTTTAAAACAAAAATTCTTTAGATTTAAGGTTTATATGTATATACATAATGCATTTAACTGTCAAAAAAATGCACATAGTTACATATATAATATATACAAATAAACATAACTACTTATGTTTTCTTTTCTTTTTATCAGAAAAAATAAAGAAATCCATAACCTTAAAAAGTCAAAATCTCATTGATCATCGTTTTAACAAACAAACTGTACAAAACACAACATAAAACATTCTTTTTTAATGCTTTTTTTCAGCCTTTTATGTTTTTAAGGTGAAAAAATAAATAAGTATGTACAATGTACATAAATATATTTTACATAACTTTTTTTTTTTTCATAATTTAAATAAAAATCCATAAAGCATCGATTGATGCATCAAAATATAATGAAAATATATATATATATGTATAATGTATATAAGAAGTTTAAAAATTACTTGAAAATTAATATTCCATAATTACGAGATAAAAATTCAATTTATCTGGGAACACATTAGTAAGTGAGAATTTCAACTTAAAAATTAATAATATTTCGTCTAAAAACAATTAAACAATTTATAATGAAAAGTAAAGTTTCGAGTAATTTGAGTTTAAAGATTTGAAAATTAAAAAAACGTATGCAAAAATATCAAGTAACGTAAAATTTTCATCGTAAAAACACATTTTAATCAAAATTACGATAAATAGTTGTACAAAATAGTTGTACTTATAAAATCGAGTACGAGGAATCGAATGGTGCTATTATCTAATAATGACGTATAAATATCATACGTTGTTTCATTTCTCAGCAGACGATTTATAATATTATCGGTTTTAAAAAAAATACCTACTACCGCATATTTATTAGGACATAAAGGTAATTGCCCTGAAGTTAACTAAAAGGTCAAAGCTACCATTTTTTTATTATCGAAACTATTTTGACAACATTCAGCTAAAAATGTTATATTTTTAATGATATTTTGCTATAAAACAAAAATATTTTCTTCACCAAAAGTGGCAGTTTTAATTGAAAATTTTACTTAAAAACTTTTTCAGTGTTTGTTACAATTAACAAATACGGGATATTTATATATTTCAGAGATCATTGCATATATTTCTTGAGAAAATTCAAAACTAAAGATTAAAAAACAATTTTCCAGTAAATCTTTAAACATTTATTATTGAGATACCTCTGAAATGTGTTCTATTTTTTTTTTTTTTCAAGAAAAAAAAAATTATTTCATATTTGAATAATCACATTCCAAAATAATAATAAAAAAAAAAACAATTTTTTTATTATTAATGCATTACATTTTTATGGCCCTCTGCATGATTTTTGCCTTAATGTCTAGAGTTAACGAGACGTTATGGCGACTCTGAAAAGCCCTTAAGGTAAAAAATATGTAAAAAAAAATATATATATGCATATAATAAAAACCTTTTTACTTTACTAAGAATAAAAAAAAAATGTAATAAAACAAATTCCTCAACTTCTTTAATAAAGAAAGTTTCACAATAAAATGATATCAATTTTGTAAATATGAAAAAAAAAAAAGATTTTTTTTTTTTGCTTATTTCGCCTGGAACCTTATGTATATATTTATGAATTTACAGTATTTATACAAAAACATTATATAAACATATTATGTATTTTTATGTTCTTTTATTTTCAGCATTATGCATATTTTATGGTAACCAAAATAAAAAAAAAAAAAATATATAAATGATATCTTTTGTCTGCTTATTACCAAGAGAATTTATTATTAAATTCAAACGATTTATGATTTTTTTTTTTTTAAATAAGAAAAAAGTTCAACTTGCAAACAATTTAAAAAAAAAATACTTTTTTTTTATACCTTCTGACATTTACAAAATATGACATAAAATATGTTTTATTTGTTACAACAAAAAAAAAACATATGTCCCAGAAAAATCAATTTTGGGCTTCAAGCCAAATCATTACTTTATGTTAAAAATTAATAATATTATGGTCTTGTTTATTTTATAGTGGATTTATTAATTAAAGGCGTTTGGCTATTTTTCCAATAAGAAATAGTCTTCTTTTTGAAAAAATAGCAGAATAATTTCAATACTCATTATACGCCATTACTCGTTATACGACTTGAGCTGCAAGGTTATTTATCTAAAGTACTTCGTTTTTTGGTACTTTCCCAACAGATAATTTTGATACTCTATTCATATTAATTTTCTTGTATAAATTTGATTTTATATGTGGCCACAAAATATTTTTAATATTTCCAAACTTTCTGTATATAAATTTTTACATGAGAATACGGTTCTTAATGTCTCAAAACAGCAGCAATTGTATAAAATTGAAAACAAGGTATATGAGATATTCCGACTGGAAACGAGCTCTCAAATCTACAAGTCAATGTCACAGTGCAGTTTTCACTCCATAAGATGCTTTCAAAACATGGCTACATTTACCACTTAGTTCCCTATTAAATTTCTGCCTTTATAATATTCAAAATCTTAAAATTTTGACATCAGCCAAATATTGAAAATATATTTTAATAACTGCAATTTTTGTAGACTCATTGTCTAAAAATATCAAGCTTGGAATATTGTTTTTTTTTTTTCGTCAGAAAATATAAAGAAAATACGACCTATAATAAAAAAAAAAATTATATCAAATAGAAGTGTTGTAACCCATAGTGTGCAAATGCCCATCAATAATAAAAATTGATAATAAAATTATAAATGAGGATTAATCTCTTCCAAGGAGAAGAAGAAACAAGAATAAAGATTTTTAACCGCTCTGATGAATTTTTGTTAGTCAATTCTCTTTTAGAATGATTTTCTGACAAATCTAATTGCTTGCATTTTAGGGTTTAGTAGATGGTAGCTAATATGGGGTTTTAGTAGATGGTAGCTAATATGGGAAAGAAACTGTTCATGAAACAATGAAAATATGTTTTCCTTTTTTCCTGTGTGCCAACCGGATAGCTAAGTAAACAAAATTAACTATATCGATCCGGTTGTAACAAAATTATAGTCTGGAGATCTGCTTTATAACTTGAAGGAATTATAAAATGAATATTATTTCGGTGATAAAATGAATATTATTTCGGTGATCGGAAGATGAAACAATATTTTTTCTGTCTCCACCTTAAATACAATGAAATGGCATTTGCACTACAATAACATTTATTTAATTAGAATAAAAAAATTTGTATTTTTTAAGACACCTAGGTATACATTTATTAAAATATATTGAAAACCAAAACGAAAAAAAAAAACATAAAAAGAGTTGCGGTCAAAAATTTTGAAATATATTATGGATAATCAAAGACCAATAAAATGATTAAACTATCAAAATTTATCTCTATCAAACTCTACGGGAAATAGTCGGAATTAAATAAAAATAATATCTAAAATATAAGAAATAAAAGAAAAAAATGTAGATTTCAATTTCCAATGCAAAATCTAGAATTTAAATAATATCTATATAGTTTGTTGGTTAAATGACAAAAGTCATTTAGAAAAGTTATTATTATTATAAGGTTTTTGCATTAAAAACAATACAAATACTTAGTTCAGGTATACAATAACAAAATTTTCCAACCTACGACCAAACATCCCATACAATAAGTGTACTATACCACTGCATCATGTCGGTTGAAACTTCAGACTTCTGAAGCCTGAATTAAAACTGGGATCAGATCTGGAGACAATTAATTCAGAATATATTGCATAGTGCGACAAAAGTCGGTCAATAAGCTTGCTATTTTAAGGACGGCACTATAATTTGCACCAATAATAGAAAATTCGCTGCAAAAGAAATTTCCATAGCAAATATTCGTTCAATATGTAGGCAATTCGATTGGAGAATTTTTTAGAAACTTACTCTAAATGTCGGAGTTCTGAATGTAAAATGTTTTAAAATGAAATTATTTTATTTTCCTTTAAAAGTAAAAGTATATTTCAAAAATTTAGTTTGTGGTAAATAAATTTTTTGGTATAAAAATCGAATGGACGCTATTTCTGTCACAGGCAGATACTTCATCATGGTCATTATGTCATATTCAGATAGCATCAAATAGTTTTCTCAACATCCAAACCCAGCATGGACCGAAAAAGGATTTTAACTTAATAAAATTGTAATAATCTAAAAATAATAATTCAAAACGCGATATATTTTCAAAAACAAAATGCATTTCAAATGAACATATTGCTATTTTTGGTTTGAAAATTACCTTCCAAATATTCTTTTGAGATCGTCGTTTTAGTTTTTTCATCATAAATTTGGGTCAATTTGGTCTTTTGTTAAGAAAAATAGATTTCCAGAACTAAAACATTTTTTTAAGTCGTTGATATTTGAAAAGAAAAAAAAACTAATAATTTAAATAAATTATATTTTCATCTCATGAAATAAAAATGAATTAATTATAAAATTTTTCAAATTGATTTTGTTACAAGTGACATTTATTTAAAAAATATTTCTAAAAAGTTGATAAGTTTTAATAAAGAGAAGGGTCTTAGGTTATTTATTTCTTTATTCCAGTGCTGGGGTTAAGTGAGCAAAAAAGAAAAACCAAATCTATTAAAAAATTTATAAAATAAATTTAGTTGAATACAGGTTGCGGTGTAAATTGAAAATTTTTCCAATCAATAGACGAAGCTGGACTGGATTTTAAGTTCTTAATGGGGGTTGGATCTATTGATAATTTTTTTTGCAATAAGTTGCACACAATACAGCATTTTTATTCTATTTTTTAATTCTCAAATATTTAAGGTATATGAGGAGTGAACATTAAATTAAAAACATTAAATAAAACTTTTGTCTTTTGTCGCAAACTAACATTGAATGCAATTTATTTTTATAACAATTGATTTTTAAATGATACTTACTTAATAAAAAAAATAATATCACCTGCTGTTTATTCATTTATTTATTTCTTTAAGAATTCTTTAACAAAATCTACATAATTTTTATAAATAAAAAAAAAATTACAAACTTGTCTTTTTGCTTCGGAAAAATTATGAAACAAATTGAAGCACACGCTTTTATTTTTCCGATATTCGCGGTCTTTTTTTTTTTTAACCTGAATGGAAAATTTTACCCTAATCGTCTTCGAAAAGGAACTTACTGCCGAATAAATGGAGTGGAAATTAAAGAAAACTCTAGCAAGAAAGAACTTTGCGAAAAAGAGGAATTTTATGCGAGAAAAGGATAAGAAAGTCTCTTGTTCGAATCCTTGGGCAAAATCGGTAGAATTCATATTTTTTCAAGATCAGTCGATATTATACTAATATAATCAAAATCTATAACTAAATTTTTAAAAAAACATTTCAATAAGAAAATTACTACATTGAAATAGTTCCAAGCCTTGATCAGTTCACAATTTTAAATTCCGGAATCAGGAATTGTGGAATTTAATAACTTCAAATTGGATGAAAGTGAATAAGAATGCATTTTTTGGTATTGATTCGATTTTTTGGACAATATTTTCATTCTCTTTTAATCAATTAAGTGAAAGAAACTAAATTTTCCAGAAAATACATAATTACGAATAAAGTTGCTAATAAGGGTGTTGGATTTAAAACAATTTCAGTTTAAATTCAAATTTTCGTATCAATATTAAATTAAAATTCTATCAAATATCCTAAACTTCAACTAATCTTTCATCATCGAATTCAAAATTAAGTGATACACTTAAGATACCACTTAACTTTTAATGTTTGGATAAACATAATACATAGGTATATATTTTTCTTTCAAAGAAAAAAAAAATACATATTTTTTACCATTAACTTATGGTCGTATCATAAAGAGTGTACATAAGAGCATATAATGCAATAAAAATGGGATTTAAAATATAAAAAAGAATACTATAATAAAATAAAATAGAACCTTGCATCATATATTCATATACAGAACAGACTTATAAAGTTACTGTGTGTTTCCTTGATTTTGTGTAATGTTAATTTTCTTATGATTCCAATAATAAATTAGAATTAGTTCATTGTATATGAGACAGTTTTCTTCTTGAATTTAAAATTTCAATGATTTTTCTTCATATTGTTTTTTTTTTCCTTATTTATTCTTTGATCGAAGAAAAAAAAAATTTAATAAAAAAAAAGGAAGAAATATCTTCTTAAGAAAAAAACCAAGAAAGATACTATGAATTTTCAATTGAAATGAAAAATATTTTTTTTTACAAATTATATGATTATTAAGAATTGAAGATAAATTAATATTTATTAATAATATGTTTTAAAACAATTAAATAGCCGCTAATATGGAAAATAAGCTGTACTTTTATCGAACCAAAATGTAATATTAAAAAACTGACATTATGGCATATCCATTGAATCTTTTTTTTTCATTAATTTCTTTAAATATTTAAATCACATTCGTACCAATTTTCTCAAAATGTCAAAATCTAGAAGTGTTCTGAAAATTATTGATTCTGTCATGAGCTTTAAAGTACATTCTCAATGTAATCCGTAGTTTAATATTCGATACGATATGTGAATGATATGAGCTGAAGAAATTAAAAAATATTTTTGGAGTCAAAATGTAAGTCCTTAGTTCTTAAGAAGTCTCCAATGACCAATTTAAACCAATTCATCGTATCCATAGTAGTTATTATCAATATAATAATGTTACAAATGACTTTTATTCAGTTAATAACAATTAAAAAAAACCTAATTTTTTTCGCATTAAATGTAAATTTGACATTTATAATGTTTTTCTTTCCTACAAATTAAGATTCTTAACCCTTTTATGTTTTATTATTTTTTTTAACAAAAGTTTAGAGATTTTTACACCTAAAAGTTTTTTATTTATTTTAGGATTATTATTTTTTTTAGAACTTTTCTTTTTATTATTTTACTTTATTTATTTATTTTTTTTTGTATCTTTTATTGTAATTCACAATGTGAAAACGAAATAATAATCATAATAAGAAAAAATAAAAAAAAAAATTGTTATATATTTAATATAGAAAAAAGAAAAAATTAATATATAAATAAATTTATTTATTTAAATGAAAAAAAAATGATTTTTTTTTTCCAGCAGAATAAAAGATGAATATAATATTTTTATTTATTTTTTTTTTTGTTATTTTTAAAGTAAAAATGTTCTGCCTATTGTTTGATCCGGTTTTAAAGTGTCGGATTAACGAAATCAAATAAAAATATATTTATATTATTTTCATAAAAATCAAGAAATTGTATTTTAATCAAATATAATTTTGTTATAAATACCATTGATACAAATTTCATAGTTCTGTATAACACCATTGCTATAATTTACTGAGAAACTTTCGTTGAAAATAAGATTAAGCTTAATTAATTTTAAATAAAATTTAAGTAAACAGATTTTAGTTAAATTGATTAAGAATAACGCTCATTAAGTCAAGAATAATTTCCTTTTCTATATCAATGAAAAGATAAATTTCATTGAAACTTAAAAATTATAGAAAAAAAAACTTTTGGATTAAGGTTTTGGTGTTTATATTAAAATTCTACTAAAAATAAAAATCATTCCAAATGAAAATAAAGTTAAAAAAGGAAAAAAAAAATTAAATTTATTAAATAATAAGTGTTTTTTAAAGAAATTTTTATCTTTAAAACTGTATCTTTTGGTTTTCTGGTGTTGTTTTTGTTAAGTGTTACACATCTATATATGTGTATATTATATGCAACAGGAGACATAATTTTGCGTGTTTGCAGTCTTGTATTCCATAATCCTTTGCGATAAAAATTATACCATTTTTTTTCTGTACATATTTATATACCAAAAAAAGGGTCAAAAATGACGATTTTCGTTTTCTGTACTGTTTTGGGGACTGACTTTTTCTTTAAAAGAATAGAAAGATTAATTTGTACAAGCGATTTATAAAAATTTTATAACACAGAAAACTTTTGTTCTTGGTTAACTGGGAATATGTTAATTTTAGTACAAAGTATTCAAATAGTGGCAATTGTTCCCGAAACAAGTTGGAGAATGTGCTGACACTCTGTAATCAATAAATTGTACAAAATTCAGCTGAGGTTTTCAGAATAGTCTAACCAACATCATTTGAATTACGACTACAATCACTGTGTTTTTGGAGTGCTAATAAGGACCGAACATGGGAAAATTCTATTTTATTTTGAAGCTCTATTTCATTTGTTAGCTCATTATTGTGTGGGTTTACGCTGAATCAATATGGGCCATTAAGGAAGTGTGGTTACGTCAAGGAAGTTACTTTATTATTAAAAAAAGTTTAAAATGTTTTAAAAGTTGAAAGATAATTGAAAAATAGAAGAGTTTTTTACGAAATAAGTATATTCAACACATTGAATAAAACTTTCCGAATGAATAACAACTTCAAACTATTTACAATAATTCGTATGAATTATTACCAATTTTTGACATTTCGCAAAATTTTACGAATTAAGCAGAAAAAAAAATCATTTTTGCAGACCCTTGAAAAATTTGGAAATTTATTATTATTTAATTTTTTTTATTTCTTTTAAATTATTTTTTGCGGATTAATTTTTTTCGCATAAAATAATATTATTTTTTGTGTTTTTTTTTTTATTTTTTAAATTAAACAAACGAAAGAATAATAAAAATATCTTATAAAAGGAAAAGTTACAAAAATCACAGAAGTGTAACACCTTTGTTGTCCTTATTCAAAATATAAAGAAAATATTTATTTTTGGTAAAAGGATCTGGTGGCAAAATAATGTAAAACGAATTGCATAAATAATATAAATTGGGAATACAAAAAAAAATTGATTTCAAATTTGATAAAAAAAATACATATATGTCTACATTTTTGATCAAATAATTTCAGCACGATTGAATTTAAGCGGGAAAATTACAGGAACAAAAAGTTTAAAATTTCAACTCAAACTTCTATTTGTTGAGCTGTGGCAGGAATTTCAGAGATAATTAAATAATTATTAAGAACTTTTTAGTCAAAATAGGGCTATGGAACTCGCTTCTTTGATTGGCAAATTACAACAAGATTTAACGACCTTTTTTGCCAACATCAAAATAGAATCAAAATTTCGTTAATTTAAAATCATGTTAAGTTAAAAAATTAAGACTTTTCATATAAAAATCTTGTAGAGATTATAATTTGACCAGGAAATAAAATTTAGTTAACTCCATTTTCAAACAAAAATTTTTTTCTGATCCAATGATTTAGAAAATAAATTCAAATTATATGTTAAAGTCGATTTATTAATAGTTAAAGTCCATTATAAAAAATAAAATAAAAAAAAAACTTAAAAAATTTATTGTCTTATTCTTTTTTTAAATCATTGAACAGAATATTACAAAAGTGTCACATAATTTACAAAATGAATTTATAGACGAGAAAAAAAAATAAAGTTTCTGTCTTAAGTCTTTTGATTTTCAAGTCTTTTTTAATGTAGTTTCTTCAACAAAAAAAAAGAAGAAAATTATAATAAAAGAACTTTAATTTATTGATCGGGAAAAAAAATAAATTTTATATAAAATAAATTTGTAATATCTATTAAATTTTAGAATACCCTGCATCTAAATTATATTCATTAATTTCAAATAAAATACTCATTCATAAAATTATTTAAAGAAAAAAAAAACTATATTTTTTATTTTATTTTTCAATGAAATTTGTGTCTCCATAATAAGGAATAATAAGTTTTGCTTTGAATAGAACCTTCTATAATACGATTATTTCGATAAATTATGATCACTTAACTACGTGTGTAAAAAAAAGTTAATTTTATTTTTTCTTTAAATTATTTAATATATATTTAAAAAAAAAAAATTATTATTATTATTTTGGGATAAAGATAGTTTTGGCTTCATAATGGTCTCTGAAAATTCTACAGAATAGTTTATTTTAAGCTGTTAGTTTTAAGGATTAGAACTTTAAAAGCGAATTTTACCGCAGCTGGAATAATTTCAGGAAGTTTCTCCCCAGAAAATTGCTCCAACAAATTTGTTGAAATTTTGAAAAATATTTTGAGCCAATAAGAGTTTCGTAAAATGATTTTTCCACTTTTTGATTGAAATTTAGATTTTGAAACCAGTAACACAAAATTATTTTATAAAATTTGAGAAAAACTCTTTGTGCTTAAGAAACGATTTTGTTGAAGATGTTCGGCTTATGGTACTGATGATTCCGACTGTTTTTCAATTATAACTTTTCTACTGCAGTTTCGTGCATTAAATCTGGAACTTTAAGAGGAGTTAAAACATCACATGTCGTCAATAACATTATATTCTGCGTTTGGGAAAATTTCTACTATATATACCTATATATTATATATAATTTTAAAAGAAAAACCCGCTTTCCCGTCTTATTTAAATTAAATACTATATATTTCATTTTATTTTATTTTATTTTTTTTCATGTTTGGAACTTCATAGTTTTTCTTATTTCAAGTGTTATTATTTTGTTTTTTTTTTTCTAAACAGGAAATTCAATTGTTAAATTGTTGAAAACGAAAAAAAAAAAATAATTTAAATAATAGAAATTCAAATAAAAATGGTTTTTATTTAGGAAAAAAAAAATTATCTTATTTTTATTTAATTTTAGAAAGATTTTTTTTCTTATTTTGTTAATAAGAAAAAAAATAAAAAGAATTGTTATTGACTTTTTGAGTGTCTTTCATTGTAAATAAAAGTTTTTGTTTTTTTTTTTCTTCTGTCATACCTAACATTTTTTTGGATCTAAAACTAACATTGCTTTATGACAGAAAAAGAGAATTAAAAAACACAGGTTTTATTTTCTAGAGTTGCTTTTTAAGTGCTATCACATTTCCAATGAATTTTTTATTTTTTCATTTTTAATTCAGAAGAAAAAATAAAGATGTCTTGAATTAAAAAAAAAAAAAATTTAATAACAAAAAAAAAAAAAATAATAATGAATTCATAATATTATTTGTGTTATGTAAGCAATGAAAGTTAAAGACAAAAATAGCGCGATGGTTTTAACAATATGTTTGTTCTCATTTATTTTGTTTTTTATTTGGAAGCTCTTCAGTTGAAGTTGAGCGTGATTTTTGTGGCTATATTCGAAACATTTTGATCACTTTTATGAAGTAGTTTTTATTTTGGTAAAAATATTGAACCGCGAAAAATTAGATTTTTGTACATTTTGGCCTGATTTTTATACATTTTAGCGCGAAAATTCGAAGAATTTTCTTTTCACCAATATCTATATAATAAAAATTGATCTAACATTGATATTCTGAAATTTTTTGAGAAAAACTAATATTCAAACAGTGGCAATTCTTTCTATTAGAAATTTTTTTAAATAATGGTAATAAAAATTAAGAAAATTTTTGTTCTTCTTAACTATGGCATCATTAAAATTTCCAATCCTTTATAAAAAAAAAAACCTTGAAAACAAAAGTGTAAAATAAAAAACTATATTTCTTTTTTCTTTTTTTTTCGATAGATTAGTTTCATTCAATTTACACTTTAAAAATGCGGATAAAAACTGTATATAAATTTAAAAAAAATTGTTTGCTAGAAAAATAAATCACCCACTCTTTTAAATTAGTTGTAAAATATTCTTCTAATATACCTGAGAAATGTAGTCTGAGAGCTGGTTGCAAATTTCAATAAATTTTGATTTCTGAAGTAAAAAAAAGTTGTTGCAAATTTTAATTGCCGAATGTTGTCAAAACTTAAAATTTTACGATATAGTCTCTCTAAAAATGTTTAGAAAACCTTGGGACAGTTTGATTTAAATAAAATTCTGAAAGTTTTAATATTAAAACCTTTAGAATTAATTTGGACACTCTTGTGAAGAGGTTCATTATAGAGTTTTCTTCTATTGAGTCATTTATTACTTTGTTTATAGTATTTTCACAGCCAAATTCATCTTGGCTCTAGAATCATAAAAGTAGTTTACCAAAAAAAAAAAAAAAAACAACACAGAAAATATAATTCTTCATACGCCTGTCTGTCTAATATTTACTAGACATTCTGGCACCTTAAAATCATAAATAAAAAAAAAATTATGTTAAATAAAGATTCCATTATGAATTATATCTTTGTGAATTTCTTTTATTTTGTGAAAAAGAATCTTTTATAAATTTTAATAATAATAATAATACATTTTTTTTTTTCGTATATCTTTTTCTTAAATAGAAAATTATAAATTCAACTATTTATTACATTGTTAGAAATTAAAAAAAAAAAAAAAACTTAAATATTTCTCTAGAATTATTGTTATTATTATTACTATTTACTTGCAAGACATAAATGCCGCATTCTTCTTATTATTTTTGTGTTTCCCTCGGTTATTGTTTAAAGATTCAATTTAATGACTATTATAGGTTCCTTAACATTTTTTCACTGTTTCTTGTATTTTTTTTTAAATTCCTGGGAAATTCCAAGAATAAAAACAGTTCATTTATAAAAACAAATATTTCTGGAATTTCTTCATATTAATAATTATTATATTATAAATAAAGAATGAGTTGCATTCTGACGAGAAATTGGCTATTCTTAAACGATGATCTATTTTTAAAAATTCTCATGGTCCCATGAAATTAATAGATTTTCTATCATCTGAATAGAATCACGAGCTTTCCTTTAGTTAAATCTAAAACAAAAAATCAAAAACATATTTCAATAACATTTTCGCTGCTCTCTGTATATATTAGTAGCTTTGGATAGTGTAAAGTAAGCTATGAAAGCCATTGCTCGCAAAATTCTACTTAATGAACCCTTTTTCAATTAGATGATAACTTTAATGTTAACATTTTTGGCACATAAGTGGCGTTACATTTTGTTTCTAATATTGAAACTTAGAAAAATACACAAAAATGTTAAAAAATTTTTTGTATGTCAAACTTGAGAATTTTTTTCTTAAAAGTTCTTTCTGTAAATATATCTTGTCAGAATACAAAATTTAAAATAAAATCAACAACAAAAAAAAAAAATTATTGCAAAGAAAAGATTTAAAAATGAATTCAATAAATGAATAAAATATTTTAAAGCGTGGAACTATAAAAACCCAATTTAGAGTCTAATAGCATAACAAATTTGTTTTTCAAATAAAATCTTAGAATAAAGGAAAAGTCATATGAATTATTTTTTGAAGTAGTAAAAATTTTTTATTTTAGACACGTTTTTCAGATAATTTTTTTTTTTTTTGTTTAATTGAAGAATTTTATAATCAGATATCAATAACTTTTTATTCATTTTGTATCTTTTTTTTTTTTTTAACATAAGTCCATTAAGGATTTTGTTTGAAAATCCTCACGAAACATTTTTGTTCTTTTTCTTCTTGTTTTTTTTTTGTATAGACAAATGTCTTAAAAATAAGGATCCATTGTACTCAATTTATCAATAAATGTCCATTTAGGCTCTATTCATTTTATTTTTATTTTTTTTTCTTTAATATGTTTTTATGTTTTTTTTTATGTTGAATATGTATGTAGGAAACAAAAAGCATATAGAGAGAGAACAGAGTTTTCAACAAATGTTATATTTTCATTTTTGTTTTATTCTTTCATAAAAGTTAAAATGAAAGAAAAGAATGGGTTTTTTTTTTCTTTAATGAAATAAAAATCTATATTTTAAGTTTTTTGTTATTTTTTAAATATATGAAAATTCAATAAAACAGAGACGAAATTAAGAAAAAAACAAAAATTGTAAATTCTTATTGAATAATTTGAAAAAATTTTACGAGGATATTTAGTTCTCTGCGTGTCTTACGGGGTTAATATACGTCATTGATGAAGGTAGCTCAAAACGATCTAACTTATCAATATCGTGATTATAATTGATTTAGAATCTCTGTAAGTGAAACTTGATATTCTTCGCTGGAAATTTCGAGACAATTAACGACAAATTAAAAATTTTAAATTGAATTTAAGGGCTTGTATGTGGAATCTTTGTAAGTTAAATCGGATTAGCGATTCTTATGTGATAAATTACCAAAAAATGAATACGAACTTTTTAAACTTATAAATTTCAAACAATTATTCTTTAAATTTATTATATTGTTCTATTCGGCGATCAACCAATATATTTCGCTTTCGAGCTCCATCAGGGCTCCAATTTATGAGACTATGACAATAAATAATCACAGTTTACTCTCTGCCCACTGCGCTGTTGTTAAGTTTAAGTCATGATTGGTTATTTACAAAAAAAATAATAATAATATATTTGAGATAATCAAAATCATAACAATTAAATTTTTGATTGGAAGTATAATAAGGATTTGAAAAAAATAAAATAGTTTGATTTTACGTAAATTTACAATCAACTTTGTTTATGTTTCAAAACATTTTCGATATATGTGTAAACAAAACAAAAACAATAATAATACCAACAAAAATTTTATTTTAATATTATTATTGTTTTGATAGGCGGTATTCGTGTTGTTGTTTCAAACTGAAAATAATATTAAAAAAAAAAATTATTGAATTACTAAACTCTATTAAGCTAAACAAGGGTTCCGATTGAAATCGTGGCGGTAGGTTTAAATAAAATTCTTTATTATTTTTTTTATTTTGATATCCAATTGAATTTTTAAGTTTATTTTTGAAAAATATTTTTTTGATTGAACACCTACTGATCTCATTAAATTAATTTTGTGAAACACCTTTAATTTTTTTTTTTTTGAAATTTCTAAATGAATCATAAAAATGTCTAAATAAAAAAAAATCCATAAATTAAGAAAAATATTTTTTGACAAAAAAAAAAACATTTTTTTTTATATTTTATTTTATTTTTAAATATAAAATATAAATTTTTATTGTCTAAAAATCTAAATTTAGTTTTTTTGTTTTTTTTTTAATTTTTATTTTTATTTAATATTTTTGTTTTTATGAGCACACGTACTAAATTTTTTATTATAATTTTCATTAGAAAATTTCTTTTATTTATTGTTATCGGTATGCTGGCAAAGTTGAACAATGAAGAAGCACCATTATGTCAAGAAAATAAATTTATTATTATTTTTTATTTTATGTTTTTTTTTTAAGTTTTTGGCCCGTGGATAGAAAAATCTGGCCAAATTGTAGAGTTTTGGGTAGTCAAATCGAGCAAAAAATAGGACAAAAAGTCTTACAACTCTTACGATCAATTTTAGGTCAAAATGTCACTTAGAACAAAATTTTTTTGACATACCGAAACATTAATGAATGTTTGCCAGTATTAAATAAAGTTTTGAATATGTCTTAGAAATTTTGAGATTCAAAAATTTATTTCGCCTTATTGTCCTTTTTCTTCAGCATCGTACAGAAAAAAAAAGATAATTTATATGTCTTCTGATTTTCGCCAGGAAATTTTAAAAGTTTTGTGATGACGAATTTTGGTAGGAAAGGTTAGAAAAGGATTCAAATGACTTTAAAATATTCCTTATGCTTACAGTAAATTTTGCTGAGGTAATTTTTATTCCATAGTATTATAGGTTGATATAACCTACACAAATTTAAATCACCCGTAGGCTTTTTTTTTAAAGTACATTATAACTTAATGTCCAAACAGATCATACAGAGAATACATACAAAAGACAATTTACATTCTGTCAAATAAATAAATACATATTTTTGAATAATATGATTTCATGAATTCTGTGGGGTCTAACAGAATAACATCACATGTCATTTGAGAAAAAAATTAAAATTAAAAATAAAAACTGTATCAATTACATGAGAATTTTTTGTTCAAATTAACCATATAAAATTTGCATGCAATTAATGTGTATTTATAAAAATAAAAATCCATCAATTTTATTGGATCACAAAAATGTCTTTGATTTTGATTGATACATTTAAAAATAATAATAAGTTGTATATTTTCAATTAAAACCCAATTCAAATTTAATTTAGCATAAACATTAATTTCTTTTGGTAATAAAAATAATAAATTCCCGCCTTATTTCACATGAGCAAAAAAATTTGCATTTGCAATGTTTAAAAAGAAATGCAAATTTTTTTTTGTTTTCTTTACAACGAAGAACTTTCTTTTTGAATTTCCCATCAGCAAAAAAAAACTGCAGAAGAAGAAGTAAATTAACATGTCTTTTAATAATAATCCTTTTCCTTTTTTAAAAAATATGTAAAATTAATAATAGAAAAACATAAGATTCAAATTCTGGGAAAACAAAAAAAATAATTTCGCAACATAGTTTTTTTTTTTTAGCAAATTGATCACTTTGATTTTATCCTTTTTATTTATCACAATAACAAAAGTATATTTTATAAGTCGAAAATAAAAAAAACTTCCCATACATTGTCAGAAAGAATTTATCCTTTTTGTATAGTTAGTTTCTTATTTATTTATATATATTTATTATTATTATTATTATTATTATTACTATTATCATTTTTTTTGTTAAATATAAATTTGAAATTTGAATATTAAACCCTTTTTTTTAAGAAATCCTAAAATTTAAGTGTCCTGATAGGAGACAAAAAAAAAATATTGTTATTTATTTCCGTAAACATTATTGTCCATCTGGAAACCGGATCAAGAATTTTTTTTTTTTGTTTTTCAATAACGGATAGCATATGTTTAAGTTTATGTGAAGGACTAATCATAAAAATTGTTTATCTAGATAAATTTAGAATCTTACATTTTTCTTATCTCATGCATTTCTCGTGCGGATTATCATCATATGCATTTTAACAAAAATTGATAATGCACAAAATATATTATTAAAATGTTTTTTATACTACAAAATTAATTTCACGAATTTTTATCACAAATGGCAAATCTTTCTAAAGTCATCCACTAATTCGATTTGACTTATGTAGAGAGCCAGGACATTCAATAACTATATCTAAAGCAATTGCTTTCTTTAGATATTCAAAATGCTATATTTTCATCACTTAAATTCTAGATATTTATTAATTATTGAGATTACACTTCTTGCTATAAATTAATGTATAAAATAATATTCTTTCTAATTGCAGAAATGAGAAATGTGAGCCAACTAATTTTGACCAAAAGTAATAGAGTTATTTTCTGGAATAAAAATATAAGTAAATAATAATCCTAACGAATTTCTAGTTAAAAAAAAAACTCATTTCTATAAATTCAAGATTATTATTTTTCAATTTTTCATCCTAGGAAAGGAACTTAATAACTATTTTTTTTTTATTTAATTTGATCCTTATGAAATTTAAATTAAACTCCTTAAGTCGAATGTTATCCTTTTTTCAAATAAACAAAATTATATATACATGTATGCAAATAAATATTGAAAAGAATATAAATAAAATAGGGTCCTTGAAGAAGGACATGATAAATTTTTTTTTTTCAATTTCTTTAAGGTGATTTCTGCGAAAATGTATTGTTAATAAAAAAAAATAGGGCAATTCGAATCAATGTGAGTAACAAATAATATTTTATTCATTAAATTTCGAATTTATTTAACGAATCCTTTTTTTCAATTTAAATTGAAATAGATTTAAGAAAAAAAAATTAACCTAACATATAATTGAACTACTGTGAAAAATTCTGACATTGAATATGAAGATTTGAATATGTATATTTTATGTGTATAACAGACAGAAATTAATGATCAAAAATTTGGTCTCCAATCATGAGCGATAACTTCAACTCTTGGTTAATTTTCTTACATAGATCGCAAGAAACTATGTAATGTTAGAAAAGATATATGTATTTAAAAATTTAAAATATAAATTTTTAAATGAAACGTTCTTTCGAGAGTTGTATAATTTTAAAAGTTTAATTTTTGTCCATGAAAAAGTGTAGAAAAATATTGAAGAAAACTGAACCAATTTTAAAATATTTTAATTTTCTTTACAGCACCTCTTACTTTGTTCGCCAATGTCGTAACAATTACTAACAATATCTTGATTGACTAGCTGACTAATCAACGCAGTGAAGTACTCAATAAGGAAGGATTTTTCGACTAGTAACGAAGCACGGGTAAACGACTAGTAATATACAATTGATTTTATCTGATTTTCTATAAATTTAAACTAATTTCACAAAAAAAAAACATTTCTGAACCCCTTTCAATCCTTTTTAAAACAACATGTTCTTCTGAAATTTTTTTTTTTTACTAACACATATCTTTCAATTTATGATAAATCAAAAGCAAAAATTTCAACTTTCACCTAATTTTTGCCCAAAGATCAAAAATTTCAATGCATGCAATTTGCAAATTAATGCAATAAAATGGTAAATTTTGTCACAGAAAATAAAATTTATCTTTGCATAAATTGCGCAAAATGACATATCTACGAAATAAAGAATAATTATTTTAACCCCTTTTCAAAAAAATAAAAAATAAAATTATTGCACTAATTTAATTTTTAAGGTTGAAGGGTTATTGATTGTAAACTACTTTCGTTTACGAATTCAATGATTGGAAAGTGCCCTAAATTGTCACATTGTTTCCTCACATAATCAAAAAAAAAAAAAGTTAAAGGATCTTGTTTTTTTTTTTATTTATTTTCAGTTGTCTCTTATCCCTAAATTTTTTTTTTCTTAATAAAGTTTCCTTGAAAATAAATTCATATACATTTTAATCGGCAAAATATCATCGAAATTTATTTCAAACTCAGAATTTTTGGATACAGAAATCTAGCTTCAAAAATTTTTTGTTTAGGGTTTAATTTGATTGGTACCGACTTTTCATAAATTAATTATAAGTATGAAAGATTAATTTAACATATTGTCCGAGTGCAGCAAAATGAAATACTTGTGACAAAAATCATTTTAGAAGTTAGTCAATAACAAAAACTCAAGATAACCTTTTAGCATAGAAAGAATATGCTTGAATTATTCCGTTGACATAAATAATTGAACATAAATTATTCGATAAATTGTTGTAACGAACCTAAATAGTAGGTATATTTTTATTAGGGAAGAAAATTTGGCAAAGGGTTAAAATTTTAAACGCAACACACATGCTGTGTGTCCTTTAAATTCAGAATATTGGTTTATTTAGAGCACTAGACTTTAATTTTCTTATATTTGATGATATTTTTCGTCTTTTTAATCAAAAAGAATGAGGTTTTTATGGTTGTGTGAATTTTTTTTTTCATTTTCGATTAAAGAAAAAATATATATACATATGTATGTATATTCTATATATATAATTTTTGCGCGATTTTTTAATTAAAATTTTCGTTACGCGAAAAAAAAAAGCATAAAGAAAACAATTTATTACAAAAGGATCAAAAAGGGTTGAATTTTTATTATTCTTTAAGACTTTAAAAGATAATTTTTTTTTGTTATATTGATTTCTCGTTTCAAATCGATTTTATTTCATGAAAATGTTAAAATGTCAAATGAAATTATGAAATAAAAAGAGAAGGATTCTAATCAATATTTTTTTTTGTAAAGATTTAAGGAAAAAAAAATATTTTTTTTACCTAGAAAATAAGAAAATTTAATTTTTCAATTTTGTTTCAGTCTAGATTTCTACTTGAAACACAGTTTTCTGGATTGAAAAGAACTGGCAAATCCCCAGAGGTTAAGTTGCTCTCTATAAAATAAAACATAATTTCGTGAGATCCTTAATTAAAATAATTATGTATAATCACTTTAAAGTATTTTGAAATTTTGGCGGGAAAAAAATAATTTAACATTTTGACCATCAAATCATTCGTAATAATAAATTCCAGGAATTCTTTTTTTCCTGTATTCATTTAAGGATATTCTATTTATATATTAATCTAAAAATGTGTTTGGCTTTTTGTTTGTATTAGGTTTTCAAAAGAATATTTTTTTTTTACCTGCCACTGCTAAGATATCCTTATTTTAACTATATTTCTCAAAGAATGTTGATTAATTTATTTTAAAACTGAAGAAAAATATTATTTATGTTTATTTTATTTTTATTTTTTTTCGCAGGAGACAAACAGTCTGCCGATAATAATATATTGTTCTTATGACCAAATAAAAGTAAAATATATTTCTTAGTTTATGGAATGCGATAATTTTCAAATAAATAGATCAATAAGGACTTTTTTTTTAGCCTCAATTTCGTCTTAAACACGAAATTATATATGATATCGAGCTCAGGAATAATTTTAATATAGAACCTTGATCCTATTTTTAGAATATGTTAAAATCAGATAAATTCAAGATTGAAGCTAAACGACTACTTCAAGGGTAGCAAAAAGGGCTAGAATAGAAAAACTAGTTTTTAATTTTAAAATATTTTCATTATTTATACTTAATTTACAAACATAAGAAATTCTAACTCCTATCCAATATTCTGCATTTAAATTTTCTTGGAAATTTTCGGTAAATATTAAAAACAATTTTATTTACACTAATTTTGAGAATAAAATAATTTTGTTATTTTTTTTTATTAACACTTTAAAGGAATTAGGACTACACTAATGCTATTTTATGTGAATATTATTGTTTTAAGAATTTACAAGAAAAAGGATTAAAATAATTTGGTTTTTTTTCTAGATATTCTAAGAAATGCATTAATGCTTTACTAAAATAGAAACTATATATAAAAGTTTGGATATGGTGGTAACGACAAATTAATATAAATCAAAACAATAAATAAATATATAAAATAAATAAATTAAATAATAATTTTTTTTATTATTATTTTTTTTTTTAGTTTAAACTTATTTTTTATTAAAGTCAAATTTATTTCTTTAAATAAAAAAAAATTATTTTTAATCAAGTTTCTTTCTTAAGTCTTTTGTTTTTATTTATGTACTTTATTTGTTAATGTTCAAAGAAAAATTATTGATTATAGTTAAATAAAGAAAAAAAACCTAAGCCTGAAAAATATGACATAAAATTGTGATTGCCCTTGACAGCTTCAAAAAAAAAAAAAAAATCAGTTTTATAAAGAATAAAATACAAAACCATTTTATTTAAAATTACTATATAGTCTTAAAGATATTAATGTGACTTAAGTCTTACTAAAAGGATCATAAATTAGAATCAATTTCATTATTTTTTATTATTATATTTTTCACACTCTTAAATATTATTATTTTTATTTTATTTTATAAAACTTTAATATTCTTTTTTTGTTGTTGAACAAGTATGTATATAAGAAAGAAAAAGCATAAAGAAATTAACAAAAGTTTTATTTATTTTTCTGAAAATATAATATTAAAAAAAAAACTATCCTCATAAATGTCTAATTTAATTTTTATTTTATGCGATTATGAAATTAAAAATTTTTTTTTTTGTTTTCATTTTGTTATTCTTTTAATTTTATTTTGAATTTAATTTTTTATATTGCGCATTTGTACATACAAACATAATGTATGTAAGAACGCATATATATGCGCTAAAACAAAATACAATCAGCGGTATTCTAATCTCGGCCTAATGTAAAAAAAACAGAGTTTGGTTTCAAAATAAGTCAGTGAGAGATCAATGATACTACAGGCCACTTTTTCTTCAATTTAGACGAGCTGTAACGAGCTTTCAAACATTTACTTGGTACTTCTCATGCAATTCGAATAGATTCTTAGGCGCTAGTTTTTTTCTTTTTCATCTATTTCAATAATGCTAATGAGATACTTAACTTTATATTATATAAAATCAATAGGATATAATTTATCGATCCAAAACAAAATTTGAATGAATGTCATTCGTTTTTGAAATTCAAAAGTCTTTTTGTTGAATTTTCAATAAAAACTAAATTCGATTATCCTTTTTGAAATTCCTTTAAAAAAATTTTATAAAATAAAAGAAAATTAAAATTACAATATCTCTTAGGAGTTCAATATATTTTTATTTAATATATAAAAAAAAAAAAAAATAAATAAAAAAAAAAAAAAAAAAGAATCCAATTTTTATTAAATTATTATTTATTAGCAATAAATTCCCTATTTAACAGAAGAATATTTTAATCCCTTTTGAATTACCATTTTTAAGAGATAATAAAAAGAAAAAATTAAAACAATTTTATTTTTTTTTTTTTCAAGTTCACGTACGTAACAACATTTTTGTGGATAACGAAATGAAAAGAAGAAAAGTGGCATATTATTTAGTTTTCGGGCATTCTTCGACATTTTTAATTTATTCACATTTTGGACATTCCACTCACAGCATGACGCCTGCGTGAATAATTTTTTTTTATTTTTCTTCAAATCTTTTTGTTTTTATTTTTCTCAATGGTGTGTATAGAATATTCTTTTGCTGAATGGCCTATTGATTGGTTTCATTTGCTTTTAATCAAAGAAAAAAACTTATTTTGTTTTGTAATAAAGACCAAATCAATCGTTTGTGATTTAATTAAAATTTTCAAAATCGTCTACATTGTGTTTTGTTTTTTTTCATGCCAAATAGGTACCACTTCATCGTCACACCCATTTTATTAAAGATGGCATAGTACAATTTTTTTTGGGATTCGCTTACTTAGTATAAATGATTTTCTTCTAACTGTCCGATTTTTAACTCCCGTTTAAACTTCCTTTCTTTAACACCAAAACCATATTTCCAACCTAGTGTTTTGTAGCTGCTATAAATAAAATTCCTTAAGTTAAAAAATAACTCTAATAGTTATAATCCATTTTGTCTTGAAAACTTGAAATCCAATAAAAGGATTAAAATTTTATTGATTTAGCAATTTTTCATAGATTTCATTATGTCAAATCAATCCAGATCCCATGAAAAATCATTGCTTGACAAAAATCATATTTTAAAATCCCAAATATATGAATAAACCGGACAAATTCCAAAACCCATTCTATGTTATGTGCAATTCAGTTGATGTTAGATTACGAAACTTAAACACGGCATTTATAACAGCTTTATTCTCTGAACAATATTTTGAATCATGAGTGGTATATCATTAATTTTTAAATTTGCTTGGAGGCTATTTGACTTCATGGGTGACTTTTTTTTTTGTATTTATTCTTATTATTATTATTATGATACCTACAAAAAAATTAAAAAAAAGAAAAGTGATATGACGGAATTAAAGGAATTCCAATAATGATCAACAAGAACAGACATTATACATAAAACGGTCAACATTAACCAAAAAAAAAAAAACTGTTTTTTGATATCAAGAGAACAAGTTTTGGAGTTAGAGGGAAAATAAAAAGAAAAACTGTACTCATATTATAACAAAATAAAATGATTTTTTTCTTAATTTTAAATGCTGTTTTTTTTGTTTTAATAAAATTACCGTAAAAAACTGAATGATTTTAAATTATTAAATTCAAATTTCTTTATGGAATTATAAAATATCTAATTTGATAAAGAAAGACTAAAAAATGTACATATACAGTTCTTTGCCATTATTTGGAACGACAAAGAATTTCTTTTTAACTTATATGTTAATATTTTTTTTAATGATTTTAGCGCCATGGCAACATTGTCAAAAAAATTTGTCAAATTTAATTTATAAAATTTTAATTTAGGAGGAGGACCATGTTAGACCAACCTTTTATTGTATTTTCTAAGAATTTTATGGCCTCAAAATTAGAACTGTAATTACGAAATGTTCAATTTTGCATTAATTTTGAAATTATACGATCCAGAGATATCTTAAGCGAAGTTAAATAAAGAATCATCTTTTGATAGTGGATATAAATAACCAAAGATTTCCACTATCATAAGAATCCAAGGAAAAAGTCAAACAAATTCATTACTTAAGAGTAATTTCTGGTTCGTGGTAATAATGGCAGAATTTAGTAATCAGCGTTTGTGCACCATTATGCTATCGCTCATACTCTTCCGAACTATTCCTCTTTTTAACATCTTATGGTATGAGTGAACCGTTTTCTAGGATGATTAAAACTGCTATTAATGATAGTTTAAAAATTTATTTTAACCTTATAATAAAAGCGAATGAAATGAAAAAATCTAAAAACTGATATTTATTAATAAAGTTTTCCATACTTTTTATATCATAACTTTAAATATGAATATTATGTTCAAATCTAAAAAAAAAAATACTTATGTTAGAAGAAATCTGTTTTTTGGTTGTTAACGAAGATAATTCGAACAAAAAAAATGTTTAAGAAGAAAAAAAAAAAAAATTAAAATAAATTCATTTATTTATAAAATGCAATAATTTTTTTTTTTTCTTTTTCTTTATTAAAATTTATGTTGCAATATCAGCATGAATTTTTGCAAGATTGTTTTTTTTTTTTTTTTTTTTATTATTTTATTAAGTATTTGACTTGTCAAAGAAAAGGAGAAAAATAAAAGCACACGAAACTGGAAGTCTTGTTTTTAAAATGAAAAGAATAGAGGTGTTTAGGCATCCGGACAAGTAGCAATTTATTATAAAATATATAGATGTTTCTCGTAATGAAATGGGAGAAAAAAAGAAAAAATAAAAAAGATATACATAAAAAGATTACAAAAAAATAAAAAAAAATAAATTAATTATCTTTATTTGAAAAATGCAAAAAAAAAAAAAAAACAGAATTATTTTCTTAACTCGTTGATCGTCGTAAATTTAAATCAATTTTGGGCCTTGATTTCTGAAATTCATATATTAAGATCTTTGCTTGCAAGAAATTTTATTGTTGTTGTTTTTTTTTAACTATTTTGACAGTTTAAAGCACTAAAACGATAGTGGTAATAATTTTCAGTTGAAAAGGTTATAATTTCATAGTTTTAGCCTTTTAAGCTTGAACTAAAGAATTTTGTTTATACATCTATAGTAAACAACTATATAAATAGCCGTGTAATTGCTCTAGATAATCTCATCTCTTCACTATTTTTAGTACTCAATTCAGCCTCTAAGTCCTTTTTTTTTATAATCAACTATTTTATTCGAATGGCAAAGGACAGTTGTCGACCAGCATGATAGATTAAAAAAATCTAACTAATCTAATGTCGAATATCTTCTAACTTTAAATTAGTTAATTAGGATTTATTTAGACAGCTGCCGGTATAAGTAAAATCTTAGGTTAAAAAATTTAATAAACCGTCATTGACAATTCCGACTACTACTTATTCTATTAATTTGATAAATCAATAAATCCATTATTAAATTAAAAAAAATTCTTTTTAATTCATTCTTAAAATATAAAATAGCGCAGGTTATTTTTTTTCTCATTCATAAATTTAGTTATGGTCAATTTTGTTCATACAACTTTTTTCTCCTCCCCTAAGATTTAATTTAACATTGTTGATTGTAGAAAGAAGAAAAATTAGTTATTTCATTTTTCTTGACCATTCTTGATCAAATTTTTCATTCAAAGAAATTTAATTTTTTTTATTTTCAGTTTTTAGATAAGTTTTTTGTAAAATCTCAAACAAAAACTAATATTTTTGTTCTAGCTGGACAAAGGATATGGAATTATTTTTTTTTATTAATTTTTTGTAAATAAAAAAGGAAAACATTTTTTTCCACTTCAACTCAACTGAATGAGAATTATATTATTTACCAAAAAATTCAATTTTTTTTTTACCTGAAATTACAGCAAAACCAGAGACAGGAGTAAAAACTGAAAGACAGTTTTCATTTATTTGATTTTTTTTGTACTAAGGAAAAGTAAAGTTATGTAGTCCTTTTGTATCCTTGACAATAATGATTTGAAATAAAAGTATTATATATATACAGAAAAGGATAAAAATTCAAGAGATACATAATGTACATATTTTCTTTTATTTTCCTTAAAATAAAAATACAAAAAGTAGATAGATAGGTAGATAGATACATACATGGGACAATAATTTGAAAATGACAATTTTTTTTTATTATTTGATTAGATATAATGACAAACAATGGATTCAATGGAAATTCCCTTCTTGTGAGATACAAAAAAAAAAAAAATGTAAGAGAAAAAAAAAAAGAAACAAATGAGTAAAAAAGAAAATAATAGAATTTAAATCGAACATCCTTTATTAGTCCTTTTTTATAATAAAAAAAATAATACTAAGCAATACATACATTAAAAACTTATAAAAATATGATTGATATAATTTCTGTTTATACCCGAAAACAGTCGTTAACCGGAAAACTACATATATTGTAAATATTATAGTTAGAAATTTCGCATATATATTATGTGGTACTTATTTGTTCTTTTATTTCAAAATGACCTCCAAACAAATACAAAAATAGGTGAAATTATGTAGACTCTACTTCTTGTTAAAGATTTATTAAAAGACAAAGGACTAATATAGAAATATTTTTTTATGAATCAAACATTAAAATTGGCATAAATGTTACGATTCCACTATAACAAAGGTTCTGAAAAAAGTTATTTTGGCAATTATTGCTATGTATGGTTTATTTAAATAATTTTGGAAATTTATTCCCCGCTTCAGTACTTAAGTAGAAATTCTTAGAAAATGTATTAAACGAAAAAAAAAAACAATAATTCTAATCCTATTCGGTGTACAATACATTCGTTTTTTTTTTTGCTTCAAAAGTAGACATATTGTCGCCTTGAAAATACCTCTTTTAATGCTAGCCAACATGTCTCTCTAGGTGCATTTTTAATTAATGACAATATATTTTTCTTTTGTTAAAATAAAAAAAATTCCTTTCTTTTGTAGAGTTAACACCTAAAAGACAAAAAAATAAAATAAAAGAAGAAAGAAAAAGAAAAATATTAATATGAGAAATCCACAGAAATGTGGGTGAATACAATATCCTTTTTTTTTTTTTGTCAATAGTCAGGTACAATGTTTTCGTGAATGTAATGTGAAAAAAAATAGAAAATGGATCTATTTTTATTTAATCATTTATTTTTTTCGATGTTTTGTTCGAAGTACCTAATAATATATTTGTTTTCTTTTATGAAAGTGACATTAAATTACAGAACTTTAGTACTTACATTATACATATACTTAGCCTTTAGACCAGTGGTTCTTAACCGGTGGTGCACGCACCCCTTAGGGGTGCGAGCTTGAATATTTGGGGGTGCGAAATTGTAATTTTCCAAATTCACGTGTAGCTAGCAAAATAAAAAACTAATCTTAAAAATTCATTTTGGTTAGTAAATTTTTTATTCACAAAACATTTTTTAAATATGTTTGTAAATTATAAACCATAGAAACAAATTAATTTTTGTATTTTTTCTACAATTACAAAAATTCAAATGCGTTTCTATAGTGATTTTTATATTTCCTCGAAATTTTAGTTGATTGTTGCGATTATTCTTAGAAATATAAATACTGATTCGAACATTACATTGAATAAAGATTTAAAAATAATTGAATTTTAGTGTTGATTATTACAAGTTTGAATTTTTGTGTTGAATATTAAAAGTTAAATATTAATAATAAAACAATTAATACAAGTTAATTTTACAAGTTTAGTTGAATATTTATATTCTAATTATTAGAATATAATTTGGTACATTAAAGTCAAATTCAAAAGGTAAGCTAAAATATAGCAATAATAGATAGAAGTTTAATATTTTTTTAGTGTTTTATTAAAAAATTTAATTTAGTATAAAAAATATGTTTTGCATAATGTTTGTTTTTTAATTTATATAAGTCAATAATTTCTGGTAAGGGGTGCGAGAATATTGTTTGAAAATTTTAGGGGTGCCGGTAGCTAAAAAGGTTAAGAACCACTGCTTTAGACTATTAGATAATTTATATAACTCTCTCTAAAAAATTTATTTACTCAGAAATTTCATTGAGATTATTTTTTTTACTTGATAGCCCGAAGTAATTTACATAGTTTTATAGCCAAAAAATCGTATCCCTGTGCCTAATACACTTTTTTTTTGATTTTTGATTTTTGAAGCATGTGGTCTTTCTGTAAAGGACAAATATTTTCGACAATAAAAATTTTCAGACGTATTTCAGATAAATTTACAATGGATAACAGGGTCTAATTATATACAATGTGATAATTGTGCTCCACTTCAAATATTTGTTGTTCCAAAATTATAATTTCCATGAAACCTTTAACAAAAATCTTGCAAAACAAAAGGATGTTATTGAAATATGATTCGTATAATTCAATCAAGTTAAATATGTTAGATCAAGTTAAATATGTCAATCAAGTTAAATATGTTAGAATTAGAATAAATAACAATTTGCTAAAGAATAAATTATCAAGTTCAAGTATACATATTTATTTTTAAGATCGCTTTTAAAGATTTTATGAATTCTTTACGAAATGTTGGTGATTTGGTAACAATGATTTTGACATCAAAAATATATGATTTATTTCAAAAAACCGATAAAAAAACGAAAAAAAAATTTTTTTTTTAATCAATTGAGATTATATAATATTGGCTTTATTATCCTTTTTCTTATAAATGTGTTTAAAGCTCAACGGGTATATATTTTCTTTTGATATTAATTTAAGATCTTCCATTCAAATAAAATCAAAAATTCTATTGTTTTCTTTAATTTTAAACGAACGTGGTTCGTACGTGTTTGAATCCTTTTTTTTTTTTGAATATTTTTAAATTTCAGGTACAAGAAGAAAAAAAAGTCAAAGAAAAGAATTAAAAATCAAAAATAAAAAAGTTAAAATATTAAATTAAATTTTTTTTCAATTCTTAAGGTGCAAAAAAGATTTATTAAAAGAATATTATTATGTAGAAAAAAGCAAAAATTTCAATAACTCCACGGGTAGCCAATTTTTTAAGGATTTAGATTTCTTTTTTCTTTTTTGAAAGAATTGAATCAAAGTTTTTTAATGAACAACCATTTCATTGTTATTTAAAATCTTTCCTCTCAGATAGTGTTAAAAATAAAACGTATATTTTTTGTGGGGTAATGGTTTCTTCAAAAAATAAAAAACCATAATCAAAGTGGACATAATGTCAAGGCGACAAAATTTTATTGATTTCTTAAAAGATAAAAATAAATCGTTCACTGAACAATTAAGTTTTTTGGAAAAATTTATTCACAGCTACGGAGGTGTTTCTTGTAGTTTTTAGCTATCAAAAGTGGCAACACTTTTTTTATTAAATTTATTTCCTTTTCAACATCGTTGCAATCACTGGTTGAAAATTATAAATTTTATGAAAATTGTGATACTCAAAACTAGGGATCGCAATACCGGGATCCCGGGATACCGGGATCCCGGTATTTCGGAAAAAAACCAATGAAAATCAATACCGGTATTATATTTGTCAAAACCGGTATTTCGGTATTTAAATTTTTTTCTGAGGATTTATTATTCAATATTTTTTGATATTTTTAGTAGATTGTTTTTTATAATTACAAACAAGTGCGGTTACTAAAAAAATAAAAGTTTTAAGAGCCCTCGACGTGAAATTCTGTTTTCTATTTTTGCAGTTTTTTTTTGTTTTATTTTACAGAAAATAAACGGCCGTGAAAAATGCGACAAAAATTGTACGAAAAACACCTCTACCAGAAAATCACAAAACTATATTTGAATTTTATTTCTGTGCAGAAACTGTAATTTATCAAAAAAATTAAAAATTTGTTAGAAATAAATGAAATTAATTAAAAATTGTTTAGAAAATTAAAGAAATTCAAAATTTCACGTCACCAGCCCTGGAGAGTGGTATTTTAGCTTTATTTCTGCATTTTCTGCGATTTTTTTTTATCTTTTGCTTTACTTCAGAATCCAAGCAAATATGTTCAAGTATTTTAAAGGCTCATTTGGGCCAAAAAAACTCAAAAAATTCGCCTCGCCTACCCTGGAGCCAGTTATATACTCTCTAGCATATCAAAAAATCACATCAGTCGAGATTGTATTAACTCTAGAATCAAAGCAAAACCAAGACCCATTTTCCGCACTGAGGGCTCTTAATAGTTTGTTGTGTGTAGTTGCATTTGTATTTACTTAAATATTTTAACAATTCTGCTGATTTAGTGTGAAAGTATTTTTTTTAAATTATTGGAGGTTGCAATCAGCAGTGGGTATGTTTTGTATTAATTAAATAATTTTTGTTTCATTTTTATAATAATTATTATAGGTATTTTTTATTTTGAGAAATATTATTTTTTCGAATACCGGTATTAAAACCGGGATCCCGGTATCAGTAAAGTTCAATACCGAAATACAGGTATTGGTTTTTTTTTGCTTTTTTTGCAATCCCTACTCAAAACCGAAGGGCGTAGTTAATTTTTAAGCCGTATATTATCAAAATCGTTTGCTATTGAATGGTTAAAGTTGCGATTTGTAAATCTGTTTATCTTTTTAGCGAACTCATCTTGGAATCCAAGTATTCATTGTACATTTTTTGTAGGTTAAATCTACATTTTTGTAATTTTTTGGTCTAAATAAAGTATTTGAGGGAAGCATTTTGAAAAAAGCATAAATCTCTAATCAAATAAATTATTTGCTCTGCTGGTCTCTATCTTTGTTCTTGCCTAAAATAAAATTTCCTAAATTATTCAACAAAAATTAATAATTTTGAAGTGGTAGTATAGTTATAGTTCTCTTGATTCACAGGTGTGCAAATAATTTATAACAATGTTATGCGAACAAAAGGATTATTTCTCTAGTTTTTGGTTTTTTCTTTTTTCATTCAAAAATGCACTTCAAAAAAATAAAATATTAAATTACATGAATTCAACCTCTTTTTTTTAATTTATTTTTTTTGTTGAATTCAACACTTTACATCTTTACCAACTTATCTATAACTGTTAACATCTTTCAATTATTATTATATCCTGACCGATATAACAACTCTCTAACTATCTCTATTCTATTTTATTATCCTTTTATTTTATATTTTATTTTTTTTTACAATATGTCAGACAACAACGAAAAAAAAAAACCGAAATTAACAATCCTCTTCAATAAAAATAAAATTACAATTTTAAATAATACATGCTAATCTCTCTATGAATTTTAAATCAATGTGTAAAAAAAATAAGTTTATGATTTACAACAATTTGACGGGGTGAATTTGAAAAATTATTTGATTAATTTAGTTTTTTTTTTAACATAATTTTTTAAAGTAATTTAATTCGAGTTGACTTTCTACTTGTCCGTAAGAACTCATTTCGACTGTTTCAGCGTTAGTATAATTTTAAAGAAGATGCATCGTTGGATGCGACAGATATATTCAGTATATGTACAAATTCAAAGTACTAATTAAAAGCACTTTTGGCAAATATTCTAACGAGGCAAAATAGTATCTATTGCGTTTACTGTAAAAGTACTTGATGCATAACAGGCCGCTTTAATAAACTTTAAATCCCGAAATTTTTACATTTCTGTGTTTGAAGGCGAAAAACGTTTATTCAGACCTTATTATTTAAAACAGTCAGTATTAAAATAAAATTTCGCAGATGATGAATTCTGGTTAACAAAAAAAAAACTCTTCATCCCTTTTGTTCTTTAAACGTTATACACCTTTTCAATTTATAGTTTTCTGCATAAATATCCTTTTGTATTTTTCAATATTGAATCTCTGATACAATTTAACAAATCCTTTTGAGATTTTTCTCCTCCCTTTTGTTTTTTGTAAAGATAAGAATTTTTTTTCTCTCTAATATTATTTACGCAATTTATGATAAAACTTAAGTATAATTTTCTTTTTTTCCTTGTTTTATAACGCAATTATTATGTCAGAGCAGTATCTGTGGAAATGTAGTATGAAAATTATCAAGCACCATTAAATATTCAATCTATTATGTAAATGTTGGTAATGAATATAAAATATTAAAAAAATTGTAATCAAAACTGAGATCAAATAAACTTTAATCATTGCTTCAAAAAACCATCATTGACATTTAAGCCATTCTTGAAATTGATTGCGTATTTTTCTATAAGACCAGGAAACTCAAATTTTGGAATCTAAATGCGGCCCTGCATTAAATTGCATTCTATTTTTTTTTTTCGTTACAAAAAACAATTTGTGTAATGCAGATTTGTTAAAATTAATGCCGCGAGATTATCACAAAAAAAAAATCCCTTTTTAATTTTTTCATTATCCTTGTTGTATCAATTTTATTGTTTGTTGTTTTCTAATAAAATATTACTTTGTTTTTTTTTTCTCAACCCCCTCACCCTAATTTTTGTGCTATTATTATTATTGTTTTCGATGAATTTATGGCCCTAATTTTTTTTTTTTTTTTTTTTTTTAAAATAATTTAATTTTTTGTGATTAAAATATATACGGTCGAGATTTTATTTTTTTTTTTATATTGTACTAAAGCTATTTAGCGGAAATTAGATAATTTTCTATTTGTGAATATAATTTTTTTTATTACGCAATATGTTTTTTTGATCCTTGTAAAAAAGGAGAAAAAAAAACTGTAAAAAATTTAAATTCCAAACATTGTCAGATTAAGTTAATGTCATGAATATTTTTTCATATATTCAGAGACCAAATAAATTTGTTATTTTGACATTTTAGTCAGCACCACAAATTAGATATAATATATACAATTTATTAAAATAATTCAGGCAAAGGTGTCATTTTGCCTGAAGATACAAAATTCATGACTTAAAAGGTGTTAGCCCTTATTATTTAGTTCTATAACTGTATAATTTAATTTTGCTACATTAAAAAAAAATTTCATAGAAAAATGGAAAAAAAAGTCCTTGTTTTCTAGGGCAGTCAAAGCGTAATTTCCTCGGGACGCGATCCGTTAAAATTTGTTTGGACGGTAGCAATTATTAGCTGAACTTCTCTTCGTCACTTTCTGTTCTTAATTGAAATATTAGGTATTTTTTGAAATATGACATTCTCAGCCTAAACATATCTTGTTTATGATTTCTAATCTAATTAGAATTACGTATTGTGATTGCAACTTTCTGTAGAGGACAAATTAAAAAATTCTCGAAAGTTGATTCAATTTTTAAATTTTCAATAAAATCGAGATAAAAATCCTTTTAACATTTTCGTTTCAATTTCGGTAAATTTGATCGTAAGATACTTGTAACTATCTTAAAAAATATATAATATTTTATTTAATTTTCCAAGAAAAATTAAATATATTTTTTGTGTATGTAACTTCCGAGATGACATTTCGCAAAGTGATGCAGGACATCTGCCTTATTATTTCCAAAAAAAAAATAAATATTATTTAAATTTCAAAAATTTATCTTATTTGATGACTTGCACAATATTCATTTTAACCAATTTTTGAGGAGGTACTGCGAAAAATGTTATGAGTATTTTGTATTTGCGCTGAATTTTGAAAAATTTAATATTTCCAAATCTGGCATTAAAAAGGTTAATCGAAATATCAAAAAATAATGTTTTACTGAATATTAAACTTGTTTTAAATAGATTTTATTCAAAGTTCTCCTTTTGGATACTCTTGAATACTTCATATAATAATGTCTACTGTGGAAGGTTGTGTTTTTTTTGTAATGCTGTTAAAAATTCACATTTCATTTTTTAACTTTAATTTTTTGGATTGCATTTATACATTTTTTTTTTGGATTGTGAAATTCTGTCACATTTTATTATGAAAATATTTTTATGAAAAGGGATTAAAAATGATAATAATTTTATTTTATTTTTTTGATTCATTGAATTTCAGGATTAAGAACAATAGAAATTGCCCTGATTTAAATCAAATAAAAATTTCTTAGTTTTTCTTTCAAATTGTTGCATTAAAATTTTTGGTATTTTTTTTATTTTCGCATCAGGTTTTTTTATTCTGAAAATCCTAAATACAGAAAAAGGACTCAAATCTGATGGGTCAAAAAGTTCAATTTTTAATAATTTTATGTATGTTTCATATAGACATATATTGTGTGAAACTATAAGATGCGGGCTTATAGAAAATAATAATAGGAAATTCTATAAATTGGAGGCTTCTTTTTTTTTTTTAATTGGAAATATTTGTCAAGAAGAGCCTCAAAAACAATTTTTCTTTGGAATTTTGTAATTTTTTTTTGTATGGCATTTAAGTTAAAAGAAAGACTTCTTTAGCAAAAGACGCAATTAAAACTGCCAGTATCAAGTAAGATCAGATTTTAATTTATTCCAAATCCTCAGTTTTTTTTTTACAAAATTAAATGAAAGTTATTGCGTAGAATTTTTGCATTATAAGAATTTAATTTGAAATAAATGTCAAAGAAATTTACAATAAATTTGATCTTAATGTGCACGACCCATAATAATAGGTTGTATTATTAAATATTCTTTAACAACAAGGTTAACAAAATTTTTTTTTTATAAATAAATTCAAAGAATCGAAGTATAAAATATAAAAGACAAGGAAACAATAATTCATTTTTCATCAATTGTTCTTAAAATAATAATAACAAAACAGAAAAACAATATCTAATTGCGCATATTTCGTTTTTGTTTTTCTGAATTGTAAACATCAGTAATTTTTTTTTTTTGTAACGGGGGTTGGACATTTGTCCGCGGGACATTTGTCCGCGATTTGTTTTTGTATCGCGGACATAAAAATGACATTTGTCCGCGATTCAAAATGTCTTTTGTCCGCCGCGGACAAATGACATTTTCCAAAATGTCATTTGTCCGCGATAAAAATTAATCGCGGACAAATGACATTTTGCAAAATGACATTTGTCCGCTAAAAATCTGAAAAATCAATCGCGGACAAATGACATTTTGCAAAATGACATTTGTCCGCTAAAAAGTTAAAAAATCAATCGCGGACAAATGACATTTTGCAAAATGACATTTGTCCGCTAAAAATTAAAAAAAGCAATCGCGGACAAATGACATTTTGGAAAATGACATATGTCCGCTGAAAATTTGAGGCTAAAGTGCAGATGACGTGAACCAATCAGAATCGGCACAACAAGAGAGGGTGGTGGGGGGCGGCGGGCGGGCGGGTGGACTGGTGGTTGGTCAGTGGGATTTGCGGCGTCAGCCGCAAATCCCACTGACCAACCACCAGTCCACCCGCCCGCCCGCCGCCCCCCACCACCCTCTCTTTAAGGGGCAAATCGGGCAAAAAAAAAAAATTGCATATACAAAATGTATGAACAATTTGGGGGGACTCTACCCCTCTTCCCTTTTCCAAGCTTCAGACGATTCTGAGTGGTTCACGGAATCTGCAGTATCTCCAAAATTGAAAAATCAATCGCGGACAAATGACATTTTGCAAAATGACATTTGTCCGCTAAAAAAACTGAAAAATCAATCGCGGACAAATGACATTTTGCAAAATGACATTTGTCCGCTAAAAATTAAAAATTTCAATCGCGGACAAATGACATTTTGCAAAATGACATTTGTCCGCTAAAAATTCGAAAAATCAATCGCGGACAAATGACATTTTGCAAAATGACATTTGTCCGCTAAAGTTAGAAAATTCAATCGCGGACAAATGTCATTTTGCAAAATGTCATTTGTCCGCTAATTTTGGGACATTTGTCCGCGGCGGACAAATGTCATTTTACAATCGCGGACAAATGACATTTTGCAAAATGACATTTGTCCGCGAAGTTTTCCATACAAATTTCATCGCGGACAAATGTCCCGCGGACAAATGTCACGGCGCCGTAATTTTTTTTTTTTGTATCGTCAAGTATATTCACTTCTTTAAATTTTTTTACCTACAGTATTTCTTTTTCTGATTAAAATTAACTTTGAAACACGCAGTAAATATAACAGAAATATTCATATAATTAATTTCATTAAGTTCTTCCTTATCTGAAAGCAAATAAACGAAGAGTACCTTTAATAAAAATGTTATAAAATATTGATTATTTATTAAATAATTATATAAAATTTTATTCTTTAATCTTTGCAAAACAATTTTTATATTTTTCTAAAGGACTAAAGAATACTTATTTTTTATTTTATGCTAAATTGAATAAAATTTCATTAATCTTAAAGATTTTGATGATTATTATGATCCAAACCACAAATGCCACCCCGAAATGTGTTCAAAGAATTAAATAATATAATATAATATAAAAAAACTAAGTCCTTTTTATTTTATTGCCATTTTAAAGAATAGGCTATAGTTATCATGTATAATAAATAGAATATTCTATGCATTATATACATATCCTGCAGTTTTTTACCACAAATATTGAAACAAATAAATCTATACAGTATTTAAACATTTTTATGTATTTTATAAAGCAATTGCATATAAATTTCAAGGACAATTTCAACATAAATATGAAAAATATATATTTATGTATATATTGCAAAAAGGAGAAACAAAAAAAATAATATTGTGCATTCAAATGTGCATAAAACTATAACAAAAGATTACATTTTATTATAAATAGTTTGTATGTATTCAAAAATAAAAAAAGACAATAATTGTTTAGTTTTGCACACCTTGTATTGTTTTCTCTTTTAAAGGATATATTTTTTCTTTTAAGGCATTTAAGATTTAAATTGGGCAGATGGTCAAATATTTCTTTTAAAACATATTTTGTCAAAAACGTTGCACTTTAAGAAATGTACTCAATATAAGCATAAATGGTTTCTTGACAAAGTTTCGGAGAAAATGAATTTTTTTTAAGCCTTTCATAGTTTAGGTTTAGAGGAAAATAAAAATTCCAACATAAAAAATGTTATAATTATTATTCTTTCACTAAATTGGTTGCATATTCGTATGCGTAAGAACTTATTCATGAGTCATAGTTTAATTTTTTATACGAATTTATCAATGTGTTTTTAATTTCATATATTTCTACCCAATTTTCAGATTAGTAGCCAAAAGAAGAAATTTTCATTTGATTAGATCTATTTTGTATTTTCTTATCAATTTTTAATACAAAAAATGAAGTTTATGTCTTACTGATTGCATGTTATGGGCGTAGAAGTTAAGTTGAAGTTGTTCCAATATCCGAACAGAATCATTAATATTTAGAGTTCTTGAATAGAAAATTATTTACGTCAGACCAAAACTGATTGAATATCAAAATATATCTTTTTATAATTTTTCAAAATTCTTTATTGAATTTTATACTAATTCAATATGTTTTTAGAAAGTCCTTAAATTTTTTTTTTTATGTAAAAGAAGGTGTTTATTATTATCTTCTCTCTGTTATAAACCTAATTTTATCGATTATATTCATTTATTCACGGTTACAAATAAAATTGCAAAAACAATCCATAAATCATTTAAATTCAAAAAAAAAATATTACAAATTTTTTCAAAACTCTGTAGCTGCGTAAAATTGAAAAAAAAAAATGATCATTAATTAAGAAAATGATTCATAGTATCATAAATAATGACAATTCATATAAAGAAGAAAAAAAAATTCGCATATTACATAAAGTTCCGAAAATAACATAAAAAATAATAAAATAAAATTTTGCACACCAAAATATCATGCGCGCCGCATATTATAGTAAACAATAATGACATGAAAATATTGTACGCGCAATACCTAGCTAGCATATAGAAAAAATATAACAATGCAGAACAATAAAAAAATATTATGCAATCATTAGTTCAAGTGTTGTACTCATTTGAGAACAATAAATTTCATTAAATTTTCTATTATTCTAAAAAAAAAAAAGTATGTAATGTAAAATATATATGTACATACAGAACTGCATTGTCATCATTATATAAATGCATTGGCCTTGTCGCCCTCTCTGCCCTAGTGTTATTCTTTCTTCAGCTTTTGTGCATATCCAGCAGCTGACCATAATTATGCCCGAATTAAATTGATTTTTATTTTGGAATTTTTTGGTTTCGTTTAGTGTTAAGTTCTCTTCATCAGCCTCAGATTTTTCCTGTTACATCCATTTCTTAAATAAGACACTTCCATTAATGAGCTATCGTTACCAAAATCCTGTTTGAATTAGCGTAAAAATCAAGAAAATGTTATTTGAAAAAAGAATTTTTAGGTTCCATCTTAATTCATAATAATTTTGACGGTTTAATACTTGTTTTTCGTTCCAGTTTAGTTTGTATTAGTAATTACACACATTCGATTCTAAATATTTATTAATATTTAATATTTATTTCATATCTGCTTAATACAAACAAAAAAGCTTAAATCTACAGTTTACAAAAAATATACAATATCTAAGCATAAATTTACTTACTTACATAATAAATGAAAGAATTAATTATTTATTATTTATTATACTAGTTAAACAGATTAAGCCGTACAAACAACTTATAACTTCACTACACTTCAGGTTAGCAACCATGAATTTCTTGGTTTGAAAGTAGGTTGGCGAATGGGGTGACACACTTATAAAAGATGGTTTGGTTTGAAATTAAAAAAAAATTCTTTGTAAAATTAAAAAAAAATTCTTTGTAAAATAAAATTTTAATTTTTCGTAATTAAAAAAAAAAAAATGAATTTTTTAATTTAAAGAAATAATGTAAAATAAAAATAATATTCAATTTTTTTTTAAAAATATTTTAATTTATTTTCTTTTTTGATAACCTACAATTTATTATTATTTTTTTTATATCGAAGCATTTTAAAGTATGATTTTTTCTGTAAATTTTCTGCAAATTGACAGGTTATACCTTTTTTTTTTTGAAATGCAATAAAACTATGTAGTAAAATTTCTAGGTTTGTGTCGAACCGACTTTCAAACCATGAAAAAAAAAAAAAAATTTTTATATGGCAAACCAAGTATCAAACACAGAACGAACCCATTTTTTTCTGCAAAACATGGAATTCTGTGTTTGTAACCTGAAGTGTAGCGAAGTTATTAGTTTAAAAGTTTTAATCACCTCTAAAAGTGATATTAAAATTATGAAATTCACAAACTTCAATATAAAAATGCAATTTGTAGTTTTATAAATTCGACCATGAATCTCACCCCTGTATTATTTTTTCGTATATATTCTTCCTAATACTTTGATGCGCTTCTGTAAAAATCAATCGACCAGCATAGTTTTTGCAGAATATTTTTCAATTATATAAAAAAAAACACAAATCTGGAAATAAAAAGCGGAAATAAAATAATTTCATTATATTATATTATAGAAAAAAACAAATATTTTTACCTGAATGATTTTTAAAAATAATATAAAAGAAAAGTACCAAAGAATTTCATTAATTTAATTTTTTTTTTGACAACAACGACTATGTAAATAGTGAGTAGTAAATTGAAATTATCGATAGTTCGGCGGGCGGATAATCGTAGGGCGCATCAATTCTTGTTTTGTTTATTTGTTTTGTTTTTTTTTGGAGCACTTTATGTCATTCTCTAAAGTTTAAAAAATAGAAGTTACTTGTTGTTTAAATTTTTATCATTATTATTTTACTTAAACAATTTCAATTTCAATTTTATTGTTATTATTTTATTTTATCTTTTCAATTCATTAACAATGGCATTATCGTGTACAAAGCTTATTCATTCACGGAAAAAAAAAATGTAAATATTATTGTTAATATGAAAAGAAAAAATAAGGTGCATGCATTCCAAAAACAGCTTAATGATGTGGAAAATGTTTTATTGACCATTCAATTGAAGGGTTTTTCTTTTATAATTAAAAAAATAAAAAATTAAGTCATCAATATGAACTTTTAATTCAATTTTCTAATATAGCGCATCTTCATTGCCTTAATAAAATACATTCTCTTTAAAATGAAAAATAAAAATAATAACTAGGCCTTTGGAAAATTATTTATTCTACTGTTTACCGACAAGAATTCGTCCTTTTTAAGCGGCCACAATATTTTGTTTTTTTGCCTAGATTTCAATATATTTAAAATACAGAAATAAAAAATGTTTGCAGAAATAGGTTCCATATTTCTAAATTGTGCAATCATGATAATGAGAGTTAATTTTAAATTTCAAGAATGCTATGCTGATGGAATAATGCATTTTTTGTGCATTAAACCTTTTAGTTACACTTAAATGAATCGCAAAATTTATTACGATTTTGTTTTTATATCCTAAATATTTGCGTTAAAAAATAATAAAAAGAAAAATGTATTTATTTTTTATCGTGATTTTTAATTTATTTATTTTTTTTAAATATTTATATGTAGGTATATTTAATATATAACAAAAAATATAATTTTTCAATATTGATAAAAAAGAAAAAAAAAAAACAAATGAAAACAAAATAATAATAAATTTAACAAATAAAGCAATTACCGTCTATTTGTTTTCCCCAATACCATAATTTTTTCTTTTCTTATTATTATTTTGTTTAGTTGCGCCTCATAGAATAGAAGAGAATTGGTTATTGTTTTTTTTTAATATAAAAACTTGTAATCTTACAACTGGGCGTAGTAAGTATTACTGCGGATAATAATTAATTTTATTGCAAATTTTCTTTCCAATTTGAGCTCTTAATAACGATTTTTGCTACTATAGGTAGAAGAATGTATAATGTACAGTTTTTGAAATTTTTTTAACACGCTGTTTGTAATTTTATTAAAAATTTATATAATTTTAACAGAATATACGCATCAATTACTCTATTCTTCCTTGAAAAAGCTTTAAAAGCCTTGAAATTTAGAAAGACACTGAAAAAAAATGGTTTGAAATGTCCTTCCTTTATACATAAAAATAATAGTTAGATTATAAAACAAAAAAACGCCTTTATTTGTAGGAAATTCCCAAGTTGTCAAAAACTAATGAAATTCTTATTATAATACATATTGCAGTAAAATCGTCTTTGACGTTATAATAATTCAATTTTTATATAAAATTAACGCATTTCTATTACTCTGCTTCCAGATTTTTTTTCCAGATTATAAGTGTCATAATTTTATTTCGTTTTTTATTTATTTTATTTTTGACTCGTCAATAAAAATGCGTTGAATTCATGCTGTGATCTTAATGATCGCAACAGTAAGTCTAATATTTTACCATACTATAAAAAAAATTATGTGATGCATTATGTTTGGTAAAATTAGAGTTCACTTTAAATGACTAATTGCATTAAAATTTTTTGTATTAATGCTGCAATATAGGTTTCTATTTGTTTCTTTTTTCACTGGTATGTTTAGTATAAGTAAAAAGTTAAATCTTTCTATTTTTGTTAGGGTTTTGTAGTTATCACGACACTGTGTATGAGTAATATTCTTATCTACACTGATTCGGTACACCACAGGGTTTCTTTGATTTGAAGTAATACAAAATTTTAATTGATGCTATTGAGTCAGTGATGTAAAGATGTCGTACAAAGCTGTATGAGAGAGTGCACCCTGTCAACCATTCTTTCGAACTATGGTGATTAGCCTCTCGGGCCAAATAGGCTTATGATAAACAATGGTTTATAAACACTCCTATAAAGACCTTATTAACTAATAACTAACTACGGCCACGTAGGATTTTGTTAGAAATTAAAAAAACTATCAATTTTCATTATGCAAGCTGTTGTTAACGATATTTAACCATGCATTTAGTTTTTTTAAGTTTTCATAAAAAAACCAATTTTTTATCTCTCATCTCAACAAAAATTAGGGTAAATTCAGATTTATAGAGATAGTATTAATTATTTTACAAATTATAGGGCGGTTTATTTGCCAAAAAAAAGAGAAGATATTTTGGTTTCGAATCAAAATAATCTGAAAAATAAAACAAAAATCAACAGGGTGGAAGTAATTTTATTAAAGTAAAAAAAAAAAAGCGGAAGAGATTCACGAATAATAAAAAAATTACATATTTGGTTATCCAGTTTAAAAAAAAATAAAAAAAATCTAAAATACAGGGAGATTAAAAATTTCGTATCGCTTGACTAAATTTCTGATATTTGAAATCATACATTGGATTAAAACATACGTATGAGTATATACCTAGATACAAGAGTTTTAATGCAACGATTAAAAAAATTTCTGCGAATTTTTAAATACCATGAACTATGTTTATAAAAAAACAAAAATAGATATTTTGTGAAGATTTTTGTGCAATTGTATCTTTTTATTTAATTTCAATTATTTACGGTTTATATGTTTTGTTTCTTTTTTTTTTTGTGTTCGTATTATTTTGACTTTAATTTTTAACTGAAATTGGCAGTTGAAAGTGTTTTCGAGTCTTACTTTTATATAATACAACAAAAGTATTTACAAATTAGCCAAGAAAGAAGAAATTTGGTTTGAATTTATTTCATGCTAAAGATTTTGTTAAAAGCTTCTGCACAAATAAATTATATATGAGCCATACTTCTATTATGAAACTTATGTTATATTTTTCTACAAAATTAATTTTATTATTCTAAAAACCCTTGACTGTCCTTAAACCTATAATCGTATACAATAGACATTCACATTAAAATTATGGAAAAAACAAATTTAGAAATATAAATTTGTGATAAATTTTGGGCTCCATTATCACTACTTGTTTTCAGCTAAGTATCTTTTTTAGGCAAATAAATTCCGAAATTGTTTGTAATTTTAATGCAATTCTATTCCAGGAAGCTGAATGTGTAATGATGTAATTTAAAAAAACGTATACCTACCGTAAAATATATTAATTTATTTACATTAAACAGGTAGATATCCTGTACAATGTGAGTCGTTGAAAGGAAAAATAGTTCAACAGATAAAATTTGAATTCCAAACTCTACTAACAAACATGAGGATTACAGTTTAAAACTTTCATATTGTAGTACCATAAAAAAAGAGTCAACCATTGATGAATAATATACCATTAACAATTTATAATATTTAGATTTAAACTTTTTTGAACATGAAAAATAAGTACCAAAACTGACCAATTTTAAAAACAAGTTTAATTTCTAAAAAAAAAAATTATAATTTAATTCTTTTCCACTTTTCCACGCAACACTTCATTATTTTCTACAACAATTCTACCTTTAAAATCAAATTATCTTGCATTCAAAAATTAACACTTAGATAAACAACTCCATTTAACCCAAACAAAACTTTATAAGTGAAAAAAAATAAAATAAAAAAATTAAATAAATGTCATTTTTCTGTGGAAAACAAATAAAACTGCTACTGATCTTTAGTAAATAATATTTTTTAATAAAAAAAAGGTTGATTTTTGAATATTATTTACTTTTTGTTTTTTTTTTTTATAATATTAAAATAAAGAAAATAAAAGAAATAATAATAATTTTATACCTTTTTTTTAATTTAAACATAGAATCAAGGAATATCGCTTAAATATAATATTAGTGACATCAACACTAAGTATAATACCTCTATGGTAAACATTGAAGACAAATTTGTTGTGCAAAACACACTAAACTGTTGATGGATCCCAAAATTATTCAAGTAACTCGATTTTTTTTCCATATGATGGAAAGTGAAAAGTTTTATACTTGGAAAAGTTTAAATGTTTCAAAATCGAATATTGATCTGACGTCATATTGTTCATTGAAACTATACCTTAATAATGATGAATCTTGACTTAAATATTAATGACCGTTTTAGAGTTTTTTTTTTTGTTTATGTTTCATTAATTTTTTTTTTGTTTTCAAAAATTTATGATGGATTGATTTAATTTCTCAAGAAATCTATTTGTATTTAATAAACATACAAAACCAACTGATCCAAAAATTAACCGATTCTAAAAATTTATGTCTCATTTTAAAAAAACACGATATAGGTAGTCCGGTGGTTTTGAATGAAGAATTGTTTCAAAATTTGACTTTATAAGAAAAATCCCTACAAAGCATCCCTCTTAAAAGCATGTTTTTTATTTTTTTTAATTATTACAGAGTTTTGTATGAGAATTTAATTTTTTTGGAAAAATAATCACTTTTCTTACTGACTTTTTTTCCCCGTCCGCCGTCGTCTGTCGAAAATAAACCTGAAAAAGAAAAAAAAAATAAATTTTGTTTTTGGTAAAAAATTTTCGCAGTTTGATATTTTTATTTATAAAAAATGTATTTTGCTACTTTGTTAAGAATTTAAGGCTAACAATATTCTGATGCCACTACTATTGTAATGAAAGTAAATGTCTTTGTTTTTTTGTTTTTGTTTGTTTGTTTCCAAACTAAATACTTTATTATACTTACCTACCTTTTTGTAAGGAAAACAGAAAAAAAATGAAACTAAGAAATAAGTAAGGATTTTTGTGCGCGAAAGTCTAAAATTTGTTTCACAAAACAAAAAAAAAAAAAAGCAGCAGAAAAATTATGCGCGTTTTATGACCACAAACAAAAGCATAAAATTTCAATTGTTATTATATAGTTTTGTGTAAAATGATATCCTTAACGCATTTTATAAACAATTCAAGGACAATTGTTAATAATTGTCTTTTATTTTTATTTCTACTTGAAAAGAATTGATAAAATTTACGTTTTCTATGCGATAAAATTGTAATAAACGTCATTTTTAAAATTTTTGTTTTGCCTTAGTTATAAACTTAAAGTGCACTTATTATGCTTAAGTGTCTGTAAATTAATTATATACAGGCTTTGCTTTAAAATGTTTATCCACTTGACTCAAGATAAAGGTTGCTAGTTAATATGACAGAAATAAACTAAAAAAAATCACAAAATATAAATTAATTTTTTTGACTTCTATTTAAAAATTTAAATTCCATAGTTTTGTTAATTAAACCTTTTTGCAAATAAAATCTATATAAATTGAAAATTTTCTTCAAACATGCTTATAGTTTAAAAGTTTCTAAATGTTTGGCCATTTGTCGTATATGACACATTTGAAGTGATCAATATGAAAATGATTATTTAAGATATTCGAACAATAACATTAAAGAATAGTACAAAAGGATCCTTTGTCCTAAGGATACATTTTCTTATTGTCAAAAATATATAAAATGCGCGACTTTTTTTTTTTTCTCATTTTTATAGAAAAAAAATTTTGTTTTTTTTTTCTACACATAAATATTTTACAAAAATTACGTTTTCTTCCAAGTGATAAAATACATAATTGAGCAAAAATAAGATCAATTCATATATATGTATGTCTATGTGTACAATTTTGAAAATATTTTATTATTTCTTGATGTTTTTCAATGTTATGTCCATAAAACAAAATGACCTGGGACAATTTGTCAAACGGAAAATCTTTTTTGTACGAAAATTTAGTGGATTTATATACAAATGTGGGTCTCTAAAATTAAATTCAGAAGTTGAAATAAAAACCAGGTATTCTTATATAGAAATGTGGGTTTCTAAAATTAAATTCAGAAGTTGAAATGAAAGCCAGGTATTCTTAGAACGAAGAAGAAAAAGTTCCTTACGAAAATAAATAAAGTGAGATTGAGTAGTGAAGATTTAAGAAATCAGTGAGAGAGGATTATCAACATCGAGTCAAGTCGCTCAAGAAGAGAAATAAGGAAGCCGAAACAAAGCTTGAAAAGCTTGTAATGCTTGAATGAATACCAATATTGAGAAATTTAAGAGGATTCCCATATAAATTTTCAGGCGATAAAACCTTATACTGAAGTCTAAATGTTATGTTTATATAATTTTCTTTTAAATCAAGCCCAATTATTTTATCGATATTATTTTAGACGGAAATTTATACCAAGAAACCTATTTAGAATTATCATTAACAAAAAAAAACACTATACTGCTGCTGCTGCTCCTATTGATGATAATTTACAATGAATTTATGGCATAAATATGTTTTCTTCTTCTTATTCTTATTATTATTATTATTATCATTATTATATAAATTTGAGACTTTTTTGTAATAAAATTTGACATAAAAGAAAATGTATGTATAATGGAAGAAAAAAAGGACAATAGTTTAATGTCACCTCAAAAAAAGGAATAATTTATAAAAATGGATTCCTTTTCTTTTTATTATTTTCAATTCTATTCAACAGTTTTTTTTTCAACTATTTTTGTTGCGAAAATAATTCAAAGGTCATAATGGTATACACAGGATGTTGGGGTAGGTTCATCTATTGTCGTTAAAGAATGAACTTTAAATGTCTCATATTTGGCTAAAATATAAAAAAAAAAATTTTTGGACAAAAACAAATTATTTAGAGCGGAAGGATGTAATTTTCTGTTAAAAAATTTCTTATGAAATTAATATGAAAATTTGAAGCTAAAGACAAAAATTTAGAACAGATCCTGGAAACAAATGATATGTTTTCGGAGAAATTTTATTTTTTCATGAATTTTGAATAGTTTTCAAAAAAAAAATTTAACTATTTTTGTTAATTCATTTGCTGGTGAACAAAAATTTCAATTCATATTATACATATTAGAAATCATTAGTTTTTGTAATTAAATCGAAAAATCAAATTTCAAAAATCCATTATTTAAATGTTAATACGGGTTTTCAATTAAATAATCATCTATTTCCCTCCGCCACTATGTAATGTTTATAAGTATTGAACATCAAAGCCGATTTCGACCACTTAAATGCCACTTAAATACGCAATCTTGGTCATTTTCATCCAAGCTAATATTATAAATTATTAATATGAATGAAAATTTATGAATTGTACACCTACAATAATGTTCTATAATTTTTTTAATTGATTATTCCGTTCTATACGTATATATAGCATTACTAGCAAACTTCTTCGATGTCTTATTAAATAGCTAATTTTACCTTGAAATGGGTATATAATATGTCCGAGTGTTTCAGTTAAGTAAGTGTCACTGTAAGTTCAGATTTCAAACCAATTTTAAATTGGTTAAACCGTTTTATTTTTGGGTATTTACGACACTGCCAAATAAAACAAGTTCAAATTCATTAAGTTTCTTCAAAAGAAAAGAAAAAACTTAATTATTATGCTTTTTATTTTTTTTCTAAATTATTGACACTTTCTCAAACAATAAAAACTAATTTTCTACTCAAAAGAAGAAGAAACAATGATATTAATATATTTATTTATTTTTTTTCCATAAAACCCAAAAATCAAATAAAAGTTTTTTTCAACATTAATTAATGTGAATGAAAAATATTAAAGAAACAAAAAAAAAACGACAAAATAAATAAAAAACAGTCAACTAGAAACAAAATAAAAATAAAAACAACTAAATTTGTGATTATCTCACTTTTGAATAAACTATAAAAAAAATACATACAATCGAATTTATAAATTGCCACTTTTTTTTCGTTTTTAAAATATTAAAAAAAAAAAAAAACAAAACTATCACATTAGATTTCTTGTTTTTTTTAACAATGAAGATCCATTCAACACCTCTAAAAGACCTGTCCGTCCATTCAAAGAAAAATATTTATTCGAAAGAGTAGAAAAATATAATACTATTTAAACGACTCATTTAATTTTTTTTTTCTTTTTTTTTTTTAATAAATTTCCGAAAATATTTAAAATAAAAAACCTAATCCTAATATTTATTTCCATTTAATTTAGGCGGCACTGGTTGAAATGCTTTTAAATTTCAATTATTTGAAGATTCGAAATTTCAAGATAAAAATTGAAACTTTCGAAAAATAATTACGTTTAATAATTATAACGTATAGTTCTTCTCCTGAAAATGTTTTTTTTTAAACTAATATTTTAGGATACAAATATTTTCACAGTGTGTAATTTTTATTCGCTTAGTTTTATTTATTTTCATGCTATCAGAATAAGGATTTTTTTCCGCAAATTAAGAAAATTTAATCCTTTTTGGAAAAAATTCAAAAAACTTTGGGGAAGTTGTTTTCTCCTACGGCGACCTGACGGTTTAAATAACACTTGATTTCTCGTTATACCTATAATAGATTTTTATTCTGCAGAATATTTTTATAAATACCTTTATTATAAATATTCAACTTAAAATAGTTTTGACATTTAATTACACTAATAAAGTATTTGGGAATTTTTTTATTGGAAATAGTTAAATTCCAGAAGCTTTACCCACTTATAAAAATATTTTCATATTTACTATTTGAATATTCTCAGTTTTTCCTTCTGTCTGTACTCTGTCAAAACTGGATAGAAAATTATATGCCTCACAATTCTAATTCCTTCTTCGCAAAAAAAAAATTGATTTAACCAATCCAATTTCAATTCACTTTAACCATCTATTTTATAAGAACCAATGATTCTGGTGAAAACAACATTTTTAACTTAAAATGCGTGTTAAAAAAAAAGCTTTCAAAAGTTTTGAACTCATTAAAATACCAAAAAAAAAAAAAAAACAAATGTATATTCAAATCTAAATTTATGATACCAAAAATGAAAAGGGGCTCATTGGGAATGAATTTTGTTTTGTTTAATTTTAATATTTATATTATTTTTTTTTAACCAAATAAATATATAAATATAAATAAAATCATTTAAATACTAATAACATTTAAAGAAAAAAGAATTTTGATTTTATGTGGTCACCAAAAATGTCACCAAAAAAAAACTTAAAATTATTAAATATTTTTTATTTGATCAGATTAATTTAAGATCATCGAAGTGATTATGCGCGTAAACTTCCACAATAACAATAAATATAAAAGCTATGTTTTTTTTTATTTAATTTTTTTTCAACTGAATGAAAAATTTAATTGGAAGCAGCAATGCCACTCCTTCAAATTATGTTAATAAAAAGAAAAAAAAACTATAATAAAATTAACATATGATATCAATTTATGCAAATTAAAAAAATATTTGAAATGATTTTGACACATGGACAGACAAATTGAATGTCGAATAATTTGATATGTAAAAAAAAAAAAAATTCGAGTGGGTTCTTTTTTTTTGACTTTTTTGTAATGCGCGTTGGATGCAAATTGATTTATTGCAAACCAGTAGTTGGCCAAAAGTAGTACACACACACTATTTTCTCTTTGTATTACAAAAATTTTAGAAATTTACATAAATTTTTGAAAAAATGTTTTCACAGAAGCTATATTGTAGTATTTATAGTAAAATTGGTATTTTTTTCATTTTGTTCTGTCAAAATCAATTTATATAACTCATAATTCATTTATTTATATATAATTCATCAGTCTTTATGAACCATTTGAAAAATAGGAAAAAAAATAGTATATGGGGCTAATTATAGAAATAAATAATACAAACACTTAGTTCAACTGGGCAACTATACAAAATTTGCAGAAATTTAGAATGTGTTAAGAATTTGAATCCACAACTGAGCCCGCTGCACTTCGAAAATTTTATGATTATCTTGTTTTTGAAATTTTTCTTTTATAGGCGGAAGACTTCGCTCGCCCTGTATTATATGATTAAAGACTTTAAAATTTACCAATGGCTTACCAGATCTGTGTATTGAGTAGTTCTAATAAAAGTAAGCTTTATGTTTATACGGATAGTATACTTAAAATACATACCATTGAATAAAAGCAGTTCCACTTCCAAGGGAGAATAACTTAATATCACTTTTATATAAATGAAAAAATTTAATTTTGATTAATTTTATTTAAAATGAAAAAAAAAACTTAGAAAAAGATTACTTAATTATATAATATAATATACTTAATAAAGAAAAAATAAATAAGTTCACTGAACAAAATCATTACGAGATTATTACAACGCGGTAATGTTTTTGATATATATATATATATTTTTTGATGGAATACCATATCATTTTGAATAATGTGTGACAAGTTGAATAATATAAAATGCATAATTAAATGGATTTTTTTTTTCTGAATAAAATAAAAAAAGATTCATGAAAATGATATTATATCTTTAGTAAAGATTAAGTGGAAAAATGAAGAGAAAAAAACTCCAGTAGCCAAAACTGTACCACAAGAGTTATTATATTTCTTATAGTTATTATAATAATAACCCTTTTTTTTATATATAAATTAAATTCTTTTTTTTTTGTTTTGTACTCAATTTAATATGAGTTAATCCCATTTTACAACATTATTATTTAAAAACAAAATTATCTTTTTCTGAAGAATTTTTTTAATTTTTTCTTTTTAAAACGCGGCTGTCACATTTATTTTGGTATGGTCAATTATATGCATAGTAAATTTTATAGTAAAATTTGTGTAATTGCCATGAAAAAACAGAAAAGAAGAGCATTTAATCAATAATCATTTAAAAAATTTGATGGCTAAGGTTCAGTGGCATACACATTAGATGTCTTCAACTTATGCCAAGACGATAAATGATTACCTCAATAAGGTGCAAAAATCTATAATCAAATGTGTAAAGTTTTTGTAAGCAACGAACCAACATTATGTTCTGTAAATCTAGAAATTTCCAAATAAGTGGAAATATGAAGAAAATACCTTCATCAGGTTGACTGAATAAAAACATAAAAATGTTCTTAAATAATTTTGGCACATGTTTGTAGAATTGCTCTACATAAATAATAAATTTCAGCATATAAAGTGTATTTTTCTAATGAACCTTGTAATTTATTTTTTTATTTTCTTTCTATACATTTTTTTTGTTTTTAATGTTTTTATTCCCCAACAAATATCAATTGTAAATTAAGTCAAGTGAAATTCTTGTATATTTATTGAAGTATGAAAAAGTATGCAGGAACGCTGATGTAAGTAAATAGGTAAAAAACAAAAACGGCATAACATCATAAATTCATTTTTTCCAATTGAAATACATCAATTGTTTTACAATAAAAAAAAATCTATGCTGTATGCAGCATAACATTTAATAAGTTAAATTTGTTCATAATATATGTAGGCATACTCACACAATGTTTCTATTTTGTAATGTGATAGATGAATCAGTAATAATTTTACTTACTTGAAAATTGTAGAACTCAATAAAAGTCTGGTGCATTTAAGCTTTTTTCATAATATTTTAGATTTTCGTAATACTTTTTTGTATTACATATAAGTATAAGTATCGAAAATATCTTGTTTTTCGTTATATATTAAGAGTTTATGACATTAAAAGAAGTTGAAGAAAATTTGTCATTTATTATATTATTAACTCCGTTTTTAACTACGTACATACATATCTCTGAAAGTATAAGAAAATTTATTTCGAATTTTAATTAAGGAAATGTAAAGTAATAAATTAATTTCCTCATTAAAATGTTTTCATATATGTACATGTACATGTAAGTAGCTGTAGGAAACCAAATAAAATTTTTATTTTTCATCTACTTGTATACTACTTAATATGGAAATTTCAATTTTGTATGTTTAGTATTGTGTGTATTTATGTGCAGACATATATAATTTACATTACCAAGACTACAGAGGCTTTTAAACATCATATTTCTTCTTTTTCTTCAAAAATTCACAAAATTTTATTAAAAAAAAATTTTAATTCAACCCATTTTCATTTTTGACGCAAATTTGTGTGTTTTATTGTTTTGTAAATTTTGACAATTAAATTTTTCACTTCAATGAACTATACAAGGATTTTTATACTTATGAACGTATAAGTAACTATGTGTACAAAAAAAATTCTGTAATATACGATAATACACATATTACCATATTTAGTTTCATCTTAATAAAACTAAACCTAACCATTATTTGTATTTTACTATCTAAAATTAAAATATTATGTGTAATTTAAAATACAAATTTAAGATTATGTATTATAAAATGTGGTTTTCATCAGGTTTTGACGGTTTTCTCGAAATATTGAAGCAATTCTACTGATATTACACATCTAAAAGTTTTCAATTTAATAAATATTTTGGAATGGAAACACACAAATATGTAATATATAATTAGAAACATATTTGTCTCTCTTAGTTGAGCCCCTATCTCACTATTAAACTTAAACTTCTGTTTCTATGTTTTTTGTTTTGCTAATATTCCCAGTCAAACCACTTTTGATTTTAACAACTCACACGCTTCTCTGTTTTATAGCTAACTATATTACTTTATAAAATTGTGTTTCAAAAAATAAAGTTTAATTTTTAATATTTTTTTTATTATTTGATTATTAGGTCTAATTATATTTTTAATTTATAGACATCTTAAACAACATCCAGTAAGCATTTTATATATTTTTAATTTAGAAAATATAAAAATTAACTTAAAAAAATCTTATAGTTTTAAATAATTTTCCTCATCAAATGCATGAAACTCTCTTTTCCAGAAGTTAAAAACTGCTGGAGATTTACAATTTCATAAAACAAAAAGTAAAATTTTATAATTCTAAAAGTATTTTAGAACATGAGGAATTTTTTTTATAGCCATAGACTTCCTAACAATTCAATAGTAATTTGTTTCAAATGCTGTATTATTTAACAAAAATAGAACAAACTTTTATGAGAACATTTAATTTAACATTTCGAACATTTAGATTGAAACTAAAGCTTCCCGTAAAAGCTATTATAGAAAAAATTTTATAATTTAGAATTTTATAAAAAAAATTAATGATTTTCTTTTTGAAATTAATTTCTACTACGAATTTAGGTTAAATTATCTTAAATCTCTCTTTAAATAAGCCAAAATTGTTTAGCAATTGGGCGTTTAATCTAAAAGGGTTACTAAACAAAATCATAATCATAATGAAAATGAAAATATTCTGAAGATTTTTGTTGCACTTTATAATAAAAATGAAATGAAAATGTTTCCAAATATAATTTTAATACTGGACTGTGTTGAGTTTATAAGGTTTTTTATTTCATTTTAATTTTTTTTTCAACATATTTAGTTTTGGACTTATATTGGACGTCATGTTGATATTTAAATTGCTACTGCAATATAAATATAATAATTTTTGATTATAAAAAATAATATAAATATATTTTTTTTTTTCTTTTAATCAAAATTTTCAAATGACCATAAAAATAACCAGAAACATGCCACTTGTTTAAAATTATAACTTCAACGAAGAAAAAAAAAAAGGTGCATATTTTAAAACAAAAATTATAAAGAAAATATAAAGTAAATTATTGAAAATTTTGTAGTTTTCTTTTTGGATGTCGAAAATAGTTTTTAATGGGTTATTTTGAATTTTTTGTTTCATAAAATTAGTGTAAATTTTTCTTATAAATTATTCAAGTTTAAGCATTTTCACAACATAATATAAAAATCTTGATGAAACAATTTTTTCCAAAAAAAACATAAATTTGAAATGGAAAGCTTTCACAATTTCAGTGCTATTTAAATAAAGCCCAAAAAATTATTGAAGCTATATCCTATAAGAATTAAACATTTTTTCCATTATTGTGATTTTGAAAAATATGTAACATTTATTATAAACTTATAAACGTTTTATTGAATTCCTAAGAATTTCTGACGATAACTCTTAGTTAGCATAGAGTTAGTAATTTATTATTTTGCTTAATATTGCATATAACCATATAATTTAATAATGCATGTAAATTATATGTTTATTGTTATTTTAATGCTTTGAATGGTAAATTAGTTTTTTAAGGAAGTTATTATGTTAAAAAAAAAAAAATTTATTGTTTTTATTAATAATAAAATAACTATCTGTATTAAACGAACAGGTAAATATAATAAATTTTTTAATTTTTTTTTCTTTTTTTAATTAACACCAATTGATAAGATCAAAAGAGAAAATTTTTTTAATTGCATTATATATGATGTAATATAAAACGCATTTTTTATTATAACTATAAACGATAATGCATCTATAGTTATAATATCAATGTTGCAATTATATACATAAATAAAAAATATTAAAATGCAATAAGTGAATGCACTATGCAACATAACAACATAAATCATTGAAATATATATATTTTTTAATTACTTTTGATCTTTATGGAACAATAAACACTTTATTAAAATATAAAATATAACACTTTCAGATAGTTAAAATGATTACATAAAAAAAAAATGTAATAAAATAATACGAAATAATGGAAAAAGTCAACAAACTATATAAAACTTTTCATAATTATTAAGTTTTTTTTTTTACAATTATAATAAAAAAAATTTATGAAATTGACAATAAATAGCTTAGCTAAAAAAAGTTCTTGCAATTTGTATTTATATAGTATTATAGTTCTTCTCAGACATACATACTATACTATTTATATAAACTTGATGAAGCTTCGATTTTAATTCAAAAATTTCTTCAGACGTTCTATAACCGTGAGTCTTACAAGTTTTAGAAAATGATTAAAAATAAAAAATTCACTAATCTACTATTTTCATCAATATGCAAGAAAAATATAATTTTTTGTTTATTTTCTTTAAATCATATTGTAAACATAAATTTCACATTATCATATCAATTTCTTTTATTAATTTATTCACTCCTATACCAATGAATGGGCGCCGTGACATTTGTCCGCGGGACATTTGTCCGCGAAAAAATTTCTATGGAAAACTTCGCGGACAAATGTCATTTTACAAAATGACATTTGTCCGCGATTGTAAAATGACATTTGTCCGCGGCGGACAAATGTCTCAAAATGAGCGGACAAATGACATTTTGCAAAATGACATTTGTCCGCGATTGAATGTTCAAACTTTAGCGGACAAATGTCATTTTGCAAAATGTCATTTGTCCGCGATTGATTTTTTTTTTTTTTTTTAGAGGACAAATGTCATTTTGCAAAATATCATTTGTCCGCGATTAATTTTTATCACTGACAAATGACATTTTGCCAACTGACATTTGTCCGCGGCGGACAAAAGTCATTTCGAATCGCGGACAAATGTCATTTGGATGTCCGCGATACAAAAACAAATCGCGGACAAATGTCCAACCCCACAATGAATGTACAAAAAAAATAGATATTTTTATAAAATATTTTTATTTTAGGTCTATAATTAGATTTTAATTGAACAATTGTAGCTACCGTAGGGTACATTCCCTACTATTATTTAAATAAATGAAAATTATAAAAATTTCAATCAAAAATTCATAATTTTCTTAGCATATAGCCATACAGAAATTTTTTATAATTTCTCATTAAAATATTCAATAGAGATTTCATTTCACGGTAATTAAAAAAAAAAAAAATCATATTATATTTTCTTCAACATAAAAATTCATTAATCTTGAAATCAAATTATTAGATTTTGTTAAGAAAATAATATCTACTTCGAATATAGGCCTTAATTATAAGAATCAGACCTTTATAGAAGATAATATCTTAAATGAACATTCAATCGCTGTAAAAAAATGCATTATAAGCCTAATTCTTACATGAAGAAGGGCTCAATAAATAACAGGAACAGGAGAGTGGCATTACAAGACTATGAATTTAAAGCTAACTTAAGTTCTCCTCAGTAATAAAAAACAAATCATTTTATTAAAAAAAAAATGTTTTAACTTTTAAAAATAAAAAAAAATTAATTCAAACTCGAATTTGTTTGAACGCCCAACGTGGGGCTCGAACCCACGACCCCGAGATTAAGAGTCTCGTGCTCTACCGACTGAGCTAGCCGGGCACTTATAAATTAAAATTCAAAATATATTTTTCTATACATATTTATTATTAGAATTATTTTTAAAATATAAACACAATTTATTTTTATTGTGTGTGAAAATAATATTCTATTTTTTTTTTCCGAACTTTGTAATTTATTTATAGAAAATTAAATATTGTAGATTTTCTTAAATGAAATAATATCTATGTAAAAATATCTTTATGTTTTTGAAAAACCTAAAAATAAATTTATATTGTTATGCCAGCGCTATAAAATAGACATACTAAAACATATATTTTATTTATTATATTGCGAAAAAGAAATTGGGTGCAATATATGAATTTTTGGTATTTTTGATCCTAGTTTCAATATTCAAATTTCGATATTTTTTTGATTTTATGAAATAGTTATAAAAATGATTCTTTGACTCGGAATACCATTTTTAACATTAGTTGTTAAAAAATGTAATTTGCCAATATACTATTACAAGAAAATATTTCCATGTAAAATTTTTATTTTTTAATTTTGGAAATAGAAAAACAAAATCTGGTACCAAAATTTTTTATTTAAATTAAAATTATAGATTGGGACCACGTTTCCTTTAAACTATACTCAAGTTCTATACTTTAACAAAATTTATTAAATTCATATAATATTTCCAAAATTCGTAATAGTGTTTTAATTCAATGGCACGAGGAATGAAATAATTTTATCCTTTTCTATAAAAAAAAAAAACAATACATCCTGTCACAGGACCTTCTATGTCGAATAGAAAAAACAGATTTATTTTTATACAACAAATAATAAATTTTAAGACTTCCTTTTCTTTTGGGCGATGTTTCTATAACTCTTTTTTCAAAAAAAAAAAAAAATAAATAAAAAGAAATAAAATAACAAACATTGATTTTATTGTGGGATAACATAAAATTAAGAAAACTATAACTATTATATCATAATAATAGTAATAATAACAATAATTGTAATTATTATTAGTTTTTCAATTAAATATATTCGTATAATGTATACAGTGGCTGTGAAAAGTATAGAAACATTAGTTTTTTGATGTGGTTTAAAAAATTAAAATTATATTTGAGATAAAGGTTTTTAATGGTAACTTCAAATTTTTTTTTTGGTGAAAAATATTTATTATCGAGGAGATTAATATCTATTGTTTCCTAAGAAAGTGCGGCTGCATATAGAGGCAATAATATAGGATTATAGACAAGTTGGTTTTCGGCGGTGGTAATGAACGCAACTTAATATTTCGGTGCCGTATTTTTATTAGTGACGGGAACAGAAAATATGAAACTAATGAAATATAAAAGATTACCTGATTTCGATTTTTATGGTCATCATTTTCTTACGGCCGCTTTCTTACGTAATATTACGGCCCCTGTATGACGGCAATGTTTTCTTTGGATATCATAGATTTAGTAAATTTACTTTGAAAATTATAGTGTACTTTTTCATCAGATATTTTAATGTCACTGTAAAAATAATATCAATTTTTTTATTTTATTCTTCGATTCGAATTGGATTATATTCATTTAATTTTTATTTGTCACTACCGACATTTCTAACTTTGTAGATTGGTCACATTCAGTTTTAAATTTAAGAAACTTATTGTAAAGCGATTAAAGAATTATAGTGAATTTGAATTATTGTCGTTATACTGCTGGTGGGTTCAATTTTTGTCTCATCCCACTGTAGTTAAAACTAAAATCAAAAAAAATTTCTAGAGAGCTTGGACAAGGCGTTTCGCAGATATAATATTAACTATTTGTGGGAAAATTTATTTTATTATATAGAAAATTTATAAACTAAGAAATTGACTTTTATAATACATTTGTAGACAAAATCTGAATTATTATTTCTAGGTTCACCTACATGTGAAAAATATAATATCTTATTTTCATATCCATAAATCCTTTATATTCTATTATTATTTGTTCCGTTAAGGAACTAGAGGAAGAAGTGATCAATGAAAAAATCGAAATAAAAGAAAATCCACATCTGAAAGGTATCCTTTTAAGGATATTCTATATACGGAAAAGAAAATATATATTATTTTTCTGATTTTTTTTTTTAAATAATTCCAAGTCTTTATTCTTGATAAAAAGGATATAACATATACATCAAACATATATAACATAATATGTATGTATGTAATAAATAAATAATATGTTTTGATCTTTTCATATTAAATCCGTGGATTTTATAATTTGAAAAAAAAAAAAAAAATACAATATTGGAGAAAATAATATAAAATAGATAAATATTGTTATTTTTTCTATTATACAAGTTAAAAAGATTACATTATATAAATAATCATAATTGAACATGAATCAGATTCAGGTATAAAGTAAATATAGGGTAAGGACACGAATATCCTCGCACTTACTAATGATGTACTATTGTGAATAACACACAAAATGATCCCATTAAAAATAAATCTGTACTGATAGGCTTCATTACCAACTTTTCAATAAAAAGTAGACCGAATCCATAAATTGTGAACATCAAATAATAATTAAAGTGGTCAAAAGGGATAAGTTTACCTTATAATTAAACTATTAATTGCCTAATCAGGTGTAAAATTCAATTCAAGTTTTGAACAATAAAACTAAGCAAAATGGAAGTTCAAGCCTTGTTCAATTCATAAAGTGAAATGCACGTTCCTTGCAAGAAATAAGATTGGCACTTTTCTAAAGCATGTTCTATGATTTAATATTGTTTAAAAAATTATTGAACACATTTTTGAAATTTTTTCTATTAATCAACCCAATGATTTATTTTTCCAAAAACATAAATTGGAAATGAAAAAATGTTTTTATGTTTTCATTTTCAGTCCGTCCGTTCAACCCTCAATAAAATACTTACGAAACTACTAAACCGATTAATATGCAAAATATATGCAATCTTTTTCACTTTTAGTCGATGTCAAGCTAATGCATGAGATTTTTGGATTACGAGTTTGGGAGTTAGAAGCTCTTAATCGGCCAAGTGTCTAAATACTTTTCTTATAAAATTTACAAAAATTTGAAATTTTTATAATTAGTGTTAATCAGTAAAGAAGATAAATCATAATTCGAACCAAGGATTCGAACTTGGGTTGGAATTGGATTTGAATGAAAATTGGTATTATAAGACTAGATGTAGGATGTTGTTGGACGTTGAAATCGGTATCCACACATAATTTATAATATATTGTTCCATATTCTTGTTTAATAAAATTATTAAATTTTAAAATTTTTCTTTTTAAATTAAATCTAAATAAAAAATATTCACCTTTAAAATAAAATTATTTTTATTTATCAAAAGGATTAGCATATATGAGAAAATCCTTTGATCCTTTTGAATTATATGTCATAAATTTAATTACCATCAAGAGACATTTAACCCTGATGCTTAAAAACATCAAGGTAATAATAAAAAAAAAAATGTGAACAAATTATTAAAGCGAGAACTTTGACGCGTCTAGCAAGCTTCTTCTTCCTTCTTCATTAGTATACGATTAATTGATTTTCCTTTAATGTGAAAGTGTGAAAATTTCTCTTTGAAATTCAAAAAGAAAATTCATGCTTTGACTGAGAATATTTTTTTTCACAGACATTAAAAAATTAGGCGTTCGTGTATAAATTTCTACAAATTAATTCCATAATTTTTCTTCAATTATGACATATTTTGCAATTTTCTTTTAAATGTTAGCTTTTATTAACCACAGTCTTGCATTTGGCACTAAATTTTTTAATCATTCATGCCGTCGATAATGTGATTTCTCTAATGAAGGCTTGTTGATTATATAATGATTGGTGGCTTGATACTCAGGATAAAAGCAACTATTTTTAGTTTGTAACCTAATAGTCGGATTTTAACTGTTGAAAAATTATTTTATTTTTGGTAGATTCTAATCAGAATCGAACTTCGATTATCGATTTGAAATTAAGAAACATAAAATATTTTTCTTTTTTAATTTTTAAAAATTTACATTAAGGCGACTACATAATGTCCGCCTAACTAATAATAATACTCGCATTGGTATATAATTACGGTTGATATCATATAAGGCATAAATTATAATTGTGTACATAGTGAGAAATAAATTATTACAACAACTTTACATTTCATAAATAAATATACTTAGGTGTATACACTCTAAAATAAATCTTAACTAGACTAAAATTAAATTAAAAAAAATATAAATAAATACCAAAATTTACTAAACCAATTAGTATCTTCATAATAAAGATTAAAGAGCCACTGGATTTTTTTGAGTATTATATTATTTTGTTTATTTATATTTTTATGAATTGTTACAAACAGAGCTGCATAATCAATGCACCATTCAAATTGATTCTATTATTTATTTTTTGTGTTCAATAAATTAGTTGCAAGAATTTGAATGCATCGTGAAATACTTTTGTTTTTACTTATAGAGATGAAGCCTAAACATGTCCCTAAATGGAAGAAGACCGTACTTTAAATTTAATACATATCGATACTTTGTTGGAACGAATAAGTGTTCCCAGTTAACGGCAAACACGTACTGCTGCAACGTCACACTCGTACTTCATTTCAAAATTGCCAGATGTCATTATAGGATCTTTGCGGAAACAAAAAATTATTCACGGTTAAGTGACTTAGGCTATACATTTTATAATTAAATTTTCAAGGTACACTACAAACAGAATCGGACAAAATTAGATTCAGTTCTTAAATTAAATTGCTTTGTAACTTGTGTTCCATGAATTTTTTTTTTTAGTAAGCAGAAAATAATTTTAGTACATAAAATAGTCTGTTAACCGCCCACCCTAAAGCGATTGTCTCCTAATTCTTAAATTTTTTTAATTCTCTTTAAGTTATTATCACTAATTATTTTTATTTGTTTATTAAATCAATTTTAAGTTTTTTTTTAAAAATAATAAAATGAAAAATATAAACAATAATTATTATTTGAGAAAACAATAACAATAACTTTAAAGAAAAATGCAATAAGAAAACAACAATCTGGGCCTGTTTGTGTATTTCTTATTTTGTTTGACTTTTTCATTCCATAATACATGCATTTTTTTCCCAACTTTCAAATGCGTAAGTCTGACTGTTAAAAATTTAAGCCAAGAATTTTTTTTTTCAAGATTTATTTAAGAAATAAATTTTACAAAATTATGTAAATTAATTTGTTAAATAAATTGTTTACATATTTTTTCTTTTATTTTCATTTTACATTATTACTAGTCTCGTCGTCTGTCGCCTATTGTCAAATTTAAAAATTATTTAATTTTTTTTTTCATTTTCTATAATTTTCTTTTACCATGTTCATACAAATACAGAAAAATTGTATACAAGACTCTTTACACACTATCTATATGTGTTTACAACAATGTAAAAGAGTGCGATAAAAATTATAATAAAGAAAATAGTTTTGTCTTAATAGAAAACAAAAAATAAATTACTTCCTTCCATAAAACATTAATATATTTAATAGATGTATTTAAAAATTATAAAATTAAGAAATTATTGAGATTTTAATCGCCGAAATATGTAGGCTTGGCTATACAGAACGCACAAAGACAAAATTCACACAACTTTACCATTGCACTTTCAACAAAAATTATAGATGTTTTCCTTTATTTCAGATAAAAAATGAAAAAAATAAAATTAACATTGATATTTTTTGTAAATGTCTGCGATGAGCCTGAAATTATTAAAGTTCACAAGAAACGGCAGATATTTCTTAAAGTTCAAGCCTAACAAACTGCAAACCATTCTTTGGGTTCGAACGTTCACAGCAGTTTTATCCTAAAGTAACCTAAACGAACAAAACTAAAAACCCAAAACCTATAACTTACATTATTCATTCATTATACTATAGAAGCTTAAAAATATTAAAATAAAAAAAATAAATAAATTAATATTTTTAAAATAAATATTATTATTGCAGCTACATAAGTGAATAATTTTTAACTTGTTGTTTCTTTTTATTTCAAATATTTTATTATTATTAACTATTGTTATTGTCATACATAACCATTATTATATTATACATGCTTTTAATATACGTTTCTCTTATTATTATTATTATATATATAAATATGCTTTTTTTTTTTAATTTTATACATTATGAATATTCTTCTTTTTTTTTTCTTTTTTTATTTTATACATTATTATTTTTATTTTATTTTTTTAACAAAAAGAAATACATGTTATTCATAAATAATAAGTAGTATAAATAATAATTGTTACTAATACATTATTTCTATTTAAATATAATGTATAAATATATATACAATTGTACATAATACCCATTAGCAACTATATAGTATTTTTTTATTTATTTTTTAATTCAAAAAATAATGAAAAAGTGTTCAAAGGAATAATACATATCTTTGTGAATGCAGGTGAAATGATTAGTTGTTATATATTAGTTGTATAATATTATAAAATTAATCAGATATTCTAACTTCTATTGTGAAAAGAAAAATAAAAACAAATATAAATAGAAGTAATAATAATAATTTTTAAGAGCAATCAAAAGTTGCCCATTGAGATTATCTATAGTAAACCGCTCATTAAGGTTTGGTTTTAAATCTATATATAAATATACAAAAACTCTGCTGCACTATCAAATTTGCTGAAAATGTGACGCATAGAATTAAGGTTTGTGTTTTTTGTTTGTTTGTGGATCTATAAAAATCTAGCTTCTGACTTTGAACAGCTATACTATTATAGTCTAGTATAGTCTAGTTTGGTATAGTAGTACATTACACTAACTTATAGTATAATATTGTATTCTTATAACTTATAGTGTAATATTGTATTCTGTAGTATAGTATAAATATAGATGTTGAACATTTTACAATACAGTGTGAAACAGTTCTATATATAGAGTTTACACAATTAGTTACATGTCATCTTTGATAAACATGATTATCCTGTTTATTTCTTAACTTTAATATTGTATTATAATAACTTATAGGCTTTATATAGATATTAAAGAATAAGGGTCAACAATATAAATAAAGTGATTTATGTCGCAGAAAAATATTAAAATATTTAATTACCGCATTTAAAAATGAGACTCTGATGCAAAAAAAAAAAAAAAATTAATAAAATATTATATTCAAAACATATATGTATTATATTTTTTTTTTTAAGCATACTATACATCAAGAGCATAATATATATACAATAATGGTTTCATTTTCATCTTTTCTTTTGGTGTCATTACCAAACAAATCTTCTGTTATTTTCATATTTATATTTTCTTGAAATTCTCCTCTTTTCAAAAAAATCTTAAAAAATATAAATTCAAGTTATTTTTTAAAGTTTTTATTATTTCTTTTTATATATAGATATATATTTTTTGTAAAGATTCATCAATTTCAAGTAAACTACATTTTAATTCTGTTCAAGTTTTATTACTTTATTTTTTAATAATATAAATTTTTTTTTTCTTTTTATTCTCTTTTACAATTATTATTATTATTATTATTTTGAAAAGAAAAAATAAAATAAAATATAAACCAAAGTTGAATATTAAAAGAAAATATATAAAAAAAAAAAAAAAAAACAGAAACGCTTTTTAACAATATCAACATAAGTTTGTTAAAGCATTTAGCACATCGACTTATGCGCATGGTTTACCATTTAGAAAATTGATTCAAATAATTGATTGTTTAAATATAAAATTGAAAAAAAAAATGAAATAAAAAATTCCATAAAACTTTTTTCTTTTTGTACAACATTAAGTATATTATGTATATTATATGGGCTCTTTAACTTCTACTTAAACAGTGTAGTATCAATTACAAATTATAATACCATTGATATAAAAAAAAAAATTATTTATATAGAAGGAAGACAACCAAAATATAAATAAAAATTAACTACAAACTCAATTGTCTTTTTATTTTTTATTTTACATTTTTTTTAAGTTTAATATTTTTATGATGAGAACTGCGCCTAAAATTTATTAATGAAAAATTTAAGAGAATAAAATGAAGAAAACAATTTATTTTTTTAATGGATTAAATAATTGAATTAATTTTGTTTTATTATAATTTTGACACTAGTTGTCTTAGTATAATTTTTTCTTCATCAATAAATTGAAGTTAATAAAAAAACAAAATTTATGTCGCATTTGACAGTTAAATATTTATTTTTACATATTATCTACATAAATGAATTTTAAAAGTGTCTAAATTCGATCCAGTCCGGCTGACTTCTTTTCAATTATATAAATAGGGCTTTTGAATTATGTTCATTGAAAAAACATCTATATAACTATTACAGCTATAATTTCTACATAATATATAAAGGTCTAATGAGTTTTAGATTTTGGGCGCATTTTTCTAGGAAATAACTCAATCATATTTATAATTTCATTCTATATTATTCATAAGGATATTCGACTGAAGAGAAAAAGATAGGCAAGTAGTGTTATTGTAAGTAATCATTGAACAAATAGGCACCAATTCCTAAAGTTTTATCTCCACATATAAATATCATAAAAAAAATCAAAATAAAATTACGACAATTTTATGTTAAACCAGAACAATTATTATTAATTTAATAATAATAATAATAATTTTTATTGATGCTACCAATTTGTAAATGAAAAAAAAACAACATATGCATATTAATGAATAATTTTCGAGATTCTTTTCATATGAAATAATAATAATAATAAAAAAAAAGGTGATATTAAAAGCTTTTCTCTCTGAAGTGATAAATAATGTGCTAATTTGCAATCAAGAGCAAAAGAATTCAATATTATAATTGTGTTGTTGTTTGGTTGTTGTTTTCTTTATTCACCATTATTTACAAAAATTATTATTATTTGATTTTATTTATATTTAAATGATAATGAAAACACAAAATACATACATTTATGTGTTTTTTTTGTGTGAATAATTGATTTTCTATAGAAAAATTTAGGCTAAATGCAAATTTTTTTTATTTTTAATATATATAAATTTTTTTTTTTATGAGATGGATACAGTTTTTTATTTTCTTAACATTAAATTTAGCGGGGTCAGAAAAAAAAAAGATTTATGTATCTTAACATTTTATTCTTCACACTGAATTTTTATAATTTTTTATTTTTTTTTTGTGAAATGAACTAAAATTTTTAATTCATGATTATTTAATTTTCGATATAAAAATTAGGTCGTTGGCTCATGTTATATGATTTTCTAGTCTAACAAAATTCATACTTTTAGACTAGACTTTTAGATAGCTTTCGTGCTGTTATCATTATTCAAAATTCTAATTGAGGTTCGCTTAAGCTAGTTAAAGATTAGACCGGGAACTACAATAAAGTAAATGTACCATCGAGGATAAAAATCATGTATATCACTGTTTTCTCATCAGAATTTTACGTTTAAGCCTGCGATATGGAAAATGCCGAACTTAAATGATTCGTACTTTAAAAATTGTATAATGATAAATAATTTCAAATCAATCAAATTTTCGGAAGAAAACAATATAAAAAAGAATTTCCAGAATATCCTTATTGCTAATATTAAAATTTAATAAAATAATAATTTATAAATTTCAATTAAAAAATTAGCATATTAGATTTTTAGCACTTTAGCATCCATGTGGTACAGACTTAATAATAAAATTCATATATTTCGCGCATATAAACTTTTTATTTACAGCATAAAATTTATATTATGCTCTTATGCTGAAATTTATGCAAGGACACAATTTTGCAATTACCATAATGAAAAAAAAAAACAATTTTTAAAGGGTTTTATTATTATTTTCACAGAAGAAAGAAATTAATTTTAAAATTAGAAATATAAATAAAAATAAGAAATAAAAATTTCAGTAAAATGACTTCTGGAATTACTTATTTAAATTTTCTTATTAAATTTGTTTGGTCACAAGAAAATAAATATTTTTATGTTTAAAAAAAAACAAAGATTTCTAAAAGTATTTTTTTTTTCTAGAGAAATAAAAAATAATAATGGTTAGAAAATTAAAATAATAATAATAATAATAAAAGAAACCCAACCAACAGTGCGAGATTTTTGTTTTGTCTTTGATTTGTTCAAGATTTTTATGCATTTTATGCGTTTGAAATGCAAATTCTAAATTTATTATGCATAAAAAAAAATTATATTTTTTGCAAAATATTAAAAGGAAAAGTTGTTAAATTAAATTTTTGTTTGATTTTTTTTTTTCTTTCTTTAATATAGTTTTATTTATTTTTCTAATTTGCATTTAAGTCACGTGTCCATTTAGAAATTATTATAAAAAATAACTATTTAAAAAAAAAATATTTGTTTTTCTTTTTCTATAATGAAAATGGAAAAGTTTTTATTTTTTATTTTTTAGACATAAATTTATAAATATAATCTTAAATATATGGGATTTTAATGTAACTTGAACTTGAATTATAATGTATCCATAATTCCTTCAAATTCAGATGAGTTTATGAAAAATCCTAAGAACCAACTTCCTAACTTCTAACTTTTCTTCAGATAGTTAAACCTTTAAATTGAAGTAATGGCTTCAAATGCCAGATTAAAAACAATGCAAAATTGGAGGATGATTGTAAAAAAGCGGCAAAAAAACTTCATTTTTATTGCACATTTAGTTACTGTATTCCTACAAATCTTTTCTCGCACCACATTTTACTCGGTTAGCATCCGTCGGTTGAACAGAAATTATCAAATTAAGGAAAATATAGAAAAAAAAACTTTAGCTCTAAACAGATTTTACAAAAAATAAAAATAAAAGTTTATTTTATTTATTTTTCCTATATATTTTCATTTTCTAATTCCATCATGATGATGAATGAATCTGAAATATTTTTAACTTATATGTTGTAAAAGATTTTCTGCTGTAAAATCGAATCAAAAAAAAATTATGAAAGTTCATTTTCCTGAAAAAAAATGCAATTTCTTTCCATACATTGTATTGGCTAAAAAAAAAAGAAATTAAATTAAATAATAGGAAAAATAAAACTTGTTTGTAGGTATATTATTCTTTTTAATTTTCTACAATTTTTTGAATAACATGTAATTTTCATTTTTTTTTTCTTTGCAGCTAATTGACTTGAAAATTTCATATTTGAAAGTTGAGCAAAAAAAAAAATATGAATAAAATTTAGAATCATAAATTTTAGAATCATAAATTTAATTGAAAATTACAATAATCGTTGAAACATAATAATTAATAATATTCATTATGTTTTTCTTATTTTATATTGTTTCGATAAAACTTTTAATTAGAAAATTTCATTAATATTTTTCTTACAATTAAAAATAATAAAAATTGACTATAAGTGGTGGACTTTTATTATTTTTGCATTAATTAGGAATATATAACGAAAATATTGAAAGCTCAATTTACAATATCGTTGTAACTTCGTCTGTTGAAAAACATTTTTTTGTTTTAGCTTCATTAATTGGCCTCGCATGACTTATGTCGAATGAACTACTAATGTCGAAGGAATATATTTATAAGGTTCGAAAGAAAATTATAAAGAATTTATGATAAGACAGGACTAAGCCCGTTTTTGAAATCATATAAAAAAGAGTTGAAAACTTTTATACTTCAGCATAAAATTTCTAATTTTGAGACTTTAGAGTTTAAATAATAATTTTTCCAAATGTTTTACTGTCTTTAAATTATTTTTGAATGAAATTATAATTTTTGTACAAATATTGAAATTATAATTTTATGAGACGAAGAGTTACATGGAAATTTGGCTAGAAATAGCCAGACTTTGATATTGTAACATTGTTCAACATTTTGGAAATTTTTTTTTCTAACATTTTTCAGTATAATTTAGGATTCTCTTTCAGTGTATCCTTAAAATAGTTTCAAATTTTATTTTCCATTCAAAAAAACTATTTATTTTGATAAGTTTTAATTTTTTATCGTACTCGTAAAAAAAACAAAAAAAAAATAGAAAATTTCTTTAAAATAATATTTTTTTTTCGCTATCAATTGTGAAAGGTCCTTGAACCGTATATCCTTAGCAAAAAAAAAATTTAACTTAAATAAATCCATTAAATTAAGCGTTAATAGTAATACGATTTTTTTTTTACTTTATTATTATTTTCTATTAAAATATATACTCTTATATTAGTTATCCTTAATAAGGACCACTTAAAAGAAACCATTTTTAATGATAATAATCATAAAAAAAGTATCCTTTTTTTTTGATACCGCAAATGACTACTAATCACTTATAAAAAGGATATAGATTTTCTTTCATTTTTATTTTTTAGCGCGATATCAAAATATAGATCAAAACTTCAAAAAATTGAATAAACAACATCACATGTTTCATTGATGAATTACAGAAAAAAAAAATTTTTGGAATGAACCTTTTTGAGAGGGTGAATTTTTTTTAACAATTCATTTTTATTGTTAATTTTTTTTATTTGATTTTTATCAAAAATAAATTTAATTCGAATAAAAAAAAATAAAAAGAAGAATTAAATCAAATTTTCGCCCTAATTAATGAAAATGTTATTATACCTAGTAAGTGAAATCCTAAAAATGAAGTGTTTTTATTTTCTAAATAATAAAAAAAAAAACTATTCATTGATAAAACTAGAAAAATTCTTAGATTTTACGCTAATGTTTACTTTTTGAAAACAGAAAATAAAATAAACAAAGTTAAATAAAACCTCATCAAAAAACTTTTTGACAATTCATATTTTTGGCTTCATTTTTCAATTATTTGATTTACCAAGAACGACACTGATAATTCAATAATTGAATATTTCTTATCTAATTTTGCGCTTCATATGAATTTTTAAAAAAACTATTAAATTCATGATATTTTTAAAATAAAACTGCGTCTAAACTAAACCACTGTAGACCAACTATAGACGTTAAAAGTTACCCAGATATACTTATGTTTGCAAAAACCTATTATTATTCTTAACTTTCGAGGATCTCATATAATTCTGAGAAAATAATTTGAAAAAAAGGATTATATATTGAAAAAGGATTTAATAAATATATATCTGTCTGTCTGAATGAATTTATATAATTTTCAAAATTTTATGATTTATGAATGTGGAAAAGAAAATATTTTTCATAATTTCATAATTCCATTTTTTTCTTTTTGTATAATGATCCTTTAATGATCTTATTTATTTGTCAAAAAAAAAAAATGATTCTACAATTTATATGAAATCAGATTACTTAAGCATTCTTATATTCGCACTGAAAAAAAAAAGGTTCTAAAAATCTCAATAATAATATCGAATTATTAAAAAAAAAAAAAATTAGGAAATTTATGAAATGTTTTAATTTTCTAATTGACATGTTTATTAGTTTCCAAAACAATGATTATGTTTTGAAAATTATTATGATTTTTTTTTTTTTTTTAAACATGCATAAAATGAATTTATATGAACATTGAACATATATTTTCAACATAATAATATTCTATGCGGTGTATATTTCATATTTTTTCTGCTTCAATAAATTTTCTAGGGTTGCAAAAATTATATTTAACAATATTTTTATTCGTTTTTAAATAAAGGGGATTATATGAAATTTATTTTAATAAATATAATAAATAAAATACATTTTTATGTATAATTTATATGTAGTATGTAGTATGTTTTGTAGATAATTATTATTAAAAATAAAAAAATTATAATTCATTCGTGTGACAATTAATTAAAATCAAAATATTTATCAGGTATATATCTGATAAAAAAAAGTTGATATACCGATTATCTGAAAATATTTATAAATTTACAAAAAACAAAATTTTTTGGCATATTTATTAAATTTGATATAAACATGGAAATTTTTTTCATCAGTTTTCGTTCTTTTAAAGATGCATTCAATCAAGCGTTTAGACTGGTCTCTAATTATAAACTGGACTAACTATTTCCGTACATTTTGTTCAACATTTTGACATTTGTTGTCTTAAGTATATTTTTCTCATTCAAACAAACAACTTTATGTCATTTAAAAAAAATAGTTTTGAAGTACACATTTGAAAAATAAAATTATTTTCCAAGAGTCTATATTTTCGGCTTTTTAATCATGCATCGTACAAAAGAAAGGCAAAATTGAATGTGAATAACTTTAGTCCTTTCGATTTTTTCCTTCATTGCAAAGTTTAGAGGTTAGAATCAGTCAAGAATTTTACAAAACTTGGAATCATGAAATAAGTGAAAACTATCCTGGTTCGCAGATGACACTTTTCTTATTACAGAGTTTTTCTACTTCTGTTAATTTATTCTAATTTTATTCATAAAAATTTATGATTTTTCTTAAGGGAAAATTTTATTCCATTTTCATGTTGCATAGTTATAATAAAGAAAAACTATTCTGTAATAAAAGCCAGAAAGAGAAAGAAAAATATGGAAAATTTAACCGCACCAAATAATTTTTTTATTGTTCTTTTGATAATATAATATGAAATAAATATAATTATTTATATAGTTATGTGTTAAAATATAATTTAAAAATCCACGCAGCCAATATTACCATGGCTTTTCATATATAAACAAGAACCCTAATAATAAAAAAATTCTCTTTTATATAAATTTTCTTCTAGATATTATATTAATTTTATATATATAAATTTTATAAAAACGTATCCACCGCCATCAAAATAACACAAAAAAAAAAGGATAATCGCGTTTTTTCTCTCTTTTTTTTTTGAACAAAAATGTCCTGAAATTTATTTTTAGTTATTTTATATTTTTCCTATGGTTGTGCGGCACCCCGCCAAACTTAAGTCCTATTTGCATAAAAATATGTTTCTTATTATTATTATTATTATTATTATGAGTTTTCTATGTAAGGATTTTTTTTTAATGAAATTCAAATATTTTAACCAAAAAAAAAAAGGACATTTTTCTTTTGTTAATGTATTCTAAAGTTAAGGGACAAAATTATTAGTGTAGAGTACGTGTTTCTTTTTTTTTAATAAAAATCTTTAAAATCTAAATATAATAAAGTTGAAAATTGGAAAATTATGGAAATTAAGGGTGTTATATCGTGTTAAGTTTTCATAAGGATTGTATCGTCATCATTCTGTCAATATTGAATAAAAAATATTATAATAATAGAAAAGAAAAAAGAAATATACGTAAAAAGAATAAATTGGTTTTTGTCTCCTTATTATAAACATGAAAGAAGACAATAGATACAAAACATCATAATATATAGAAGTTAAGAAAAAAAAATTTATAGTTATTTTGATTTAATTACAAGAACAAAAAATTAAAATGGGGCCAACATAGTTCTTGTTTTTATCATCCAATCATGAAATACTAAATATATAACACAACAATATTGTCAATTAAGGAAATAAGTTTTAAAGTATGATCGTCATCTCATCAACGCTTAAAAGTCATCGTCCTTCCTCAAGCAGAACAAGGAGGGCATTTTTGTTGCATTAGGAATCGGCTTGATTTCTGTAGTTTCACCTGAAACAAATAAATCTATTGCAATTATTAAAATTATAGTTCTCTTAATAGTGAGAGTCTAGAGGCTGCTCTTTATTTAATCCAGAAAAAAAAGTAAAGCAAAATATTTAAGAAAATATTTTTCATGAAAAAAAAAAAAATTAATATTATATATTTTAATTTTAAATAAAAAAAATAAAAAATTCAAAAGTAATTAAAATTTTTGACATAACCTTTAACTATTCAATCTTATGGCCACAATCTGAACACAATACATACTTTTGATTTCTTCCACCAACACGATGTTTGAAATATTTTCAAAAATTAAAAAAAAAAAAAAAGAAAGGAAATCTATAATATTTAAAAGAAAAAAAAGTCGAAATATTTGAAATATTTTGGAAGAGCTGTTTCCTCATATGAGGAGAAAGTATTAATATACAAAAATATTCGAATTAAATGCACGAAAAACAAAATTGGTTTTCACTTGCAAGACTTCAACAGACTGCAAATCGAAGTCGTAAGTTCGCCATCAAACTAACCATGGATAATTTACTGATAAGAGCGAAAAGTAAAAATTGAAGGCCGACTTAGTTTCTTTTTAATTACTCTAACCCCGTCCTGTCTGTTTAAATAGATTTATATGCGCGAAAATGTTGGATCTTTTATACCATTATGTTATGTTTTCTTAATCATACATCAAATTCATACATCAAATTCATACATCAAATTCAAAAATCAATAATAGTGTTCTTATTTTTTCTACAAGTTTTGCCTACTGCAGTGACATATGAAAAAGAATTTCATTCTGAATTCATTCAAACCTAATACTATATTTTTTTTTATTTTTTTTATTTTTCATACACAATTTATGAATAGGATTGTGGGATAAAAAATTGATCGTGCCGCTTTTTTAATTACTTATTCAATAAAATATTATTACTATTATTATTATTATTATTATTATTTATATTAAAATAATTCATTATTCTTGGCGTGATTTATGAAATGAAAAAAAAAAAAAAATTTTTTTTTCTTCTTTGAGACTCTTAATCAATAAAAATGTATAATAATGAAAATTGAATAAAAAGAAAAGAGAATTGATATCTCAATAATAAAAATAATAAGTTAAAAAAAAAAAAATTAATATTATTCTCTTTTCTTGTTAAAAATAAAAATGACATTAGGTATCATTTATTGTTAAAATTTTGTTTTGTTATTAAATTTTTTTTATTGAACAATAAATTGAATGCAACAATTGTTCAATAAAAAAATAGAGAGAGAATAATGAGAAAAACCTTGGCAGATCGGATAGGTTTTTTTTTTTCATTATTAACTCTTTATTTGAAACTGACCGCCAAAAACTTTTCAATTTTGAAAAAAAAAAGATAGTGTGGCGGCTAATCAATACAAAAATATAAGTATATATATAAAAAAACCGCGCTGTCACAGGTTAAATCAAATAATTTTAAATTTATAAATTTATTACTTCCCACACACACAGACAGATTAATTATTGTACAAAAAAAAAATTATTGATATCGATTGGAAATCCTTTTTTAGCATCAATCAAATGACACAGTTCAATCTAAAGCAAAATTTAACAAAACCCTTTTTCTTTACAGCGAAAAAGAACTAGGTGACAAAATTAATTGTTCAATATGACTATAATTCTCTGGTATTACACTTTTCCTTTTTCATAGTCAACAAAAGTTTTCTCCTGAATTCTGGTTATTCCCAGATTTAAAAATCAGAATATGATCCATTGATTCTGAAAGTGGAGCTAATCCATTTTATCTCATTTGTTGTGAATTTTATTGATTAAATTTTATATTAATTTTAATTAGGTATATATTTTTCACAAAAAATGGAATTGCCCCACTTTCAAAATCTCTTCACACCTATATAGCAAATTTTTTTCGAGTTAAAAAATAATTACGTGGGTAAAAAAATGTTTCTTCATAAAAATAAATAAAATAATTTTTAGTAAATATACATATGCTTTTAGCATAATTTAGCCGTGTAATGTAAATTGAAAAATAACCGTATACCACACCTTATAAACTACTAAAAAATGAATGATGTATTATATATATGGTGTTTTTGTTTTTACATGTCAAATTGACGTTAGGTCAAAGCTGGTCTCAGTTAATAAATAATAAAAAATATAAGAAAAAATATGTACATGTACAAAAATATGTTTATTACAATAATAATAAATTTTCTTTGAAAAGTAAGAAATAAAAAAAAAAAAAACATAAAATATTTTCAGCATTTATTCATTCGTGATTGATTGTAAAAAAAAAAAAAAATAAATAAAAAAAATTATATATATAGCTATGTAAATTTATATGTTAAATATTTTATAAACAAAATGTAATTTAATAATAATGTTACAAATAAAAAGTTATATTTCACTAATAATGTTTTGTTTGTTCATTAAATTTTATGTTTCGATTTTTTTTTTTTTTTTTGTTGAATATAAACATTAATTTGCGCGTTCATAGTTTTCTTATTAAGTTCTAAGTAGTAACATTAACACCATAGATAAAACTAGAAAAAAAAATGCAAAAAATTTTAATAAAAATGTTAATAATAAATCGCAATTAAAAGATATAAGTAGAATTGTTACCCATAACGAATATTCAGTAAATAATCCTCTTTCTATAAGACTAAATATAGACAATTATTTACATTAAAATATTAAAATATTATTAAATGCTTCTTTCAAATGATATCTAAGTATAAATAAGTGCAGCCCAAAATTTTGGCATTCTTTCGCATTATTAAACTTACTTTTTTTTAACATTTTTTATTTTCCAAATATAAAATAGAAATTAAAATTTGCATTATTAATTATTCAAAAACAATTACATTTTGTTTGCTACTGTGAAATTAAGTAAAAGTTAAGTTTTTAGTTTTTGTTTTATATAGCTATATAATCAATTTTCCCGCCAGGAAACAAAAAATAAAAATCCCATTTTGCAATACAGCATTTTAAGGACTCTAAGGAAAAAAGTAAAATTATTGTATACCTATAAAAAATAATTATTGAATTAAATATAAAAAAAAAGGAAAAAGAATCAAACTGACGAAGGCCACTCAAAGTGTAATGTACACCTCATTTAAATTTTTGTTATATTTTTGTTATTCATTTTCTATATAATTTTTTTTATATTACTTACTTACTTACTTACTTTATATAATATTCATTATTTTATTTCATTTAATTTTTTTATTTTTTTTTTTTGATTATTTTTTTTTTGCCTTAATTGAAGTACAAAAATTTTCTTTCTGTTCATTGAATTGAAAAGTTTATATTTTTACCAATTTTGAATGAAAATAGCAGTAGGAGAACTATTGTTTTCAGTCAACGACTGACTGTTCATCTAACCTTCAGTTTTTGGGAAAAGTTCTAAAGTTTATTCCAAATTTGTGTGATTTAGTGTTCTTATAATTATGGACGAAATAACTTAATCATTTTATCAATATTAATATTAATAAAAAGATAACGATTACCACAAAACTCCCCACATCTTTACAGAAATATTTTCTGGAAACTTTTCACATGCTAACTTTATGTTGTCCAAAGATGTTCTCACTATGTTATTAAAAGATTATCAAGTTTGATTGACTGAGTGTTCTTATGCCCGAAAACAGGATCTATTTTTAATAAGAATCTCAGAAAGTCCTCAAAAATCACATTCAAATCCTTTTTCATTAAACTAGTAACATAAATTTGACCCAAATGGAGATCCAGTCCTTAAACTCCAAACCTAAACTTCATGTTATTATTTTTTTAATTATTCGACAATCCCAAATGAAACTATATTCCAAAAAAAAAACTTAAAACAACTTTTCACCTTTTTGTTTGGCTTTATTAAGAAATAAAATAAAAAATCCTTTCAGAAAAAGGACTTTATGTATTTTTTTTAATTACAAACAAAAATAACTGTATTTAAAAAGCGTGGCTCTTTCATTAAGTTAAAAAAAAAATAAAATAAATAAAATTGAAATAAAAAAAAATATAATAAATTCTTTCAATTAATTATAACAAAAATATATATAATTCAGTTATTTTTCCTATTCATATCCTTTTAATCCTTTTCAAATCGTGGCGAGCCATTAAAAAAGGATATACAAAAAATTAAAAATAAAATCACGATGAAAAATCTTTTCTTTTCCTATTATTTTCGAATACTACATAGGTATGTATAAATTTGTTGAGTTCATAATTTCTATACATATATACAACATATATTTCAATGGAGAAAAAAGTGAACTTTTAAAAATGAATAAATTTTTGAAAAAGGGAAATAAAGTATAATATTTTTTTTTTTCTTACGAAGAGAAGAAACTTCAAAAATAAATATAATTTTATTTTTAAGTGTTCATTAAATAGTTTTCCAATAATTAAACAACAACATCATGATAAACAAAATGGGACGAGGCCTCCTCTTTCAAATTTAAGATATTTATATCTTTTAATTGTTATTAATTGTCCATTAATGGTAATTTCATTTATTTTATATAATTTTTTTTAATTCAACATATTGGTGGAAATACTAAGTCTTGTCTAATTCAAAATTAAAAATATATTTCTTTCATTGTTCGTTTTTGTTTAGTACCCTTTGCTGCTGTTTTAAGTTCACATTCAGACGTAATCAGAGTACCAAAAATAGTATGAATAAGTTGTATAACTATAATTCGGTCTGACAGTTTGAACGAAAAAATTCTTTACTTTTACAACTACGTCAAGTCCCCAATCCCAACATAAGTAGGTTCCACTAACTAAAAGAAAATAAAGATGTGAATTTATCTCAAAAAAATTGGCCACGATTTCATTTTTATGAAAAAAATTTTAATTTTCAAAATAAATAATTTTTTTAATTTTCCTTCTCAAAGTTTACTCTATTCGAATTTTGTTAATAATTTTTTTTTGAATAAATAAATAATATCCTTTTCATTAATGTTAATGTTAAAAAAAAAGAAAATATTAAATATCCTTTTTTTTTATTCAATAGGTACTTGATGAAAAATGAAAAGTATAAAAAAATATTATGAAGTTTTTGTTGAATTCGCAAAAAAAAAAAACATACAAAAACTGAAATATACACTTGACATTTTTTGGTATTTGATTGTTTTCAAGTATCAACGGTAAAGGATTTTTTTTAAACGTTTTTCTTTTTTTTTTTATTATGAGGACAAAAATGTTTTCAATTAAATTTAAATAATATATTTTTGTGTTATTTATGAATTAAAAAATAAAAAAATTTTATAATGTAAAAATGAATTACAGATTTGCAAGGACATACGTCCCTCTTGTATACAAAATACCTAATATAAGTAACAAAAAAAAAAAAAAAAGAAGAAAAACTAACAAAGTTTCTAGCAAAAATTGAAATGAACTATGTAAAGAGCCCACTTAACTTCATTTTTTTTGTATAGTTAAGTTTTAATTTAATTTGAATGTAAATTAGGTAGGTATATAAAAGAAAAAGTTAAAAAATAAAAGTATTTAAGTTAAATGGAAAATTAAAATTGTTTTTTTTTTGTTACAATTTTTATGCTATGAAAAAAACATAATTGGAATTTCAATTCTTTTATTAACTCGAAGATTTTGAATTCACTGAAAATTTCTATGCATAAATTTTCTAATCAAATTTAGAATTTTCAAGGATTTTGATGTAGTTGTCTGAAGTACATATTGGGTAACTTCAAGACGATATTTTTAGCTCGTTTTTAATTTTTATTCTCTAAATTCAATTTTCTTCTGATAAGAACTGAATTGTTTAAAAAATTATTTACTTTTAGTTCAAGCAAGCCGCTTATTAAACCTAGTTCTTATGAAAATTAGATTTTTTGTGCTTATTTAAGTGCTTCACTTCTCATTCTTTCATATCTCATTCTTCATTCAATTTAGATAAAACATTCTTAGTTAATAGTACACAATCACGTGTTATCCTTTTAAATTTAAGTCCTTTTATTGTATTATTTTGAATATAGTTAAGATAAAACACCACCTGCAAATTTATGCATTTTTTTTAAATTCGCTAATAAAATATAGAATTTTACGCGGTTTTGATTCAATACAAAAAGAATATCATTGAATTGTTAATTTTAGAAAATGTATAGATACATATTTTTATGCAGAATAAATTTGAATGCTATTATGTAAAAGGACATCAAGCTATGCGAAACCATTATTTAACACCATATCAGAAGGACTAAAACAAATTAATGTTCAATTTATGTTTATTCAGTTATGAATTTTTTATTAATAATTTGTCGTCCTTGCAAAGAGATTTATCTGCAGTCAGGCAAAAAAAATAAAATTATATCCTTGAAACATTGTTTATAAAAAATAAAGAGTTAGAATCCTTAATATTATAAATAGTTTTTTGTTGTTACAAACTCCGGAATTTATTTATATATTATTTTTTCTTTGATGAGTTCAATAAAGCGACAGTACTTTTTTCTAATACTTTGAGCACTTGCAACATATTAATACTATAAAAATTATTTTATTAAATAATAAAATACTCGGGGGTTAAATGATTAATGATATTCGCACTTATAATCAAAATTTTTCAAAAACCAAAATGTTTAATTTTTGATTTAAAAAAATTAACGTATGTTTTTCAATTGCTTATTATGAAAAATTATGAAAATCATAGCCTAAAATAAAAAAAAATATATATATTTATCTGGTCCGTTGGGGATTTAAAAAGGAAGACAACATTATCTTTGATAATATTTGATGACGATATTTACAATAGTTTTCAAACAAAATTACTTACAGATTTTAAAAGAAACATATCGTAGGACTATCAAATCAATTAATCAGTAAGCTTTTGTTATCCTTAAGAATAGCTGACATTTCATAAATATGTATCCAAAAATAATCGGATAAATTAAAAGACATATATTGTGAGAAGTTTAAGACCTTTTTCGCTTATTTTTCTTTAATAACTATCGTTTTCTAAGTTGGAGAATTATCTTTTTCATATTATATATAGGTTTCTAGACTAATAACATTTTTTTACGAACTAATTAACCAAACACACTAGTTGCTATCCCTAAATATCTGAAATCGAACCAACAACAGTATCATATAGTTTTTCCATTCACAAGCACAATGTGAAAAATTTTACATTCTAACCAACCCCATACTTTTCAAATCACAAAATTTAAAAAAAAACTTTCTCTTTCCAAAACTATTAATAAAAAATAAAAAAAAACGAAAATTTTCCATTTTTTGCTGTCATCATTATATTATATTAGAATTGTCATTGAGAATATTTTGTTTTTCCTTTTTAATTTTTTTTTTCTATTTTGCCATCATCTGTGATTTTATATTGTGTTTGCTCATAAAGCTGGTGCTCCTTTAAGCAATTATCCTTTTTAAAAATTATAATTTATTTATTGCTTTTCACCACATACGCACGTTTTTCCAAAAAAAAAAAAAAACAAAATGAATAAAGAAAAGCAAAAAAAAAAATAAATAAATAAATAAAATGAAAATAAACATCCTATTTCGCGCATTATGTCAGGATGCAATTTATCTCGCGAAAAAGGACATTAATAATATTTTCCAATATTAATATATTCGAGAGAAAAAAGGGGGAGGATTTTCCGTATAATTTTTCTCAAAAAAACAACATTAATGGGTTTTTTTTTTCTGTTGCGTTCAAGTGTTTTGTTTTCCTAAGGAATTTCCAAAAGATCAACAAAAACAATTTTTATTTTTTGTATTGTTTGGGAAAAATTTTCTTTCTTTTTTTTCCGAAACTTTCTTTTTAAAGAAAACAAAAAGTAATAAAAATTTGCATAAATTTGTCATAATTTTATTTACATTTGATTTTTATTGAGGTCTAATTTATTATTCCGGCGTTTTATGTGCGCGTTTTTCATTTTTATTTTTTTATATTTTTGAAGTAAGCAACATTTCAATTTTTCCTTGATTGGGAATAGATTTTAGTGCGATGTTTAGCGTCAACTGAGTCCCAGACCCAGTATCATCACCATTAAAAATACTTGCGACCACTTATCCTAGAAAACTGTCATTAGCATCCAAATCTTCAAATCATATTCACATGAAACCGTATTGCTATATTTCTTAAAAGATTTCCGTCCCGTTTTTTTACATAAAAATTTCTAAAAATCTTAGAAGGAAAATATCTGAAAATGTTACATAGAAGAAATGAGATCTTTTTTTTTATATATAAATCATTACAAAAATTACAATTTCTTTTAAAAAAAGGGGGCTGTTAAATTTTATACATAAAATCCTTGGAGAATTATTATATAAAACTAAACAATTTTATGGATTCTCTTTTCAATTGTATAGCAAACTAAAACGTATTTTAATAATAATTCAAACAATCTTTTTTTTTTGTAAAATAGGTAATTACAATTATATATGGCTTAAACTATTTGAAAAAAAAAAATAGAGTGTGTTGCAGAGTCTAATTAAAATGTTAAAAGGGCGTTTAATGTTATCAATATTATGACCTTAATAGTCGCAGTTATCCCGGGAGTAACGATTTTATATCAAATTTGTAAAAATAAAATAACATAGTTCATAGTAGTTGTATTATTTGAATTTTTCAGTTTTTTCACATTATTTGGGATTGATATTTAGTAAGCAACAAGATATAAGCTACTTTTGCTGGCTATGGTAAATAGCTAATCATCCACCAGTTCGCTTTGACACATCTACGTAGGGACATGTATAAATTAGTTTACGCAAAACAGGATACTTGAGCGCGCATTAATTTTATAATTTCTCTCCTCAAGGGGTGAAAGCTTTTAAATTAATAAGAAACATTCTTCTACAATTTTAGGCCCAAAATGACTTCTAATAAAATCTCTGTTTTTGCTAAAAAAAAAAAAACCGACCAAAAGTTACATCATATGACTACAAAAGCTCAAAAGTTTGTTAAATGTTTTGGCGCCTTTTTAATTTATTTATCTTTCAGTGTATGTATTGAACATGTTTTTTTTTATTAATTTTATTAATTAAATTACATAATCGAGAATTAAATATGCAATAAAAAAAAATTCAATAGTTTGTTAATCAAAAACGCAGAAATGACGATAATTTTTTTATATTTATTTAAATTGTTCAATTCAATTCAATTCATTTATGTCTTTTTTTTTTTTTGTATACAAAATAATGAAACTAAATAATGCAAAAAAAAAAAAAATTGAATAAACATTGACAACAATTAATATTTCCAAAAATAGTCAGAATAAGTATTTTTTTTTTCATTATTATTATTTTTTGTACCTATTTTATTTTTATTTGAGTCAATTAAATTATTGTTGTAGGAATTTATTTTTTCTTTTTTTTTTTATCGATTGAAAACAAAGCGATAAATTTTTGAAAATTGCCTTAGATGTTTATTTAAGTTTTTTTTTTTTTTTATTAATTTTTTATTAATTGAACAGAATATATAATATCAGAATAATGAATGAAAAATGTAATATAATTAATTAATCTCACTAAATCTAGTTTTGCAAAAAGAACTATACTTGAATGCATTGCGCCAATTTTGATCTTAAGTGATTAGAACTGGTAAGGATAGTTTATTGTAATTTTCCACAATTGATATTTGAAGTCAAACTTTGAAATTTGAAGTAACATTTATACGTATATGAAAAGTTGATAAAGTTTTTCTGGCTAGTTGGTTCACTCATCAATTCGATAGAAACAAACTTTCAGATATCCTAATCAGATACTTTCTTCCTTTTGTATGAAAATTTATTAAAGTTTATGTATGTATCTAATATATTATTTCACTTCGTCAGAATTTTTACTTTTTTCTATCTCTCTCTGGTTATCTTAGATGACAAGAATTATTCAGAAATTGCTGCAGCTATATTTTTTTCAATCAAAAGTTCTTCACTTTTTTCATTAAAATGTTTTCGAAGAATTCACTTCAAATTTTTTTTGTCGGGCCTGTGTTCTAACTATCAAAATATTTGAAATTAAATAAATGAGCTAACAATCTAAATAATAGAAAATATGGCGAATTTTTTTTTTTTCAATTCTAAATAAAACTACATGGCCAAAGAAAGATAAAAAATTAGAAATAAAATTAAAGTAACTAAACTGTATTAATGTTTATTTATTTATTATTAAAATTTTTTATTAAAGATCCCGAATAAAAATAGATTTAACTCTGTTATTATTATTTTTATTTTTGAATTCTTTAGAAATTAAAAATTTTATAATAATTATGTCTATTTGTAGATTAAATACGACATTTTATGTATTAATGTCAATGCCATAAACTCAAATAGAGTTGTTCTCTAACATATTAGCAAATCCCATGTAAAATATACATAATTCTATTAGTATTATCTGCCTTTCGAAAAATTCATTCATAAATCATGATCTGAAAGTTTTTTTTTTATTAACTTAAGAGTAAAATTAGGATAGCTTGAAAGTATTAGTAGGATGGAGAATAGTTAAGCAAAACTAAGTTTGATTCTTTACAAAAAGTCAAGAAATATCATTGAGTTTAATTTTCCTATACTATAATTTTGTTTTCTGTCTCCTATTCCCCAAATTTATTAAAGTATTGCCCAATGTTCTTCTTAATAAAAATATATGTACGTTGTCCCTTCGATTGTCCTAATGTATTATTTCAAGAATTTACTAAAACGATAGTATGATAGTATGTACATTTCGGTAAGTAAAATCTAACCACTATAATAAGTTGAACAAAAAACCATTATTTTATCCCGTCGGCATTTTTAACCACCAGTAATTTTATAAATAAATTCTACGAATTTTTCTTTTAAGATTTTAAATATCTCTTCAGTACAGTACAGTTCAACATAATTCCATTGTTTGACCACAATATCAGTGTGGGCTTACGTCTTATGCGTTTAAACGGAGCATCTCATTTCTCAAATTTTTAATCATACTGAAATATATGCCAATATAAAAATAATCACGAAAAAATCATAAAATTATTTCATTTTTTTTATATTTTAATTATTTTATTTTTCATTATTTTGTTTTTCATTTTTATTTACAAATCTCAGTAATTATAAGAAAATTTATAATTAACAAATTTTCTCCGATTTTTAACTAAAAGCTATATTATTGTTTAGGTTAATAATATAATAGAGAATGAAAGAAAATAATTAAAATTTATAATAATAATTAATACCACTTAAAAATTAAAAAATATTTTTTTTTATTTTAATATAAATAAAATTATTTTTGTATTTTTTTTTTAATTAATACTTATTTAAATTATTTTTACTATAAATTTTTGTGGTTTTTATTTTATTTATATATTTTTATTTATTTTTATTTTTCTATAAAAATCACATTAATATTTTTTTTTACATAAATTAGTTAGAAAAAAAGTATATAAAAATTATTTTAAATGAAAAATTAATTTTTATTGCCGAAAATATTTAATTATAAATTAATAAAAAAAATTCTGTTTATAGTAGATGATTTACCTAATTGTCATTAATTAAAGAAATTAATTAAAAATTGATTGTTTAAGAAATTTTTTTAATATTGTATTGAGTTCTAAATCGGTATTCAAAAATACATAATGTGTTTCATGTGTGCCGAATAATTAAAAACTTTAACTTAAAAATAATTGTAGAACTGAAAATTAAGCAAATCTATGATTTAGGCAGATGAAATTTGCCGGAAAACCCCGGAGTAGCAGTCACGTGGTAAAATAAATCATAGTTTGTTATTACGTAATTCATTTTTAAACAATTAATTTTTAATTCAATTCATGTTAATTCATTAATTTATGTGTTCACCTTAAGTTGGTAAATAAATTATTGACTTGGGGGATAGCAAAAATACAATAAAACTTAAAATCTGAGCTTATACTTATAATGAAAATTAATAGACAGGTAAATAAAGATTCGGAAACCCTTTGGAATATAATTAAATTTTTAAAAATTATAAAAAGTGTAACAAAGTTATTGTAATAAAATTCTAAATTTGTTTAAATTAATTTTCCAATTAAAAAAATTTCTTTTTTTTTACATATCTTTTCTTTTTGTGTTTTTACATAAAATTTATGTTGATCGTTTTCATAAGGATATTTTTTTTTTTGGAATGTTTACAAATTCATTAAAAAACATTTATATATTTAAAAAAAAAAAAATTAATTTCATATTTTGTAAACTTAGACATTTGACATAGTAAATTATAAATTAAAAATCAAGTATGTAGAATAATTTTATTTTTTATCTATACAAAAAAAAAGCAATTAATTAGATCTAATTTTGTAAATTAACACTTTAATTTTAAATTAATTAAGTTAATGTGAGAAATTAGTTTCAAGTTCTCGATAAAATAATTTTTGCTCCGTTAAAAAAAAAGCGAATAGAATCAATCAACTTTGGATAGAATGAATAGCCTTTACTTTATTTTTGAATTGCTCAGAAGTTCTAGCTTAATGAACATTAGAGAAGGATTTTATAAAAAAAAAAGCTTTAACCCCTTAAGAATTTAATAGCGAAAAAAGTTATAGAAATTTTGTCAAAATAGGTAGTAAGGTACTCCAACGAGAAATCAGTAAAAACGATATTAAATAAAGTGTCGTTAATCTCTTTACATTAAATGCCATAAAATTTATTTTGTCATTAAAATTTTTATATCATCATAACTAGAATAATTAAATAATTTAGTATGCGCACCTGAGTTTTGCAGCGCCAAACCAAATAAGATTTTATTGCCGGATCTTCAACATTTTTCACAAGAAATATGACTAAATAAATATAACAAAGTTTAATTCCCTTAAATTGGCACTGTCAAAATTATAAAATTTATTTAAACTGAGTATCTTCAGAAAATCGTCTGGTTTTGAAATTATAATTAATTTTACATTCACGAAATCAGGCTTAAGTCCAAATGAGCGATCGAAGATCCCTCTACTCTCTTATTCGTATCTAACCTCCAATATTCCTATCTAAAATATTACTATTCACTTTTTTCTCAGCGCAGATAACTTTCAAGTTATTCATTTTATTTTGAAACTTCTTTAAAAAAAAACACTCAAAAAATAAAAATAGTTTTAAAAACACAATAATGGTTTTTTTATTTCTACAGAAGGACAAAAAAAGGATTTTTTACTTACTGTTTTAATCTAATAAATATAACAAAAATATTTTATCAACTTAATAAACAAAAAAAAAAAAACTAATAACTTATCTTATATATTTTTTTTTAATATAAAACTGGTACAGGCCTTCTTAATGCCGACATATCCATAGTTGATTCTAAACCATTTGGCGTTGCCGCTGTACCACCTGGTGAGCTGCCCGGTGATGCTGATGATGATGTTGAATTATTATATATATTTGTTGTGTGCGCTGCTGCATATAATGATGACGGTGTCATACCAGAATAAATACCCGAATAAAATGAACCTAATGATGTTGGTGGCAATTGTGGAGCTTTTTGTGCTTCCAAACCATTTTGTGGTTGATTTGATGCTGCCGCTGCTGCTGCAGCCTGTGTTTGATGTAATTTAGATAAAGCTAATGGATCAAAACCACCAAAATAAGGTACTGGATATGGTTGTTCCAATGGATGTGATGGTGCAAAATATGGTGGCAATTGATGGAATGGATTATATGCAGCTGCCGCAGCCGCATTCAATGACTTATTTGTTTGACCATTAACACCGGATTGCATTGGATTCTTTGGTTTACGCCTGGGTCGATACTTATAGTCCGGATGTTCTTTCATATGCAAGGCACGTAATCTTTTGGCTTCATCGATGAATGGTCTCTTCTGTCCCTCGGTTAATAATTTCCATTCGGCACCCAAGCGTTTCGAAATTTCAGAATTATGCATTTTTGGATTATCTTTGGCAATTTGACGACGCTGCAATCGTGACCAAACCATAAAAGCATTCATTGGTCTCTTAATGTGACCGTCCTGTCCGGGGCTGGTTGAATGAATACCCTGATGTTGATTCGGTGAACCATGGTGGCCCATACTGGCGGTGCCCATAATTGAATTATTCGATGGACCAGTGTGTACACTCGATGGTGAACCGTGACCCATGGCAGCAGAAATTGCAGCCAAACTGCCTTGCTGTGAGAATTGCATAGCAGCATGTTTCATTTCGGATGGTGACATTTTTGGTTGCGGTGCATAATCACCGGGAGTTGGAATTTCTAAGCCGGTAGCAAATTGAAAGCCATAATGTGGATGGCTTGATAAAGCAGCCATGCTATGTTTTTGAAAGTAATCAATTTTGAGTTTGTTTTTTATTTTCTTTGGGGTGTGTTAAAAAAAAAGATAATTTCTTTTTTTATTTGACTTTAACAAGTTTTAGAGATTTTTTCTCCAAAATTTATATTTTTTATTTAATTTTTTTTAAAAATTTTTTTTTTGCCTTTTTCAATAAAAAATTATTCGTTCTAATTCTTTTCAAACTATTTTGTTTTTATAATTTTTGTAATCTTTTATATCAAAATGTTAAAACATAAATAAAAAAAATGTAAATCAGAAATTTTCACTTTTATTTTCTTTTTTGTTTGCAATTTTATTTATTTATTTTTTGTTTTATTCAATAATTTTCATTTTCACGGAAGCAAAAACGTGTTCATTCATCAACAGATACTCGTAAACTGATTTTTCCGCTCTCCGGTATTATTTCAGTTTTGTTTTTTATTTTTTCTTCTTTTTAAATCGGGCAACAAAAAAAATTGCTTTTTTTTTTATGTTTTTATGTTTTTTAATTGTTTGGAATTGTTTATAGGATAAAATATCATTCAGTTATGACTATAAAGTCTGTCGTGTACGAGATTATTAAATCATAAAAACTAAAAACTACACAAAAAAAAAGGAAAAAAAAAAATCACTAAAAGAGAGAAACAAAAATAAAGCCCATACACATGATTAAAAAAAAAAAAGGTAGAAAAAAAGGTTTCAGCCTATTATTTTATAAAATTTTCCTTTTTTTGTTTTTTGCGATTTACCTATATTTTTTTTTTTTTTAGATACATGTATCTTAAAAACTCTGTATATAAATATAACATTAAAAATCTAATAAAATTTATGTTAACAATAGAGCTCTAAACAACAAGATACATATATATCTACATTTCTCAAACACACAAACAATAAAAAGCAACAAGGCAAAACAATTGAATAATATAATATATAATAAAGAAATACAAAAGAAAGAAAGAGAGCGAATACTAAGTATAGAAAAAAAATTAAATCTCTAAACAAAAATGAATGAAAAATTTTTAATAATATAAAATAAAATAAAATAAAATAAAATAAAAAACACATTGAGAGAAAAATTTAATACAAAGAAAAATTTAATATAATATAAAAAAATATATATAATATTATTTTTTTAAATTGAAATTGATCACACGCATTTAAAATTTTATATATAATTATGTATATATAGTTTTTTTTACGCATACATTGATAACAATAGAAAAATATATTATTCTTTTACTCTATTGTGCTGTTTTGCAATTCGTCAGAACAAAAAATATTATAAAAAAAAAAACAAAAAAAAAAAAATTATATATCTACAGAAATGTATATTTTTGATAAATTTTATGTGAGAGAAAGAGTAAAAATAACATGAGATGATGAGAAATTAAATACAACCACCTAAACTCAAAATGAGAAAGAAGTTTTTCATAAATTGAGGTGAATAAAACAAGAAGAGATTGGGGAATTTTGAGAATAATTTATCATAATACCTATAATATTAATTTTATTTTTTTTTTAAATAATCTTATTTATTTTTAATTACAAAATCATTTATTTAATCTTTTTTTTTCCATCTAAATCAAAAAACACAAAAGTATATAATTTTCTCATTTAATTTCTCCTTTAAGATTTTTCTCCATAAAAACAACATTTTTCACCACACTAAAACTTCAACTACACAACTGTGTTTATGATGTTGAATTTCTAAGTTATAAAATTGAATTTATATATTTTTTTTTAAATCTTTTTTTTACTCTTAAAATCAAAATTTATAAACGAAATTCTCACAATCCCAAACAATATAGATATACATAATATATTTTTCTCATTTTATTTGTGTGTATAAAAGAGGTGTAAACAATTGAATTGTTTGCATTGTTAAACCAATCCAATTGTTTGAATATTTTGTTGTTTTTGTTTGATGAAATCCTTTTTTTTTTTTATGTTTGATAATGAAAAACATACAAGAGGAAAAAAAATTGGGGAGAATTATATAAATTTTTTAATTTTTTTTTTTTTTTTACATTAATAAAACTTGGATGCCAAGTTTCCAAAAGAGTAAATTTTTAGGAAAACAATAATAAAAAAATAAAATTTCTGGAGTTATTTACAAAAATAAGGTTTTATTTATTTTTTTTTTATTAAATTTTTATTATATTTTTGATTTATTTTTATTTTTTTTAGATAGTGTAACAACAAAAAGTTTTATGTATCTCTTCTTTTAAGTATCTTTTTTGGAGTACTCCACTATTATTATTATTATTGACAGATATACAATATTGTTGTTATTTTTATTATAATGTATTATGTATTATCAGCAGAAAAAAAAAATGGTTGAATTAAAAAATAAAATATAATAGAAAATAAAAATAAAGTGAAAAAAAAAAAAATTATTATATTTTATGTTTTTTTTTTATTTATTTTGTTGTATATTTTTGGAAATATTGGTTTGGAAAAAAATATATATATTTTTCACTGTAATAAAATGTATCTACTATATTTATTGCACTTTTAAATTTTTTGTTGAAATTATGTATGTTAGAATTATTAGAAAAATAGTTTACATAAATATTTATGCATTGTAACATTATATAACATTATGTACATATATATTGTTGTGAAAATTTTTGGGGCACAAAATAAATAAAAATAAAAAAAATGTATGTTTATATGTTTTTACCATTCAGTGGCATAAAAAGCATATAACAGAAATTTAATTCAAAGGAGCCAATATTTAAAAATAATATTTAAATGCTTTATGTTGTATATATACTTTAATATGAAAAAATTTATTTCACAAATTTTCTTTATTTTATGTTATAGGTATTACGTTACATCATAGAGGAAATTATTTTCATATATAGAGAGTTATTTTCGTACATAAAATTTGATTACACATTTTAGTTTAAATTCGTCCAATATATTGCTTGGATTAGAGAATTTTATCTTTTTACATTTATTTTCCTTTAAGTATTCACTAATAAATATCTTGGACCAATTTAAACAAAAATCTGTAAACAAATTTTATATTCGGAAATGTGTATGATTTTTTAGGTTTCCGAAGCTCCCTTAATGCATATGAAATGGAAAAAGTAAGGCTTTCAATTCAATTATTTGCGTAATATATAACTCAAAACAGTGAAACATTTTTAATATCAGATTCATTTTGAGAGTCTTTAATCAAGATTCTTTTTTTAAGTCGAGATAATTATTCAGAACCTGAGTTGGCTGAGTCATCCAAATTCAAATTATATAGTTGTGTCTTTCGAGTTATCAAATTAATGTTTGAATGGACGGTACGATATATAAACTTTAATTTCTAGATTTTCAAATAATCAAAAATTTTATGAAAATTCATTGAATTTAAGTACTATAATTTAGTTATCAAAATATCATTTTATTTCAATTTATAAATGTACATATATGATATTCATAAATTTTGAAAAAAAAAAAAAAAAAAACTAAGACAAATCCTTAAAAATTTACTTCAGTTCCTTTTTCTACTAATCATTGCTTTATGCGATGATTGAATTCGTAATAGAATAAAACATTATAATAAGGATATCTATATAATTTAAATAATATCCCTGCTAAATATACAATATTACGTATATACGTGATGATTTGAATAAGTTCTAGATTTATGTTGTACGTATATTCTTTTTTATAATCAAATATACATAATACATAAAATCTATTCAAATTTTACGGATATTTTTGATGATTGTTAAATGATAAAGCAAAAAAAAATAAAAATTACTACTATAAAAGAATTAATGCTTTTAAGGATTATGCAAAAAAAAAAAAGGACACCCACGAGAATTGTCCAAGAAAAATGAAAACCCATATATGATTAAGATTTTGTTCAAAAAAAGAAGAAGGTGAACACATATAAAATAAAAAAATAAATTTGATAAATGGACACAACGTATTAAGAATATTCATTTTCCATATACAAAAAAAAATAATAAAAAGGAAATCTCTTTTTTTAAGGTGGAAAATTTGAATAGGATAAAAATCTTATATTCTTGTGAAAATTCAGATTATCTTGAATAAAATAGATGAAAAGTTGATTATGTTTTTCATATAATATTCTTATTCATTAATCAAAGCGTTGTTGTTCTTTACTTTAACGCCATCATGGTGTAGTGATATCATGGTGTAGTTATCCTTCGATTTCGACCTGGGACTAGAAATTGTTTCAATACAAGTTTGAGAATTATTATAGATTATAGTCAAAATTATGCTAAAAAATATATGCAATGCAGTATAGCAGAATTTTCGTTGAGTAAGAATATTCTTATTATTTCCGGAATTAAATAAAACTTCAGACAAAGCACTCGGATTGATACGAGTTCTAGATCAGTTTCAAATTAAAATTTCAATTAAAAAACTTATGAAATATATTTCGTCAAATAATTTCTCAAAAAAAAAATTCAAGAGAACTATACCTGAATTAAAGAATAATCTTCATCGTCGCCCAAATAAATAAAAATCAAATTTCACATTCGTTTTAAGTTAAAGAACAAATAAAAATCTGTGGCATAAAGTCAAAATGTTCTATAGAAAACTTAATAATAAAATAATTAACTTCAAAACTATGTATGAGTTTATATTCAAAGAAAAAAGGACATTGTCCAGGATATTATTATTATGGCCAATATAAATAAAAAACATATTTTTCATATATTTATGTATTTATTTGTTTTTACAACACTCACTCAATTTAAAAATATTTTTTTTTCTTTAGAACTTATTAATTTTCTTGAGAAAATATTATATTTAAAAATAAAAATAATTTTTAAATAATTTTATTAAAATTGTTTTGCAATAATTTTTATTTTTATTGTCTGTTTCAGCCTACACCAAAAAAAAATACCTGCAGCAGTAATAGTGGATGTCTTTAGTAGCTTTTTGTCACAGGAAGCAAAAATATTTCGAACTTTTACTTTTTTAATATCGCTAATCATACTATTGTAGCTTATATGATCATTTCACAAAAATATATAAAAAAAAATACATGAAACTTATAATTCATTTGACAATTTATTGATATGAATTGGAAGATTTTGAGCTTGTATTGCCCGAAAATAATGCAGTTTCAGCAATCTTTTGTATCTAATTTTTCACGGAGGTTGTTTTTTTTTTCAGTGCACGAAAATTAATTTTTTTTTTTCTAAATTTTTATTTTTTCAAATAATTTATGTTGTTTTTAAAATTATTAGTAAAAACAAAAAGTAATTTATATTTTTATTATTTTATTACAATTTATTTTGTTTTTAAGTTCTGGGTAAAGTTAAAAAGGAGGACAGGTAAGCCTTCTTTTTTTTCTGTGTACCTTTTTCTATAAATATTTACCTTAAAATAACATGATTTTTATCTTTAAGTTATATTAAAGTCAACAAGAAAATAAACGATTTAGCGATCATCGCCGTATTTATTATTATTCGCACTTTAACTTTTTTTATTACAAGTTTTTCATAAATACCTATTATTTTAAAAAATTTATGCACAGGGCCCCAAAAAGTTATAGCACACGTCAACCTAAAGTCCAAAAAGAAAAATTATGTTCGGCAGTTCACATTATTTTCCATTTAAAATCTATATTAATGATTAAATTTTTCAAAGGACTGAAATTTGTGTTGGCATTAAATTCAAAATATTGAAAATTTTATTTTACCTCCTTTTGATAATCTTTCTGAAATAAAAATAAATTATCTTCGACTTTTACAATTTTTTTTTCATTGGAAATACAATATTGAACTTCTATTTATTTTTTTTGGTTCATTTTCAAAAGGATTTTCATTGTCAAAGGAATTAATTGCGCGCTTTTAATCTCCTTTTTTTTTTGACAATGGAATAAAAAATAATAAAAAAAATGTAAAAGAAATTTTCTTTGATTTATTTGTCAATCCTTTTTCTTGTTGTTGTCATTATTTCAATCCACAACATATTAATTTAGAAAATTAAATTTTAAATTTTTTTTTATTCATTCAAAGAGAATAGTTATTCAGAGATCAATTGACTTGAAAATTTTAATTAAAAAAAGTCTATATATATTTAGCGAAAATCCATTAAATCAATAATTTTTTTGAGAAAGAGGAAAAAAATATATAAAAACACTTTGTTGAAACGGATACGTGCTCTTAGGAAGTAAAAGTCTTACTTTCGACACTTAATGTATTTCAACGTCAAACACGTACCGCAGTAATATCAAACTCGTACTTCATTGAAATTCCCAGAGTATAAAATGTGGGGATTGGTTTTCAGTTCCTATACATTGAATTGGAGATCCTTTTGAAGCTTTAAATATATATTTTCAATTAAACAAAATTTAAATAACACACATTTCACTTTAAACTCTACTAAACAAAAAAAAAAGAAGAAAATAAAGGTCGAATGACTATTTTGTTTGTTTTTTTTTTATTTGTACCTACTTACAAAATGTCAATAAATTTATTTGAATGAAAATAGAAAATATAACTTTAAAACCTATAATTTTCACTTCATTTGCAATATGTTTTCCCAAACCGCTATTTATCCGCCTACATGTCATTTTCGATATTTTAGATACAAAAAAAAATATGAATTTCATATTTTCCATATATTTAAGTATTTCTCTTTTTGTATTTATTGTTAACACACCCCCCCGAATAGAAACAATTTCCATTATTTACCCTCAAATAAAAAAAATATTTTCCTATCAAAATATGAAAAATTAATAGCCTGAGGAAATATTTTATTTTTTTTTTCACTTTTCTATGAAAAATTATTATTATAATTGCCATTAAAGCACTTAAGGTCAGATCATAAGCAATTATCCTAACTAAGGTTTTTAAAGGTTTACCCCCCAAAAAGCAAAATATACACTTTTTTTTTTTTTTTAATGTTACAAAATTGTAATTTCATATTTTTAACACTCTTCATTTGGTTTTAAATTTTTGTTCCTTTATAGGTTTAAATGAGTTTAAGTATGAAGCCAAGACACAGTTAAGCCGCAGTGTCCTTGTTAAGTTCAGCTCATGATGGAAATCTTATATCAAACAAAACAAATAAGGTTCTTTCACAAAGGACTACAGAATTTTGTCGTTATTATAATCTTCTGAGATTGCTAATGCGAATATAAAAATCAACTTATTAAGCATTGGAAAAGTCGAAAATGTTAAAGATTTCCGTCTAGAGCATTTTCATTCTCTTTTTAAAAAATAACCTCTATCTCTATCTAACCTCTATTTTCTATTTTCATTTATTGCATTCCAGTTAAACGTCTTGAAATGCTTGGATAGTCAAAATTTTATTACACAAATAAAAAAGTATTAGAAGAATTTGTGGCCACCGAGAGCATAATTATAATTACACGTCTATGAAAATTATATAAATAGTTTTAAAGGAATTTTTTAAGGAAAATTGATCTTAAAAACATTTAATTTATTTAATAATCTGAAGTTCTCGCGATTAAAGGCTCAAAGAATAACCTCTTTTTTTTGTCAGTCGAACCACTTGTTGTTTAAACGCCATATATATTTTCTATTCGTATGAAAATCTAATATAATGAAAATTTAAAAAAATATATTTTAATGTAGAAAAGTTTTTTGTAGTAAAAATTTTCAACGTCTTTAAATTTTCCTAAGAACATTACACTGAAGAAAAAAATAAGCAGCAGCAGCTACATTGCTTTATATCACTTGCGAAAAAAAAATAGTTCGAACTTAAACTTATCTATTCATAAATTATTATAGATTTGACAAAAAAATTTCAGAAATTTAATATGAAGGAAAAAATTATTTTGGGAAATTGTTTTTCGCTACAAAAAAACCAAGAAAACTATCATTTTGCAAAAACCACTTTTACTACACTTTGTTTGCTATGAACTTTTGGACGAATTGTTGTAAGATTTTGGGCACAGTTTTATTTATAATGTTCTTGCTTTATTTTACAAATGATTCTCTCCACAATTTTTTTTTTCAGTGTAGTTAATATTATTATTATTATTTTTCAATTTTCAATTCATCTTTTGAGTGTAAATTAAATAATCAAGAAATGCGTATTGAAATAAATTTTATAATAAAAAAAAAAAGAAAAACCAGAAAACAAACATAACAATAAAGGAAGAAAAAAAAATAAAAATTATTATTTACAGGTAAAAAATTAATTCAATTTTCCACGTTTTAAGAAAATGCCTTGTTATATAAACAATAAAGTATTTTTTTTTTTATATTTTGACATAACATTTATATGTACATATTTTCATTCTGATGTTTAAATAAAAAGAACCTGCTTTTCAATTAATTTTTTTTTTATCCTGGAAAATGAATGTGAAAATAGAAAAATAAATATATGTATGTACAGCATCCAAAGTTCTTCAAAAAAAAATTGTTTGTTTTTTTTTAATATTTTTGATTGACTTTTTAAATAAAAATCACATTGATAAATAAATAATAATAATGTTTTTGACAGGATTATAATTTTTTCTTTATTAATTCTTGATTTTTGGTTAGAACAATTTTCCAATTATTACTCCGTTCGTTAAAGCTACTAACATGACAATATTTAAGGTATACGCATGAAATTTGAGAAATAATGGAATAATGACGGAAACAAATTGAGCAATTTTGACTAGTATATGATGATTTGGCTATATTTAACCATAAACGAAGTATAAATAGAGAAACTAGTCCCAGACAAAAAATGCTAATACAAATAGTGAAACAAAAAATCCATATCACAACCCCATTTTTTGTATTTTTTAGACTTCCACTCTCACAAAAGCTTTTAAAACTTTAAAAATTGTATAGAACTGTTGTTATTTTGAAAATTTTAAAAGCTTTTGTGAGAGTGGAATTCTCAAAAAATACAAAAAAAGCTCATGGGGTTGTGATATGGATTTTTTGATTCACTATTTGTATTAGCATATTTTGTATGGGACTAGATTCTCTATTTATACTTCCTTTATGATTTAACTTATTCCAAGCAAGTTTTTAACACTTGCGAGATATTTGATTAAATAGTAAATTGTCTGAGCTTTGTCATTTTAGCAAAATTGAGGTTAAATTGAAGTTCCACCATTGCGAACTTGAATTCATCCTCAACTCGCACTACAATATGAAAATAAAATGTTTTATAAAAATATTCTAGCAAGAAAGAAAAAAACTAAAAATCCCTAAGGACTATTTTTAAATCAAATTCAAAAAATTTCAAATATTTATTTTTTCATTATTTTTTTTTGAAATAAAAATTAAGATCACCCTTTTTTCACCAAACTACAATAGAGATTTTCTTTCTTTTTTTGGAAAAATAATCAACATTATTTCCCGCCAAAATCTGATAAGGATAAGAATAACGAAAAAGAAAAACTCCAACAATATCCTTTTTAATGAATTGTAATGTATTTTTTTGCTTTTATTTATATTGCGATGTGGAAAAAAAAAGAAATAAAATTTATGAATCAGGGAAAAATAAACATTATTTAAACAAATCTGTATTGAAATAAAAAATAAAAAAAACTTTTCAATATTTTATTTGCATAATTTTTTTTTTTAAGAAAAATGCCACACAATTTAAGTTTTTGAATAAACACATTAGAAAAAGAAAATTTTATTTTATTCTTATTATTATTTTTATTATTTTTCAAACTGAAATCAATGGCCAAGGGAATTGAGAAAACTTTGGAAAAAATTAATATTTATTTAGATTTTATAATAGAAAAGTAAAGAAAATACAATTCAAATATTTAGCATTTTGAAATAAATTTTGATAACCCCAAGAATTTAAAAAAAATAAATAAATTCAAAACTTATAATTTCACACTTTGGAAGCTTAAATCATAACCCCGGACTTTTATATTAAATACCTTGCTGTATGATTCGAAACCGCCTAAAATAGATAAAATATAGTTAATTTTTAGTCTGGGATCTTGCATACAAATCATATGATCATATGAATGACATTTTTTATCAATTTTTTATGAATGACATTTTTCAGCAACGTTGTGAAAGTCTAGCACTAGTTCTTAGGCCCAGACTTTTCCTTTTTAATTTCCCTGAATAATTTATTAATTTGTAATATTGTAATTATCAGATGTGAATCTTATGTATGAATTTTCATAATTTTTTGAGACACAATATTCATAATGATTTCTAAAAAAATTGTAAATTAGTTTTATTTACAAATTCCCTTCTGCCCAACAATTATTTATTTTGTGAAATAAATATTGAAATATAAAACTTAAATTCAAAATCTTAAAAAATTAAATTCAATGATAAATACTAAAATTTTCACACATGAAAATTTATTGTAATCATTTTTGTAGCATAATATATACATACTTTAAATCAATGCATTTACAAGTGCGATTTCTGCTCAAACATTTTATTGAAGTATTTTTGTATATTTGTTCAACTCAAATATGTGAGCTTGTTAAGCTCATTCTAGAACCGGAACATATGAATTGAAATATCTTTATTTTAGGTATTAAATATAGGTATTAAATATAGCAATGACAGAAAAAATGTGTTCAAACCTAACAACCCTTTTACTAAAACTTAACTTAATGACTACATTTTTTTTTTTTGAAGTCATATGAAAATGCTCTTTGACTGTTAAATAAATGTATTCAAATTAATGTTGAAATGAAAATTTATTTTTTTTTGTTATAAAAAACACACATACTTTTCCAAGCTCAAAGAAATATATAATTTTTTTTACACTTTCTTTAAATCGTATTTTTGGTCTCTTAACTCTCCTGAAGTAGCTACTTTAGATTTTTATTTTTTAAATTGTTCTAGTAAATGTTTTATATAGTTTTATAAAATAATGACAAAAAATCATAAAAATGCATTTAAAAAAAAAAATTCCAATTTAAAAATCAGCAAGAATTCAGAGAATCCCACGGTTTTTGTATGGCCACATAACAGTGGGATTTGTGTACAACCGTATTTCGTATATTAAAAATTTACTTTTATAATTTTTTATTGAAATCAAAGGATTTTTTTTTTTTTTTTAAAAGGGTTTAAGTATATAAGTATGTATAAAAACCATCGGAAATAGTCCTTAAATTAGGCCATTAAAAAGTTTTTGACTTATAAAAATTGAATGGGGTTAAAAATATAAATTTCAATATAAGTAATTTTCTTATGAGAATAATTTAAATTTTTTGAGTTTTTTTTTTTAAACATAAATGTGAGAAAAAATCTTTGAGTGCTATTAAGGATTTAATTTTTTATTTTTAAATTTTTAAATTCTTCTTGGCATTCCTTCTGTAATTACTTTAAAATGTTTATAATTTGATTTTACATCGTTTTACATAATTTCTATTGTTAATAAATAACATAATTTCTATTGTTAATAAATAAATTTGTATATATAAAGTATTACACAATTAATTAAACTTATTAAGCAATTGAAATTGGCAAAAAAAAACAATATCTAGTAAGTCTTGGAAAAATGATTTTAACAGAAATGTGTTAAATTAGATATTTATTGATTTCTATTAATAAATAAAAGTTGTTTTGGTTGAAATTTTTGTACAGATTTGTTATTGTGATTATAGAATAATCTTGTAGAAAAGATAATTTTTTAATTTATTAATTATTATTAACACAATTTGAATTATTGGAAGAAAAAAATATTCGAACTTTTGAATCATATATTTCAAACATCTTGAAAATTATAACTTGGATTTTCAAAATTAGCTGATTTATTTCTATTTAAATATTTAACAGGTTGAGTCTATCCCAAAGATTGTTAGATTTTCAATTAAAAGGAAATGTTATACTTAATATCGAGACAATTCTGTTAAAAACATTTATTTCTAATTTTAAACAGTGAAAGTACTGCTTTCAAGTATAACTAATTTTGTGATAAATTGAATAATACATTGAAATATAGAGCTTTAAAGAAAAATCCTTTCTCTGTTTAGATAATATTAATGCGGAAAAGTTTTTGGATTTCCATTTCCTTAAATAACTAAATAGTTTTATAACTTCAAATTCTGTACTCAAGGTCAAAGTGCATAAAATCAAGAATTTGTTGCATATTTATATGTTTTTAACTTATTTTTCTAGATGTCATATCTATAAAAACCCATAATTATTTTTTAATTTGAGTTTTGTCTGCAACAAATAACCTTGTCAAAATATTTAACATTTATTTCCTATATATTTATAGTTAAAAGAAATAATATACATGGAAAAATAATAATTTTATTTTTAAATCATAAGCAAATTTTTTTTTTATTTGTAATTTAAGAAGAAAAAAGAAATAATTATTTAAAGTCAAGCAACAGGCAATTACTATTATAACATATCCATTATCCTTGAAGAAATCAAATAAAAGAAACAATAAAATAATAACAAAAAAAATCCTTGGAATGTCGCGATTTTATTGCGGTCGAGGTATATACTAAAAACAAATTAGGATATACATTGTTCTAAGAATTGAATTTTTAATTTTCATACTTTAATTATCTTTTACCATGGAAAGGTTATTTTTTTTTGTAAAGGATTCATGCCCAAAAAATCTATATGGCAATAAGTTATGTTTTTGTTTGTATGTAATTAAATAAAATATTTTAGCACAAAAAATTATTTATAGAAACAATTTCATTGTAATTTACTATATTTGTCTGTTTGAAGTAAATAAAATCGTGCCTAAAATCAATCATCTATTATTTCTTGGATTAAATTGAGAAATTTATCGAAAACTGTGGGTTTGCTATCTGTATTGGTGAGGTGGTTTCTCAAGGAAATTTAAGGGTCTGTAATTTTATATACCAATCAGTTTTAATAGTAAACAGAAAATATATTACCCATGTATACTAATAAATATTGATTTAAAGATCAATACTACTAATTTTTTTCTTTTCAATAAACTCTCAATTATTATTTAGTTAAATTTGTATTTTAAAAAAAAAACAAATTTAGTCTCGACTATATATAAATAAAAACAAAATTTACAATTATTTATTATCCGTAAATGATCCTCTTACCAAAAGAAAAACATAACTTAACACTGTATAGTTAAATTTCCAGGTATATTCTATACTTATAAAGGACATTCACGACGGACATTGACGAATTAATTGCTAAAGAAAGAACTTAGATTTTTTTATTAAGAATTTGCAAATTTATTAGCAATATTAAAAAAAAAAAAACATTGTAGGTATTATAATAAACTACCTGACATTGACTTAACTTAATATAGAAATAATGAGGAGGAAATTTATCAATATGACTTTTTTTGTATTATTATATGAATTTAAATATCATGTCGATTATCTTTTTTTAGCCTGAAAACAAGTCAATTTTTCATACATATCTCAATATTTGAGAAAATTATTTTATTTTTATTTTAAAATAATAATAATTCATAATTATGACGGCAAGCAAGCTATTGGAATTAGATGATACTACGTATTTAAAACACTTATTTAACTAGTGATAGGTTATTTCTCAACTTTGTTCAAAATCGTAAAAGAGATAGTAATGAAACCCTATTTGTTTACTACTGCTTAGAAAGTATATGGAGTCAAAGAAAACAAGAAAGATGACTTATTCTAAAGCGGCATATGTAGAAGATAAAGTAATGTTATGTCACTTTAAAAGTAAAATAAAGTAAAAGCATGGTATATATAAAATAAAATAAAAAATACCATTTTTCGCACAATATTCGAAGGATTTGAAACAAAATTTTGAAAGTTTTTTTAAGGTTTGGACTTTAATCTTTAAAAAATGTGTCTGATCTTATACACATCGTTTTCTTTTACATAACATGTCTTTATCTTATGTCGCTTCAGCTTCTAAATTTTCAGATTGAAGTAATAAGGATTATGACAATATCTTGAAAATATAAATTTTACTAAAAAATAAGTAAAATTTTAAAGTCAATAAAAGTTTAGTATTAATTTTTTTGTTATAAAAAAAAAATCAATGAAAATGTTTTAGGTTTTTCTTTTTTTCCGGAAAATATAATTCTGTAATTGACAGTTTTTTCCAAACTTAATAAATATTTTTGTTTTCATTTTGTTTGAAAAAGAAAAAAACTTTATGAATAATTGAGCAGTTATGGTTGCGGATGGATGCCTGAGCTGATGGTAAAATAAAAACGTATGACAAGGGTATATTAATTTTAATAAAAAGTTTATTTATATTTATTCAGATTTTGATAAAAATAATTTCGTTTAATTAATTTTTTTTTCATAACCAAACCTTAAAAAAAATTAAAGGGCCTTGATAAAAAGAAAAAGAAAAAATTAAAAACTGGATTGAATCGTGAAACTTAAAAGTTCAAGGTTTACTATTTGAACAATACTATTAATTTTTTATTGATTACTAATTTGTTGATTTGTTACAACTTTGTGTTTATTTCTTGTTAAATCTTAAATTAATTTTATATTTTTGAAGTAATAAAATCAGAACAAAAAGGGAAGAAAGCACATGCGGCCTACCTGTTTTCTTAATGACCGCCTTTGTTGTTGACTTTTTTCCTGGAAAACAGATAGTATCTGATGGAGATTATCTGAATAATCAAAATTATGTTCAAGATGTCTTGTTAAATAAATATATAATTCACGTCCTCTTTACAGAAGAAATTTCTTCGAGCATTAACTATAGAGATACTTAACCAAAAATTCCAAAGAAAATATATATCCACCGAGGATTTTATTTTAAAACACCAAAGGAAGAAATTTTTTCAGTCATTTCTTTTGCAACTAGCAACATATTTTTCTATTAATAATTTTTCCTTGCCCACAGTTTTATTTATATATATGTATATCCTTTTAGAATCCTTCATCATCATATTTAACTTATATATTAAGGACGAGAAAAACTTTTTTTTTTACTTATATTGCATAACAAAATATAAAATTTTATCAATAAATTAATTAAAATTATTTATTGCTTATTAAATAGAGTTATAAAAAAAAAATTAAGTGAAAAAAAATATAGTAAATATTTTGTTAATAAAAATTTATATAAGAATAATTTATGTTTAAGAATTAGTTTCCGCAAGTCTTCGTAGAGTATATCCGCTTTCAATATGAGAAGATTCAAATACAATAGTTTATATTGACACAAACTTCATTAAGGAATAATTATCATTCTAGTTCTAAAAGCGCTTACAGCAATAAGGATGTCAATAAGGTCAAGTGAAGTTATCATCTATACTACAATATTTGATTGCGTTTCTCATATTTTCATACTGTTTGTACAAAATTTTTAGTTTTTCTCTGTTTCATAATTTTTTCTCATTTGGAGGAACTCTGCTGTTGGGTCAATCTCACCTTAAGTCACAAGTTAAAAATAGATTTAATTCAAAGTTTAGCTGGCACCCCTGCCTTAAAAGCTCTGGATACAAATATGAAAACGCAGATTGTAAAATCATTTTTCTAAATTCACAAATACCTAAATTTAAAAGAACCAGACCATTTCATACAGGTTCCGAACTTGTTACAAACGAAAATCTTAATCACACTCAACATAAAGTCCTGAATAAAAAATACTTAGTTGTAAAATAATTTTCGAGACCCAAAAAGAATAGATTATCTGAAATATTTCAAAATTATATAAATCCTTTATATATTCTCAATGGCTAATTTAAAAACTTAATGTCTATTATCCTTTAAATAAATAACGGAAAGGAAAATTATTATCCATAATATAAAATTTTTATCTCCTTTTTTATTATTTTTTTTTATAATAAATGGGCTAGACTTTATGCAATAAAATTGCATTTTTATGTTATATTTTCTTTTTTTCTGTATACATAACTATTTTGTGAGTTGATTGGTCGTTTTTCTTAATATCCATTATTTTTATATGAAATAAATAATTATTTTCATTAGAAAAATAAAAAAAACTTATTATGATTTGAAAGTTTTTATTATAATGTACTTAGCCTTATATTATATGAAAAACTTGAAGCAAAATTTTATAATACTTTATGCTAATGTTGTTTTATACGAGTTGTAATTTACTTCTTTTCTTTTTTTAAATTTTTAATTAAATTAAAATAAGATATTTTCATTTGAAAAATATGAAATATTACGTCATGAATTAAGTATACAACTCATTTTCATTCAAAATTTCGGTTTAAGATACCTTACTTTAAAAGTATATGTTGGTCACAACCAGAGGTTAAACATTTTTATGTTCCTCTTCAATACCATTTACATACAAATATATGCATCCTCTAGGGGATATTTATTTAAATTTTATATCAAAATTACTTAGCTCTTTGTTTGGTTGAGAGCCTCTAACTCCCAAATTCGAATTATAGAACGTCGACGTGAAAGTAAACAATATTATCTATGCTTGGGTATTCAAAAAAAAATATATTTGGTCTTAAGAAAAAAAAGTAACTTGCTTGTCATTTCTATTGATTTCAATAATAATTACAATAGTTTTTGGTACCAAGTCTTGAAGCCAAGTTTTGAATTCATACAGATTCGTAACGCTTTAAAATTAAAATGTATCAATATCCTTTTTTAAATACCTAATTTTCTCATATATGTAGACAAATTATCAAAATAATAGTATCGCTCTTGACCTTGACAGTTTTTATTCTGAGAAAATTTGGTTACAATAATTATAATATGCTTTTTTTTTTGTTAATTTTGTGAACAAAAATATAAAATGCCCAAAAGATATTTACATAAATTTTTTTTTTTAATTTCTTCTTATAAAATTTTTGTGGAAATTTATTTTTTAAACGTAGATTGTTTTGTTTTGTTTTCCTTTATTTGTTATCATGTTAAAATTGAAAACTTGTTCCTTAAGGACTCTTGAATTAAACAATTAAAAAATTTGTTTTTTGATACAATTTAACAATATATATTATTCTTATTTAAATTGAAGTATTTAAATACATTTTTTTTTATTTTTATAGAACCAAAAATTACACTTTCGGTTTCTTACAAATTAATTTGACAATATAATTTTGCGTAGTATTAGTATCTTACAGAAATTATTTTTAAATAATTCTTTTTCTATTATTCTACATCACGATTTTTTAAGTTTTTTAGCGAAATATTGTGATTAAAATATCTACACATGTGCAGTAAAGTTAGTTCGAATCATCGATACTTTTATGTTAAAAATTTAGCTTTATTAGAAAATGAAAATGTTCGTCAGCTTATTATAACTCATAAACTGACAAATCAATTTCTATTATTTCAATTTTGAAAATTGCGCACTTTTACTTTGAGTAAAGGAATTTCTGTGATTTCAAGTTTAGGAGTTGGAAGCTCTCAACCAACCAAGGGTCTAAATAATTTTCATACAAACCAAAGAACATTTTTTAATTACAAACTGTCTTGCATAGTTTGATTGAATTATTTATTTTGTTTTTTATTGATTTGTAACAAAACAATTTCAATGGGAATTTTTATTTCCTTAAAAAAATAACTTAAGAAAACAGTTTTTAATTTATGATCTGTCAATATTTAAATAATTGTCAATATTATGTTATTCTTTATATATAAACGAATTATTTTTTGCGTTTTTAATAAAAAGTTACAAAAAAATTTAACAAAGACATAAACTTGAATCTGTATATACTTTTTTTTGAGAAATTTTCATGTATTTCGCGGATAATTGAACTTAATTTAATAAATAATTGAGACATGATGATAAAGTCCTTTTTAATATCCTTTTTTTTTTAATGTTCGTTTTTCATTATAATCTGAAGTATGTATATATATATTTTTTAAAATATATGATGGCATCTGTCAAACGTGTTTCAAAAAATTTTGATCTATCATCATCGCACAAAAAATAAATAAATTTATTACTTTTTTTTTGAGTATTCATAGAATAGATTTTTTATATCCTGCTGCCACTCAAAAAAGGATATTAAAACTAATTTTCATTTGGAAGGACAAAAAAATAAAGTAGGACGTTAAATTGAAAGTTGTTCTCACGACAAAATTTTCATTCTTTCTTTCATTTAAAAGCTCTACAAAAGTGATAAGAAAAAAATCAACAAAATTCTCGAACCACCACAAATTTTCTTCTGAAAAAAAATCCCTTTTAGGCTATCCGGAAAGCGCGCGAATAATTTTGTAAGGGGTCGTACTATAATTCATTTTTAAAAAGAAATATATTTCTTAAAATGGTACAAAAATTGCTTTTGTATTTCAGTCGGTGATTAAAATTTTGCTTACTAAGTCCAAGGACGAAATTCATAGAGTAATTTATTATTAAATTCTATAATGAGGTCCTTTTAAATTTGGGAAACAAAAATTAATTAGGAGACACAAATTATATTGAACAAATTGATAAAAATTTTAGAAAATTTTCAATTAAAAAAAAAAATAAATTTTAATAAAAATAATTGAATAAACAAATTGTTGTAAATTTCATTTTAATTGTATATTTGAAAGGATCTTAATTTTTTTTTTGGAATACACATTGTTAAATAAATCAATAAAGACAAAATTTGCAAAATTTAATGTCCTGGAAAATTTTATTTTTATTTTTGGGTACCAGCAATGTGTATTATATATAATCTATAGTGTATTTAGTGTATTATTATTATTTACAACACGAAACTCAGAGTGTAAATAATGACAATAAAAGGATGAAATGAAAATATCCACTTGAGGTTTATTTTCATTATCATTATTTACCAATTTAATCATAAGGATAATGAGATATTTTAAATTATATTACCAAATATTTATATACGAGATTTGAAAATTTATAATAAATTTTCTATATTATAGAGATAGAGTGTGTAGGTAGAGTAGAGGCAATTTAATTTTCATGTTTTCTTTCTTTTTGTACATTGTGAACAAAAAAAATTGTTAATGAGACTTTTTAGTTTCAGGGATTATATTTATTATTGATCTTAATGGTAAAAATAAATATATAAATATATTAATTTCGAAATATCGAGGTTTAATTACCACAGCCATTTGAACTGCGTTATTCCTTTAAGTTTTGGATTTGCTTATTAGGTTCTTTTATTTAAGTTTTTTGATAATAACTATAAGAGACCATTTCCGCAGTTCAAATACAAACTTCCTCACATTTTTCCCCATTTGGTAAACTACGAGTACATAACGCCGCACTATCGCGCTGGGCTTCCTATGATTAAGGAGTCTCCAAATATCAAATCGAAATACAAATCGACTTAATTCGAAGGAAAATTTTCCTTTCTTTTATTTTCTGCACAGGGCTCCCAAAAGTTCTAATACAGGCTTCCTGGACACATAAATCGAAATCAACAAACAAGAAAATGATATTTTACAGTTTTTTTTTTTAAGCCAAATTTTGATAAAGTAAACATATCTTTCTTAACGTTACTTTTTTCACATTTTGACATCCTGTTGTCATGCTGTGATTTTCAAGATAAACTAAAAAAATTCAAAATATTTTCCCATCTAAAAATTGCGAACTACACGTGGCGAAAAATCTTGAAAGGATTAACGATATAAAATAAACTCTATATAAATTCGTAATAGTTTGTTTCCCTATTAAAAATTCGATATAAGAAACTTTATTCAAATAAAATCTATTTGGGGAAAATTTATTTGTATTGAGTTTGATCCATAATAAGATCCTTTTATCCTTTAATGTGCCATAATTGGGTCCCTATATTCTTCAAACTATTCAATGGAGTATTATTTTAGTAAAATAAAATCTAGTTTATTTGTAACTAACAACTTATTATGTCCTGTTGTAATTCTTTTTCATTCAAGTATTTTTAACGAAAAATATTATAAATTGTTCAAAAATTTCGAAAAAAAAACAAAAAAAAAATTTCTCATCATTATTGGCTCACTTAATTTAAAAAAAAAAAAAAATAGAAAATAAAAAATCCTTTGACCATTAATTTTCCAATTTTTTTTTTTATTTTCCATGAAGTGCCTAATTAAACATACTTCCTTGACTTTTAAATAGAAAAAATACAAAAATTTTTATGTTTATAATGAAAATCCTTTAGAAATTAAAAAAAAGTAGTATAATTTTTAAAGAAAATAAAACACCAAGTCATGTCCTCCGGAATCATCCTTTGTAATTTTTTTTTTAACTAAAATGTCCCTATCAAAATAATTGTATGAATTCATTAAATTTAGAATTAAAATAAACTTATGACTTTTTTTTTATATAAAAAGTGATATTTTAATTTTTATATTATAAAATCGCATATAGGTTGGGTGGGTACAACATAAACTTTGAAATTTATGCGTAACTCCTTTTAACAATCTACTGTTTACAAATTTTCTATATATTTCTGACATTTTCCTATTTATTTTTATTTGGGACTCGGAAGCTCCTTACACTACAAAGTTTAAACCAGGCCGACGGTTAGATCGGTTTGCTTAATTTGTATGAAGGCACCTGATTGCTTACAACATAGGCCTAGCGACATCCTTTTAATATTAAAAAAATATATAGTTAGTCCTGAAATTCTATTAACTTTTCGGATACATTATTAGCTCAATACATAGTTTAGCATTTCATTTTTATGAAAACTGTCGTCAATTTGAGAAATACAATTCTTAAATGCATTTCTTTTAAGTGTTTTAACTTGAAAATCTACTAATTTTTACAAAACTAAAAATTATTTTTCCTTCAATTTATATATATAGAGTGTGACGATGATAAAAATTTCTACACCAACTGACGTAAACATATGGGGAAAAATATAGTAAATAATTTATATATATGTATAAATTAACAAAACATTTGAAATCCTTTTCATTGAACATCAGAAGAAAAAAAAAAATTGTTTAATCGAGAAGGAAATTAGGAACAAAAAAAAAAAAGATTGCTGTAAACATTATGCCCTCATATTGCCTGAAAAACATCAGATTTTCACAAAAGGATAATGATTTGACAAAAATTACTATTTTTTTTGTAAATACATTACATATATTTTTAAATCTATTTTACGGTTTGTTTATCATTATTTTATTCAATAAATATACATATATTTTTACGTTGATCGACCATGTCCTTTTTTTTTCCAGAAACCATTCAAAAAATTTAAAGTCCATTTATTAAATTGTGAAAGGAAACAAAAACTAATTTTATGTATGCGTATTATGCTGCGTTAAAAGCATAATATTTTAAGATTTGAAAGCAAAAAAAAAACAAAAAAATGTTTTTTGATATTTTTTTGTTCATTTAAATCTCAGTTCTAAATTAGATCAAACTTTTATTTTGCATTTCCTAAATCCTTATATAAATATGATGATTAACTTTAAATGTTTAAAAAGAAGAACTGGGCCAGTTCGGCTCCGTCAATCAATAAAAATACAGTTTTTAAGTTAAATTTTTAGGAATTCAGTTTTATTAGTTTAATATTAATTGAAAATAAATATGTAAAGGTATAAATTTTAATACTTAAGGACATTTGATATGGTAAAACCAATGCTTTGGAACATGAATTTAATGAAGTCTTAACAAAACTGTCAGGCCCGTCCAACTTTATATAATAGTTTAAGGTTTAAAAAGAAGAATTAGGAATTATTCAATTCATTTTAAGAGAATTTTCAATAAATAAGATTCTGATTATCTGATTATTTAATCTTTATGAAAATAAAATAAAATGGAATTTATTTATTTTTTTATTTTTCTTATTAACCATAACGATATAATCAATCAACTTCCTGAAATTTTGCAATTTAATCTTCTTCACAACAAGATTAAATAATATTAAAATGAAATTGAGAAGAGGAAATTTTTAGGCTATGTTATGTTATGTATGTACATATATATGTTTTTTAAGAATATTTCACTCAGTTTTAAAATTATGTTTTCTTTTACATAATTCATAATGTATTTTTTTTTCTAATTTTGCTTCAAGCATTTTTTACGAATCTGAATGTAATTTGAAATAATTTGGCAAATTTTTTTTTTACGAATAACAAAGTTTTTTTTGTTGTTTGTTTTATTGTTTGTCTTTCTGTCATTTTTAGCTATTTATATCAAAAATCAAAAATTAGTTTTTTTTTCATGTCCATCCGTCCGTCGTCCACTAAAATCGTAATGATATGAACTACCTAATCGATTTCAATTCTTGAATGACAAAAAAATGCGCAATATCGTTCACTTTCACCATTCACAAATCTTAACTATATACGGTACCATTAGCCCATAAGATTAATGAGTAATTTCTTCTTTTTGAATTTCTGTCTTTATAATTAATTCATATATCTAACTGCCCCCAAATAAGGGTTTGGAATTTTAGGTACCTTCCTGGTATTTATTGATTCCATTATCTTTTTTGGTTCAATACTAAACCCCTTAAATTTATCAACCAATCCGGTGGTTAATACATCTTTACGTAATTTTTAAAGATTTTAGCTTAAAATCAACTAATCGTAACTTTAGATAAATTAAATATTAATAACTACAGTTTACTTGTTAACGCAATTCGTAAATAAGTAATGTGATTTTTTAGTTCGAAAAGAAATTGTGAAATTGCGTTTTTGTTTTCAATTCCTAAATATGTATATATAATTTTTAATGTAATCTTAAATCTCATATTTCCTCTTTTATATTTTGCAAAAATTTGATTCCTAAGTTGTTTATGTCCTTTTGTTAGCTTATTAAGGAAAAAAAGGGAATTAAAGGTGACTTTTTTTTAATAAAAAAAAAAAAACAACTAAAAACTTTTCTTAAAAAATGTAATTTGATTTAATAATTATATCTTACTATTTTGTAAAATTCGCACTTATTCTGTTTGCGTTTAAGGTTTTCTGGAGAATAACATCATCATTTTTCACAATACTTATCGCAGGAAATAAATAAGTACGCGAGCCAAAAGGGTATTCACATTAATTTTTAAGTTTTTAGTACCCAGACTTAGTTAAAATTAATTTTAAATTTACTTTTTATTATTCTAACTAAACTAAAGATTGATCTTTCATTTATTCTTTGAGTATTCGAATCATTTTAAAATTAATTCAAAATCAAGAATAAAGATCGGAATTTTATTGGAATAAAAATAGTATGAATCTAAGACTTGATATCTCATTTATCGTTTCAAAACCAAACTTTATGGTTTTAAAACCAAATTTTAGATTTAGGCCTATTACCGCATTCACAGTAAAGTCAATCTTATATTCTCAAAAATTATTTGATTGAATATATTTTTTGACAATTTTGTGTTTAACCATAATTGTTGAACTTTCATTGACTCCCGAGTCCAGAATTTTATTTTTCTCAACTTAACTCAGTTATTGCATACCTTAAATAAGTCCTGAGTAATTCCGTTTTATAGTTCCCGAAAAGCTTATTTTAGTGAAAAAACTCTAGTTTTGTAAAGGTATGTTTTAACTTAATATTTATATATTACATATTTACATAATAAGTTCCATATTTTGATGGATTTTTTTGTACACTGCGAATAAAAAGGAAGTAGGCGTTTATTTTTGAAACCGTTTTTCAGTCAAAACATAAAAATCAAAAAAACCTTTTTTTGTCATCCTTTGTTCTATGTTAATTATATATTGCGATATTGTAAAATTGTTTTGTCCCTTTTATAATTTTTAAGGTGCTAGAAAAGAAAAAAAAGAGTGTGAGTGTTTTGTCCACCCTAAAAACGTACATTATATTCCGTTGTAAATTAAAAAAATAGAGGAAAAAAAGTTGTAAGTAGAAAACTATTAGATTGGATAATAATAGAAAACTATTAGATTGAAAAATAATATTTTTATAATAACCCCTGGCACAGTATTAGTATCTTCAACTGCAAGAGGCCGAACAGTTCAAAGGATTCAATTCAAAAACAGAAACTCTATAAGAATTTCCTCTCAGTTTGAATTTAAAAACAAGTATATGTCAAAAATTAAAATATAAATTTTTTATTCACTAGTTTCACTAGTAAGATTTTGATAATTTTGTTAGAAAATGAAATATGTCAGAATCCAAGCAAAACAAATGTCATCATTCTATATTCTGTAGTCCTTGATAATTTTTTATTTTTTTATATTGATCCTTATACTCTCTCATGAAAATTTTAATATTCTCCTTTTTTTCACATATAATTTTATTATAAAAAAGAAAAAAAGGTTAATAACGATAATAATTTATCCTTTTTTGCTTCAAGGGGCTATCATTATCGCTGCTGCGGTTCTAATTGTTTGGCCAAAAAGAGTGAAAAATAAATTGAAGTACTATGTATGAATATTAAAAGCGATGAAAAATATCCTTTCAAATTGATCACAGTTTAGTTGAGCGCGCAAAAAAGGATTAAAACCATAGAGTTATTATATTTTTCTTTCTTTTTTTTAAAGTATTACTTTTCAATTTTCACATAATACCAATTTACAATGTAAATTGGATTAAAAAGGATATTTAATTGGTATTTTGTATAGTTTTTTTTCTGTGTTAATAAAATAACGCATATAGGTATTATTATGATGGT